>JAHDVF020000199.1:600000-812258 GCA_022606425.2 Lepidostoma basale
GGGTTTGAAAATTTATAAATTTGTAGGGAAGAGATTATTAATAATATTCTCGATTATATTTTGTGATTAAAAAAAATTAATAATAAATTAATGCGACACTACAAAATAATGGTTTAATTCTTGGTCCACCTAACATCAATTGGTCTATTCGTCCATTCGTCCATTCGTTCATTCATCCATTCGTCCATTCGTCCATTTGTCCATTCGTCAATGTGTTCATTCGTCATTACGTCCATTCGTCCATTCATTCATTCGTCCATTCGTCCATTCATTCATTCGTCCATTCGTCCATTCGTCCATTCGTCCATTCGTCCATTCGTCCATTCGTCCATTCGTCCATGCGTCCATTCATCCATTCGTACATTCGTCAATTCCTCCATTCGTCCATTTATCTATTAGTCCATTCGTCTATTCCTCCATTCGTCCATTTATTCATTAGTTCATTCGTCCATTCCTCCATTCGTCCATTCATTCATTAGTCCATTCGTCGATTCCTCCATTCGTCCGTTCGTCCATTCCTCCATTCGTCCATTCGTCCATTCATTCATTAGTCCATTCGTCGATTCCTCCATTCGTCCGTTCGTCCGTTCGTCCGTTCGTCCGTTCGTCCGTTCGTCCATTCGTTCATTCGTCTATTCGTCCATTCGTCCATTCGGCCATTCTTGTAAAATATTAAATCAATTATTAATTAACTTATTATTAAAACTTATTATTAAAATTAAATCAATTAAATTTACTTATTACGTTTTTCGTTTGTTTTATTTTATTTATATAGCCAAGAAGAGAAAGGAAAAGGAAGATTCGGCTGGTCGAAGAAAGAGGGAACTTTTAATAGAACAGACTTTGCAGAAGGAGCTCAACGAGGAGGATGAAAAGGGAAACGCGGCTATAGAAGAGGTTTGGTCATTTTTACATTTATACTCGCTTCGGCAATATGTGTCATCGGTAGGTCACCTAGTTTAGTTTTTCTTGAAAGGTGTCTCAAAAGTTAAGTTTACGTTTGAATTCAGAGCGTCATGTGGAGATGTTAGACTATTTCTTGGTGCCTGAATTGCTAAACTTTCCTGGCTATAACCAAAGAATATGGTTCCAGCAGGACGGAGCAACGTCACACACGTCCAATACGTCTCTGCCACGAGTTCGTGAAGATATTTCCCTGGCAAATTGATCTCCAAGGGAGGTGACATAAATTGGCCTCCACGCAGTCCCCTGTGGACTTTTTCCTGTGGGGTTATCTCGAATCTAAAATTTAAGCCAATAAACCGACTTCTCTGGCACATTTGAAAGAAAATATTTGTCACGAAATGGCAGCCATCGCGTAGTCTACCTGCCGAGCCGTCATAAGAATTTTTACTGTTCGACTAAATGAGTGCCGCGAACGCGAGGGTTTACATCTAAGGAATAAATTCCCAAACTGTGTACTTAAATAATAAACATTTATTTGCATAAATGGATTCGTTTTTTTTAATCGATCCACTTAACTTTCTTAACTTTCTTTTGAGACATCAAATCAAATCAAATCAAATCAAATCAAATCAAATCAGTTTATTAACTCAAAAGACATTACAAACAGGAAAATGATTTAGGCATCTATTGAGCACAGGTAAAATATTATGAAAATACAAAATAGTACCAGGAATGCATTAGATATGGTTCGACATTAAGAAGACAAGATACTTTCTAAAGTCAAGAGTGTTTGTCTCCTGAACGTACCTTCACTAAGATGAAAGATGTCGATCTCCGAGGAGGCCGCGTTCAGCAGACTAATTGATCTTCCCACCGGTGTCACCAGAGGCAGATTGGTTCTGGTGGCCGGTAGGTAAAACAATTTGTGCTGTCGCTGTCGGAGAAATCTATCAGGGACAAAAAGACCAACACCCTCTAGCACGGCCGAGTTCTCAAAATATCCCCTGATTAATTGCATCTTGTATGGTAAATGAGAAAGGTTCTTAAGGTACATAAAATTATGTGTTTTTTTTATAATTATTTACAAATTGGACTTAAACATGACACCAAGATATTTAATTTGATTGATAAAATTTTAATGCGTATATAATTTTTCCAGGGTTTTGAACCAGATGGTATTGCTGACCACCACGTGAGGTTAAACGAGACGACACTGAATGACATGTCTCGTTCGGAGTTCTGGTCTTCGTTCTCTTCGAGTGAAGAGGCTCTTCTAGAATGTGATGGCCTTATCCTCAACCTTCCACTCATCCCCCATAAGTCCTGCGAGGCATCCAAATTCTCCGAAGGGAAACATTCTGATGTATCCAGGGCAAATACAGTTACTTACAGGTAAAAATGAGAATCCTACTTTTATAATGTATAATGGGGTACTGAGAATACTCCTCATCAAGACCTATGTATGGAGTATCTTGATGTACGGCTGCGAGACATGGTGCTTATCTGAAATAGATAAACGGAGACTAGAGGCTTTTGAGATGTGGTCCTATAGAAGACTATTAGGAATTTCCTGGAGAGACCACATCACAAATGAAGAGGTTCTCCAAAGAATCGAAGGAGGAAGGCACCTGCTCAGGACCTTGTCCGAAAGGCGTGCAAGATGGATCGGTCATGTAATACTACAAGAAGGCCTCTTGCATGCCATTATGAAAGGTATGACCGAGGGGACAAACTCTAGGGGACGCCCACGCCGAGAGTACCTGGAGGACCTGTTGGTGGACATGCGCTGCTCATCATATGCAGATTTCAAAAGGGTCGCACAAGACAGGGAAGAATGGAAGAGAAGAATAAAGGAAATTGCTGCAAACCAATCCCAGGATTGAAACCAGAGAGAGACAGAATGGGGTATTTGTACTACGAAAGGATACGTTTAAACATTATAACATAAATAGGCACAAACCCGTACGGTTGTCGTTCGTGTAAAGTAATTCGCAATGCACACAATTCACATGCCCGAGAACTTTTCTGGATTATTTTTAATGTTCTTCTGGATATTGTTGTTTGACAGTAGTGTAAGAAACACAAGGAAAATAATTAAGTGTTGAGTTAATTATGAAAATTTTAACACGTGTGAAAAAAATGATTTACATTAAAAGTTAACACTATTACTGATGCAGGTTGTACAATGAATGTTAAGTGATGTTAAACGACGTAAACGGAACTATAAAAAGAGAATGATCGAAAAAAACGTGGCACGATCATTTAGATCAAATATTAAATGTCGGCCACGTGAGGAGTCGGAGATATCGATGTGCATGCAAGCACATCGATATCTCATGCAAGCACACGATATATGAATGTTGAGGAAGCGAAATAAGTTTTTCAGTGGTGCATTTTTTTTCCTTTTCCCTTCGGAAAGACGGCGATGGTTAGTTAGTTAGTTTAATAAAGTAAATTCATTTTCACAATACGGCTAGGACTGAAACCGGTTTATAATAAAAATAATAGGGGGAGGGGGGGGGTAAATAAAAAAATATGTTCTGATTATTTTACACATATTCTTCTTCTTCTTCCTCAGCCTATTCCCGTCCACTCCTGGACAAAGGCCTCCTCCATTGGCTTCCATGTCATTCTCTCCTGTGCAGACTGCATCCAGGTTATTTCGACGTGATTGTTTAGATCATCCTTCCACCGTAGTTACGGTCGCCCTGCACTTCTCTTCGCCGTCCACGGTCTCCAAGTCAGCAGTCTTCTTGTCCACTTTTCATCTGAGCTTCTAGATACGTGACCTACCCATTGCCATTTTAAAGTCGCCACCCGGTGGATGATGTCAGTGACCTTTGTTTTTTCTCTCACCGTATTCCTTTCTGACTCTGTCTCTTAGGCTTATTCCTAACATGGCTCTTTCCATGACTCTTTGGGTCACTCGTAGTTTCTCGGCACTTTGTTTGGACAATGTAACAGTTTCAAGACCATAAGTACCAACTGGCAGAACGCAGGCTTCATAGACTTTTCGTTTCAGGTTGATCGGCACATATTGTAAATTAATTATGATTTTTTCCAGGGTTCCGTCCGATGGATACTATTTCTTTGTATTCAACAGTGAAAATGAAGTCCAGACCAACTACATAAGAGTGAAGTTTGATATGCAGAAGACCATATATGATTTGAGCAAAGGAACCGTCAGGGAGTGCAAGAATTCTACAGAAAAATGCGCGATGTCTCTGGACTTCTTCAGCGAAGAGAAGGTATTAAATATTCACTTTTATCTAATGCCACAAAGTCACGAGAGCATCCAACGAGATTTGGACAAGCGCAAACCACTCCCCAATTAGAATAAAGAATGTTACAATGAGAGCAAGATTCAAATCACGCCATTTTTTCCTACGCGACACAATATCTATGTTAGCAAGAAAATTCAATAACCTTAAACTTATTTATACCAAAATGATATTAAGGTAGTATTTTTCACTATACTTGCTATGGCGTCGTATTAGTCCCTGTTTCTGTAACATTTAAAACATTTTTTTGTTGATCAAAATAAAAACTATTTGTTTTCGAAGTTTTTTGCCTTAACACTCGGTTTACGGTTTTTGTCTTAATACTCGGTTTACGGGTTATGTCTTAACACTCGATTAATGGTTCTAAATTTTTTTATTTTATCAGGCTGAATATCCAGTTTCAAATGTTTTTTAAATTTATATTATGTAATATAGCTACGAAGTTAATTATTAAAATTAGCTATTAAAATATATACTATGAATTACATATTGAATAGTATAAAATAAATACACACGCCAAGCGCGCGACAGTCACGACAAGGATGAATTCGCGCGTTACTGGTCTTTCGGCACTCATCACCTGTGCAGCAACTATTAATAAAAAATGAACATGTTGGATTTTATTGTTATTAAAAATAGTTTTTTTCCCGCAGGTCGTGTTTGAGGTTCCACTTCGCGGAAATGACTCCTTGTGGAACGAAGAGTTTGTGGTCATATCCGAGTGTGAACCGAGAACGTCCATCTACTTTATCTGCATAATGACTGTTCCAGTTCTCATCATCATGGCATTTTACTAACTGCCTATACACGATTATAATGGCAGGTGCATTAAACCCAAAGAGATTTCTCTACGTAAAATTTACTTCTGCCATTTAAGAAAAATCTTTCAACACAAGTTGAACGATATACCTTTCATAGATGATGCCAAAAATGTGCCATTGAATTACCTCAAATTATAAGAACACATTAATCGATATAACCATTTATTTCTTCTTCTTCTTATTCTTGGTTTAATATATGACATGTTTGTGACGGTAAATTGTCCTGGGTTTGTGACGTCTAGCCATCTTCTTTTTGTCCTGTCATCCTCCGTGGTGCATAGGGCCTCAAGGAACCTTCTCAACCCGACTCTATCGCATGCCTGATGTATATCATCATTTCAAGTGAGGCCTACTGCTTTAACCTCGTCCTCCAGGTGGCTCTAGGTCTGCCTCGCTTCCTCTTTCCCCCCATAGGGACCAGTCTAATGCGCCCTGAGCGATGCAGCCTGGGTTCCGTCTCAGAGTGTGACCGATCCACTGCCATTTGCGTCTAGCGACTTGTTCTCTAATTGGCTTTTCGCCTGCCATGGTCCAGAGAACGACATTTGGGGCTAATAGATCTTGAATATTAAGCGAAGGCACCTATTTATAACTGGAGTTTTCCAATAACGTCCGCGGTACATTTCCAAGTTCCAAGTTTGACGTCCAGCCATACCTCCATTAATTTAATCATTTGAAAACTTTCATATGGCCTTACAACTCTTGAAGAGTTTTAGCCTCTTTGATGATTTCATTTCAAGCTCCTCGATCCTGCACCTTTTACCCGCCTAACCTAGCCAGATCAGCCAGAACATTAACCATTCATTGCTCTGGTCTTTCCGGCTCAGCATACATGTCCTATCATTGATTGGCAATCTGCTCTCACAGTGCTCGTTATAAAGGGCTGCAAGGTCGCTGTACGGATCTCTTGGTTGCTTTTAGGCCTCCAAGTTCCCGTTGCAGGTCTGGGTCCCAGGATTATTCATAGGATCGTGTTCTCAAACATTTAGATACTTTGTTGTTCTTTATTGCGCTGTCTAGGCCTTCCTAGAGGTCCTTCTCTATCTGGTCTTGACACGTACAGTAGGTACTCTTGTAGTCTTCTTCTTCTTCTTCTTCAGCCGTCTCTCCACTGCTGGATGTAGGCTTCTTCTAATTTCTTCCATTTTTCTCTTCTTTGGGCTTCTCTTATCCACCTGCTACCCGCGACAGGGACAATATCATCGGCCCAACGTTTCTGAGGCCGGCCTATTCCTCTTTTCATGTCCCATGGTCTCCATCCTAGGACTCTGGGTGCCCATCTGTCTGTTCCCTGTCTGGCAACATGACCTGCCCATTGCCACTTTAGCCTGGCAATACGATCCACCACGTCGACAACCTTTGTCCGGCGTCTGATTTCTTCATTTCTGATTCTATCTCTCAGACATATGCCTAACATTTGTCTCTCCATAGATCGCTGTGTACATTTTAATTTATATATGGTCCTCGCAGTTAAGGTGATAGTTTCCAGACCATATGTAAGCACAGGGAGGATACATGTTTCATACATGATACACATTCACTCTTGTAGTACCTACGTAGATTCTTTCAGTCCCACTGAGTCAAACTCTTCGCACTTTCAGTCAAACTCTTCGCAAACTGTGCGGTCTGTTTTTGCAGAAGACTATATAACTAACTACTAAGGAAGCCTTGATTGAGCCTGTTTTTTCCTGGGAGCTTAAGATATTGCCTTCCGTTTAGATTTATTCTTCTTATTCTTTTAGACCTTTGGTCTGTTCCTGTAGTCTGGTTGGCCTCTCTCGGGACGTTTACTCCCAGCTATCCCTCCATCTCTTTGGCGGTAGCCTACAGGTATCTGACGCATCACAACGGAGGGGATTCTGGAGGGATCCATCCTCTGCACGTGCCCATTTAAGTGTCTTTGCGTTGTCTGTCCCATGTGATAATGTCTTCCCCCTTGAAGTTATTCATGTAAATAATATTACATTTATTAATATAATTTTAAAATTGAATTTCTTTCTCATATTTAGTTTTAAGTTTAAGTCAAATAAATAAAGTCATGTCATGGCGCCAGTGTAACCTTTTGGATCCAACCTGGTTGCGTAGCATACTCATATGTTTAGCTGCTTACATCAGCAAGCTAATGAAATATCGACTGTATTGTTGAATAATTTTGTAATTTTATATTGTAAATATCTAAATTTGTATATTTGAAAAGGGTGTTTGATAAAATGGTAGATGGATACTATATTGAATACAGGGTTGGCACAGGATACACAGCGGATTATGAGTATGTAATTTGTGATAAAAAGGTGAATTTAAACTTCCGTATGAAGCACTTAATTTGTGGTGTTACATTATTAAATAAAATAATAATACACTTTTAGTAATTTGTATTTACACCACTTTATTTGGTAACACTAACCGGTTTCGCTCCCGTCGGAGCTTCGTCGGGGTAAGAGAGTAAACTAACTATAAAATCAGAGAATAACATATGAAGAAAGAAATATAAAGTAAACAGGAATATAGAAAATCTTTACCCAGTATTCATTATATTTATAGATGTGCTAAAGTTATTAGAAGCAATGATGTGTACTAGATATACAGCACCGATTACAGGAGGCCTAAAGGTATCGAAAAATGATTAATACGAACGAATACGTTTGTTTTTTAGACGTTTTATTATATTTTATGGAAATGGCGTGATTCGCCTTGCTAAGGCATTATCAAAACTTCTGGAAAACAGATGTTTTCATTCATATAAAGATTTTATATGGAGTTTTACATCGTTGTTCAAGAGACAATGAAAATATACCTAGAAATGGAAATTAGTAATGAAACCACGCTAGTTGGATGGAGTGAAAGATTGTCTGTAAGCAGCAAGCCAGACACAGATGGAGACATCTTTTGAAGGCAGCCAAGGCAGCTATATGGTGATAATGTTAAGTTAACCATTCTGTATTAATAGAATATTATATATTTCATTGTTATACAATGTATTATTTTGTAAATAAAAATGTTTACTTGTTTATTTTGGGTGTTTGTTTTTAGATCATAACCAATATTTTTCCTCGCCCTCTTTCGGAGGAACACTCCGGACCATACATTTAGCCCCATCATAAAACAACTACCAAATCACATTCCAACAATGTTTCCTACAGACGTAAGAGGAATAGCCATTAGAGTTAAACCTCTGTAAGCCAGAAGACCCAAGTCCAAGTCCAATATACGAGTATTTATGGTTTCTCAAGAGCGCTAGACTTTTGAAATGAAATAAATCCTTCTGAGAAGCGGCTTGATGGTTAGATTGTTATAAAAGTACAAATTTAAATACGAATAAACGTTTACAATATTCAGTCAAACGTTTTTATGTTCAATATATATTATCTTGGTATTATGATGTCAGAGTGGCAACAGCTATGACTGCCACATCGAAGGTCCTGGGTTCAATTCCCGGCGATGACAGGGCGGAAAAAATTCTCACGCTGTCTTTGGTAGAATTAACGTGATAATAAAAGACTAGCTACCTATCACAGGTCATGAGAATCGACAGCAAAAAAATTTATACAATAACTTGGTGTATCTAACTAACTAACTAACCATCACGCCGTCTCCCCAAAGGGGTAAGCAGAAATAATGGACTGCCACACTTTCTTGACATATTTCTCTCGTTTCCTCAAATTCATACATCGTGTCATGCACGCGCGTCGACTTCTCTGACTCCTCACGTGACCGACATTCAATATTTAATTAATTTGATTGGCCACATTATCCTCCGTTTTATTCAATTTCTAGTTCCATTTACGTCGTTAGCATATACATTTTTTTAAATATTCTTTCTTCATTCATTCTTTCCATGTGTCCAAACCATCTTAATTATCCTTTAATTATTTTGTTATAAAAAGTAAAACTCGGTGTATCCGTACAAAAAATTAAAACAACGGGAAACAACCCCATTAAAAGCCCCGAGTGGCTTCCAAAAAAACAGCATAGATATATTAGACTTTGCTGCAAAACCTATCCCTAGAATTGAAACATAAAAAAAATGAGAAAGGATATTTCCGGTTATCAAAAGATTAAAAATTCTCCCGGGATTAATGGGAAATTGACAAGAACAAATCCTCTAATTAAAAGCTTTCTTAATTTTAAACTTTTATCTCGAAAGGGTGGGAAAACTTGACAAATTGCTGTGCGAATAAAAAAAGCTGGAAAATCCCTTATAAAAAGGCGTTTAAACTAATCGACTAACATACAATCTCGCCGTTTCTCGGGAGGGGTAGCCACAGCGAATAGACCGCCACGCTTTTCTATTCTATTATAACATAACTCTTTCGTTTTCTCTATATTCATACATCGTAACGTGCACGCACGTCGTTCATCTTGGCACCAGCGTTTATATACGTTTATATATGTAGTGCCGTCCTGATGGAACTATATCTTGTCAGTATCCATATCATCTAGTTTCAATCACTAAAGTTTCAAATGTTTGCATTAAAACGACGTATTGTGAACTCTGCAAGACGGCAATGAATGCCATAAATTGGCGAACATAGCACTTATTTTGAGAATAAATTTTAACAATTTCAATGCGTTGTCGACGCGTGTAGCGTTCCATAGTGAAATGTCAAGATTAAATTAGTATTCTTGTCAAATTCGATAGCTATCGCTTTACCAAATTGAAGACACTGAGGACGATAGCAGGCAAGACACAAAGATCGCGTGAGGAACACCAGTTGAGGATATTATAAGATGGAGCAGACAGCGAAAAAGGGACTCGTAGGTCATGTTCAAAGAATGGACACCACCAGACTCCCCTATATTGCATTGCATAATCAGCCTCATGGGACTCGTCCTCGTTGAAGACCTCCTAAAAGATGGAAGGGCAGCTGGGAATCTACCTCACAGGAGGAGCAACATTTTGGAGAACAGACCACATAGGTCTACAACAATGAAGAAGAAGCAGCTTTACCAAAATGGCCGCTATACGCTGTCAAAGTTTGAGCGTTACTATTGAAAAACCCATAGGCCACTAGGATACACCACCTGCAAAGAAGCCACGGCGGCCATTTTGTAGAAAATATATTTAATACGTATAATGTTATTGAATGTCCTTTAAAATAAAATAAAAATTGGAGCAATATCACTTATACAAGTTGCTTTATTTGATTTTAAAGTTAGAGCGCTCTTAATGAAAAACCCTGTACCTGCTAATTATTTCATACACTTGTCCATGTATACATACTCGTATATTGAACAACCGTGGGCACCTCAATACACTGTTTTTAATACCATAATCATGTTTTGGCCATTTCACATTGCACATTGGTTCTGGGTAGGCACGTTATAGAGAATTCGATTTTCAAAATGTGCTATAGTCAAGTTTTCATCGCGGATTTACTCTTCCGACAAATTCGTATAGGGTGTGAGGCTACCTTGAATAACACTTTCAAAACCGAACAGATTCAGTCATTGCTTTTTCAATATAGTTAGACTCCATATTAAATATTTAATAACGATGTTAACGTCCGTTTTCTAAAAGTTTTATTGCTAACTAACTAACTAACTAACCATCACGCCGTCTCTCCGAAGGGGTAGGCAGAACGAATGGACTGCCACACTTTTCTTTCCTGACATATTTCTCAAGCTTCCTCAACAAGTAGTAGAGTTCGTGTCTTTAGGTAGTATGTTTACAAGAGATGGGCGAATGCGGGATATTGAAAGAAGGGTTGGGGAAGGCAACAAAGTGAATGGTGCACTTAAAGTTGTCATCGCAAACAAAAACCTAATCAAAAAAGCTAGAATGGCAGTGGCAGACAATGGTGTTCTTCTACCGACCCTTATGTATGGAAGCGAAGCATGGAACTGGCAAAAGAAGGATGAAAGTAGAATAAATGCAGTAGAAATGAGATCTCTTAGACGAATGCGTGGATACTCTGTGTATGATAGAGTGTTCATAAATCGTGTCATGCACGCGCGTCAATTTCTCTGACTCCTCACGTGGCCGACATTCAATATTTAATTAATTTCCCACGTTTTCCTCGATCTTCCTCTATTTCTAGTTCCATTTATATCGTTAACATACTCTTTTTTTACTATTCTTTCTTCATTCATTATTTCCATGTGTCCAAATCATATTAATGATCCTTTCATTGTTTTGTTCCACCACATTCACTTCTTATATTTTCATTCGACACTCAATCATACACAGAGTATTCACACATTCGTCTAAGGGATCTCATTTAGAAATGAGATGCAGTAGACTGCATTTATTCTACGTTCATCATTCTTTTGCCATTTCCATGCTTTGTTTCCATACATAAGGGTCAGTACAAGAACACCATTGTGCACTGCCATTTTAGCTTTTTTGGATATGGGTGGGTCAGAATATTAATGGATCAAGTCCAAATTTTATAAAATTGGAATTTAATGTTTCTACAGGTAGATAAAACAGATTTGTATGTTGTGTGTTAGTAACAGAATAGTAGCTTTTCAATTTTCTCCATAAATGACAATACTACTATTGATTAGAGATCAAAATTTTAAACCTTTCAGAATATTAGTGAATCATGGCCAATTTAACAGCTCGTTCACCATCAGAGGTATATTATGTTGACTGTTGATTACTAAAAATGAGTTCAGGTGAAGACTTCAGTTCGTCCAGTGGATGAGACTTTACAAATTAGTGTTGGGCGTTTATACAGGTGTTTGAAGAAAACAAGTCTAAATTCAGTGACAAATGAAACCCGCGAAGTCAGAACCAAGTGACCATGACCAAAGTGAGGAAGGTTTTGAAAACGATGAAGTTATTTACGATTAATGTTGTATTTTAATGTTGCTCTATTTTGATTTTTTTTAAATGTGTTTCATTTGCGTACGGAAAAATTTCAGAATAACAGAGAATCATGTCCATTTTATTTTCTTTTATTTGTACTTTTAATATTAATAAAGCCCTTGTGTATCTTATTTTTTGTCTATTAATTTAAATTGATTCATGTGCTATCAAAATAAATGAAGTGTTTGCAGTGAAAACATCCCTGGATTTAACAAAAGTCTTTCAACTTTAGGTCTAATTATCTCAGAATCAGGATCGATGGACTTGATCCATTAATATTCTGAACCACCCATATGTTTTATTGCAAAAGAAGAAGAAGAAAAATAAAATTTGTTGTATATTTATTTATATCATGAATGCTGTTAATTGGTTGGTACCTGTATGATATAATAATTCAATTTGTACAACGCGTTTTCGATTAATAATATTATGTTGCTAAGGTGATTGCGCGACTAATTTTTAAATGTTGCGGTTGTGAAAGTGTTGAGAGGAGGGTGGGATAATGTGGCGACTGGTGGCTGCTGATAAGAGCATTGTTAGCTTAACGCCCCACTCCCCCAAACGGGCGCGAGGGGAAACGTCAATTGATTGTCGCACGGGGTAATAAACGAATAAAAAATATAAGTCATACCCATAAATAATTTTGATACATGTATGATGTTAATATATGTCGTAAACCATTCTACCCCAATATAATACATTTTTAAAATATCATAACCACATTTTGGTCAATGCATGGAACGTGTCTTCTTCTTCTTCGCGTGCCGTATCAGGTCCCCCTGACGTTGGCAATCACTCCGGCGAAGGCTTCTCTATCTTGTGCAACCCGTAACAGCTTCCCCACATGTCTCATCCCGGTCCAGTCTCTTATGTTGCACAGTCAAGACGTTTGCTTTCTACCAGGACCACGCTGCCCCTCAATTTTTCCCATCAGTATTAGTTGGAGCAAACTGTATTTATCTTTCCGCAGAATGTGACCCAGAAATGAAATAAGAAAATCTGCAAGTAAACACCAATTAATTTTGTTCTAATGTAGTAAGTAGTATCGGGAGTGTGGCAGCCCTGTTCATTATCTTTGCATTAGCCTAACACTGGATGACAGCCATTTAATTTGAAATATTTAGAAGTGATTTCTCGTCTTTATAAGGAAAATTAATATAACCGTCCTTGTTTACAGTCGTCTTCATTTCCCCATTCCACCGTCCGTAATACATTTTATAATTTTTTTTATGTATTCGAACGAGTTAAAACATTTTTATTTATATGCATTTTTTGCAGTTTCACATATTATTATTTTAAAATAGTGTCAAAATACGTTACTAGTGCTGCCATCTACGTACATGAAATGAAACTAAATTGAACTTTTCGAAAATTCCGATAGGATTTTGTGTCAGTATTCTCTTAAATTTGAATAATTAAGTTTTATTTTAATAAAACAAGATTTTTACATCATTTAATAATATTATTATTTTGTTTAAGGATTCATGAGCTTTATAATGATCTAATGTGTGATATCTTTCAAAACACTGGCCCGCATGGAGCCCAAGTTTTCCTTTTGGAAATTGGTTTTCTTTCTTCAACCCCATACGTTCCTATTTAAATGCATCAGAGATTGCCATCTTTATGTTTTCATCGTAAACGTTCTGCATGACGCTTGAGTGTAATTTCGAGACAGCTCAAGCTCTAGTGGCATTATGTGAGACTAAGAAAACTCCAGATGTTCATAAATAGCTGTCTCTGCTAAGCATTCAAGATCTTCAACCCCAGACAGTGTCCATTGCATTCTTTGAGCCATAGCAGGCGAAAGCCAACCAGAAAATAAGTCAATTTATGCAAACGGTTATGGATCACACTCTGTGACAGAACCCAGCCTGTATCACTCGGAGCACATTTAACTACTGGCCCCTTGTAGGTGGAAATAAGAAGCAAAGCAGACTTAGAACCACCTGGAGATGAACTCTGCAGAATTTTAAGGGTAGCATAGCACACTTAAAGTAATTTTAAGCATCAGGCTTCTGTCAGATGCAGAAGAATAAAATTTTGAAATGAAAGTAAGAAAAATAAAATAAAAAGAATATAATTTTAAAATGCTCAGTCACATTAAACCGGACCTAACAGAACCCGTGGTAAATAAATCATTGAAGAAAGGTTAAATTTTGTAATGCAATAATTCATTATTTTAACACAGACTAATGACAGATATATGCCTGCAAGAAATATCAAATATCACCTGTAACTTGTGAATTCTTTCTGTAGTTGTGTCTTTGGAAAAGGAACACTGAATTGGGTTCCAAAAAAGGACACGAGTTTTTAAACATTCTTTAATAACTATACGAATGAAAACGTCTGTTTTCTAGAAAATTTACTATATTTTATGGGAATAACAAATTTCGTCTTGCTATGGCATTATCAAATGTTTGATAATAAAATAAAACTTCTAGAAAACAAACTACAGTCGAACTTAGTTATTACAAGGACGATGAGACCGATTATATTTGTTTGTTATAAGCATTACTCGTTATATCAGAGGATATTTATTTTTAAATGCTACAAAATACCCATCACATGAAGACATGAAGTAACCGTTTCCTCGTTACATCCGAGATCTTGCTATTTCTGTGATCGTAACTGACTTCCTTACTTAATAATTACGCTTCCCTAAAGATCGGTCTAGAGATGAACATTAATAAGACCAAAATCATGAGCCCATCCAATAGCAACATCATCATGGAAAATAAAACAATAGAAGCTGTTGAGGAATACATATATCTCGGACATACGATCAAACTAGGGAAGGAAAATCAGATAGCAGAGATCACCGGGAGAATAGGATTAGGATGGGCAGCCTTTGGAAAGATGAAACACATACTAAAGAATAAGGACATACCCATAAATCTGAAAAGAAAAGTATATGAAACATGTATCCTCCCCGTGATCACCTATGTATGGCCTAGAAATCATTACGCTAATTGGCAATACGGTACATAAACTAAAATGTGCGCAAAGGTCCATGGAAAGACAAATGTTAGGCGTGTGTCTAAAAGACAAAATAAGAAATGAAAAAATGAGATGCCAAACATAATGGACCTTGTCGCTAAGCAGAAATAGCAGTGGGCAGGTCATGTCGCCAGACAGGGAACAGAGCGATGGGCACCCAGAGTCCTCAAATGGAGACCATGGGATAGAAAAAGAAGAGTGGGCCGACCCCAAAAAAGATGGACCGACGACATTATCCCTGTCGCGGGTAGAATGTGGCAAAGAAAGGCCCAAGATAGAGTGGAGTGGAAGAAAATGGAGGAGGCCTATATCCAGCAGTGGAGAGATGGCTGAGGAAGGAAGGAATAACTGACTTTGACTCTATTTCATTTGTATTAATTATTTAATATGGAGTTTTATATCATTGTTCAAGACCCAAAAAAATATTTCTTCAATACTAACTAATTGGGTATGTTGTGATTTGAAATAAAACAGAAATACAATAAAAAAAACTTTTTATTAATAATTATTAAAAATGTAAGATGATCATTTCTTGTGTGTCTTGCTGGATAAGATGGCTTGGCTTTGTTCCCGTTTTCGTTTATTGATCGGGTTTCTTGGGTCATAAATATCAAACCAATCGTCCCCTTTGGTGGAGGCATCTTTGGCCAGTACCGCTCCCTTGTTTTCAAACCTCAATTCATGTGATAACCTGGAAATAAAATAAAATAATCAAATGATTTAACTGAAATCTCTTGATGGAAGTTCATTTTAAATAATAATTAAATAAAACAATGTTTTTTAGAACTACTTTCACATTTGTCTTTATTTCGACAGCGACCGGTCTCGCCAGGGTTGCTGGCATTGACAGACTGGTTTGTCGATGACAGTCGACAGACCAGTCTGTCAAATATCATAATCAAATGATTTAAATGAAATCTCTTGATGGAAGTTCATTTTAAATAATAATGAAATAAATGGATGTTTTTTATAACTACTTCCACATTCGTCTTTTTTTCGACTGCGACCGTTTATTTAATTATTAATTAAATTAAATTAAATATCAATTAATACAGAGGTCCTTCTTTAGAACTCGGGTTCTGGAGTCTCTAGACCCGCTAAAAGGTTAACAGATGCATAAATCGAGGTTGTATAAGAATAGATAAAACAAAAAGCAACTGATTTAATATTTTTACTTTGCCAAATTAACTAACTAGCCATTTCTCCGAAGGGGTAAGCAGAAAGAATAAAACGCCACACTGTGAATAAAATGCCACAGTTCCTGCCAAATTGTTCACACCTTAAGTTTATAAAAATATTAATGAAAACAAATTACCACTTATCAGAGTTGAGCTCAAGATTGTCATCATTAGAGGCATCTTCCTCCTTATCATCATCCTTGTTTTGAAGTTGCTTCTCCTTAGCCGATGAGAGCTTCTTCTGGAATTTGCTCAGAAGATCCAGAGTGAACTGCTCTCTGTAAGAAATAATCACCATTACACAAAATAGTCAAATAACTGTTTGGTCAGACTGGATTGGATTAGATAAGTTAGGTAAGGATGAGAAATAGAGAGCTGTTGTCGAATATGAAGGTTAGAAAGGTCTTGTATTTGTATCATGTGCTAAGGGGAGAAAGATACCACCTCCTTCAGCTGATAACCATGGGCACAATAGAAGGACGTCGGGGAGTTGGTAGAAGGCAGTTGTCCTGGCTCCGGAATATAAGAGAGTGGATGGGAATGGGCAGAATTGAGAACCTATTTCAAGTGGCGCAGGACAGAGATGCTTTCGCTGCAGTGATCGCCAATGCAGAAAAAAGTTTGGTTAAATCAGATTTTTGACAACAATAAACCATCACGCCGTTTCTCCGCAGCTGTGGACAGAGAGAATGGACCGCCACACTATTCTATCCTGGCACATCTCTCTAACTTCGTCCACATTCATACAGCGAGTCATACACGCACGTCGATTCTTCCGACTTCTAACATGACTAACCTTTAAAATTTGACTAATTTGGTCATGCCATGTTTTCCTCGGTCTGCCTCAACTCCGTACTCTATTTACATCAGTAAAGTATACTTTCTTAACCATTCTTTCTCCATCCATGCGCTCCATATGTCCGAACCAACGCAGCGATCCTTTCATAATTTTGTTCATAATACCTTCTTCCGCTCTATATTCCTTTCTTATATCAGCATTTGAGATTCTGCCATTCTACCACACATACGTCTTAGGGACCTCATCTCTACCGCATTTATTCTGCTCTCATCCTTCTTCTGCCAGTTCCATGCTTCGCTTTGATATTATTCTATTTCTTTTAATAGATCTAACGATCTGTGACACAGAAACAATCTTTTCTGGGATGATAAGGTCCAACTGTTCTTTCATATTTTAGATGGTCGCAAATGTGGACAGTGCCCAAAGGAAATTTTGTTAGCGGCAGTATATGCGAGTCTGTCACTATCCATTCTGGCTACATGGTCTCTCCAGTATCTTCTTCCGGGTCTACTCCACTGAACAATGCCCTCTATTTTTCAAGTTTTTCATATTCCTAGGTTACAGATACGATCTCAGAGAGTTTATCTTTAGCTCAGGATAGAGATGGAAAATGGAGTGTCCCTATTGAAAGAACCTGTAGATACTTATCATAAATCCACAATCATAAATCTTATCATACACACACGTCAATAACCGCTAACGGGATATAGCTAACCGACTAACCATCAAGCAGTTTCATGGAGGGGTAGATCAAGAGGATGGTCTGCCATACTGCTCTGTCCTCTCGGGCTTTCTCTACGTTCATACATCCTAAAATGCATGCTTGCCGATTTTTCCAAATTCGAATGTCACCACCTTGATGATTGATTGATTCATTTGATCATGCCATGATTTCCTTAGTCTTCCACGGCTTCTCTTTCCATACACACTGTTTGTATACAACTTTTTAACAATTCTTCTCTCATCCACTCGTTTCATATGTCCAAACCATCTCAGGGATCCTTTTTTAATTTTACTTATACAATCATCTAGGTAGGTCTCAAAATGAACATGTTCAAGACAGTAGGCTTATGAGTGTCCACAAATGACTCCACCCCAATCTTGCTCCACGGTGTCCCCCTTGTGACCACGACCAGCTTTTGCTACCTCGGTAGTATGATAGCAGGATTGGGAGGTATGGAGGAAGCAAGGCAAGGGGAGCTTTCGCTATGCTTCGCCCTGTATGGTGTTCCAGTATCATTTTGAGAAAGCTCAAGCTCCAAATATTCAGCAGTAGCGTTAAAAGCGTACTGCTGTACAGATGTGAGACTTGGAAATCTACCGCGGACGTTATTGGTAAACTCCAGGTGTTTATAAATAGGTGCCATCGCTCAATATTCAAAATCTATTGGCCCCAAACAGTGTCAAATGCCGTTCTCTGGACCATGGCAGCCGAAAAGCCAATTAGAGAAAAAGTCGCTAGACGCAAATGGCAGTGGATCGGTCACACTCTGAGACGGAACCCAGCTTGCATCGCTCAGGGCACACTAGACTGGTCCCCTATGGAGGGAAAGAGAAAGCGAGGCAGACCTAGAGCCACCTGGAGAAGAGCCCTGCAGGACGAGGTTAAGGCAGCAGGCCTCACTTGGGATGATGTTAGGCATCAGGTATGTGATAGAGTCGGGTGGAGAAGGTTCCTTGAGGCCCTATGCACCACGGAGGTATGACTGGACAAAAAGAAAGAAGAATGTAATATCATGTTTGATGAAAACGTAACCTCACCTTATTTCTGGCTTTTATTGTTGTATAACCAAATGGAAACATGTTCAGATATAAATTTTAAAAACACATACACATTAATAATACAAAATTTATTTATTGTGATATATTTTTAATCCAATATATTAAAAAAATATTTACTAAACTTTTACAGTTCTATACATGAGGTACCATATTTAAAAATAAATACATTTTTATTTCCAGTACAAAAATACACAACTATTTAAAAAAAAACTTAGTGTAATAATCACTGTCATAAAATGCCTTTGATCTTTGGAATCATTTGAATTCATTTGAACATTATGTATAATACAATACAAATACATATATTTAATAAAAATACTTTGTTAGATTAGGTCTTTGGTGACTAGATCGAAACATAAAATTAATTTGAACTCCAAAAAATCAATGATAATCATTGATAGCGCAAAATCACAAAATAATATAAATATGGAATGTTTTCGTCTTCAACTTATTGTAGACCCAACCTATTTTGGACCACCGCCCCCATTACAAGAAACAAGTTACCTAAACCCCCTCTCCCATAAGAGTTATACCAAATATCAAAATGTTTATTAGGTGTTTCAGAAAGTTCGGTCCGTTTTACAACAGAGGCTTCAAGTCTTCAAATCTGGCAGGCATTATTTTTTAAATAATAATTAAATAAAAAAATGTTTTTTTAACTACTTTTAACTACTTTCACTGGCATCGACAGACTGGTCTGTCGATGTCCTGTCTATGTGGTAAATAAGAAGCATTTGCGGGAAGTTCTGCTGTTCTGTTTTAATTGGAAGAAGAGTGCAGCTAAGGTGCATAAAATGCTTGTGAAAGTTTATGGCCATCATGCCCCATCGGATAAATCATGCAGAGAATGGTATAGACGCTTCAAAGCTCCCGCCAAAGATCGCCTCAAACTGCTGAAAAGGTCTCGGGGGAAGTTTACCAACAACAACTAATGAGATTAAAGCAAGCACTGGCTGAAAAACGACCGGAATGGCGCAACAAGCACAGAATGCTGATTATTCAACACGACAAAGCTTGACCTCACATCGCAATCGCGCTCAAAAACTACATACAGAATGTGGGTTGGGAGACTATACCGCACCCGCCTTATTCACCAGACATGGCACCATTAGACTAGCACTTGTTCAGATCCATTACGCATGCCTAAGAAGAGCAGCACTTCCATTTATATGCAGATGTCAAGAATTGGGTCGATGCCTGGATTGCCTCAAAAGACGAGGCATTTTTTCGTCGATGGATTCATCTATTGCCAGAGAGATGAGAAAAGTAGTGGCTAACGATGGACAATATTTAGATTGAGGAGTTTTTTTATTTTATCTTTCAAATTAATGTGATTATCATACAAAAAAACGGACCGTTAACTTCGAAACACCTAATATTTTATCTATCTCTATAATGAAACATGATTAATTGTGTGAATTGCATTTTTGCTTACCAATTTGCTAAGACTTTTCACCAACAACACTAAACCATTTTATGAGAATGACATGTTTCCCCTTCTTAAGGCATTATCAAATGAATGAATCAAACTCTGACTCCTCACGTGGCCGACCTGCAATATTTGATTTATTTGATCGTGCCACGTTTTCCTCGGTCTTCCTCTATTTCTAGTTCCATTTACATCGTTAACATCTCAATATTTTTACCATTCTTTCTTCATTCATTTTTTCCATGTGTCCAAACCATCTTAATGATCTTTTCATTATTTTGTTCATAAGACCATCATTTGCACCTTATATTCACTTCTTATACATTCACATTACATTCACTTCTTATATTTTCATTTGACACTCTATCATATACATTGTATCACACATTCGTCTAAGAGATCTCATTTCTACTGCATTTATTCTACTTTCATCCTTCTTTTGCCAGTTCCATGCTTCGCTTCCATACATAAGGGTCGGGACAAGAACACCATTGTGCACTGCCATTTTAGCTTTTTCGGATACGTTTTTGTTAATGAATACTTTAACGATGTAAATAAAGTATAGAGTCCAGGAAGACCGAGGAAAACGTGGCATGACCGAATTAACCGCCCTACCTTTGGGTTATTTTCCGAGAAACATGCAAAAAACAAGCAGGTTTTTTATTAATGAAATTTAATTATATACTAATTTTATTTTTTAAATGACGAAACGTCAAATACTTGGCCGCACACTTGGCCTGCCCCTTGTAAAACTATCATATTTATGAAGACTTGTGCTTAAGTTTTGATGGCACACGCGCGTATCCTTAAAACTTTGTACATTTTAGGTACATTACTTTTTCTCAAGCCCGTACGTGATACGGGATATCGTAGAATGGTACAGTCAAAGTGAACGTATCACGTACGTTCAAATAGGTAGGGTGGTTAAACAAATTTTAAAGGTCCGCCTTGTAAGGATTCAGAAGAATCAAAGTGCATCTGTGACTGGGTGTATGAATGTGGAGGAAGTTAGAGAGGTGTGTCAGGATAGGGTAGTGTAGCTGTCCGTTCTCTCTGCCGACGTGATGGTTTTTTGTTGTAACCCCTAAATTCGTATATTTCTTCTGTGCGTAAGATTTAATTTAATATTTCTATTTATATTGAAATAATGTCATTTCGATTTGTTGCTTTTAATTCCTACGCAGTCCTCGATGTCATCCGAGTCATGAACGACGGCTTCGTCCCATGGTCCGTAGATGTTCTCTTTGTATCCCTGCCAACGAACAAACATGATCGGACAGTAGACGTTTAAGAACACGACGGAGACCAGAAATACATAGAACATTGTCATGGACACGCACCACACCGAAAAAAAAGCGCAGAGTATCGTTATGGCGTGAGTAAAAATAGCGCAACGTGTATTCAAAACCATGCTTATCAATATCGGGAGCAATACAAAACATTGGACGGCAATCGTTATAAGTACAAAAGCGTGAAACGACGTACCGAGTCTAGACGCCAAACATATCGAACCGAAGATAGCAGCGTTGATCGAAAGCGAATTCGAAACGACGGCTACCGAGAGCCCATAGTCGGAAAATATTAAATGTATAAACATCATTATCGCTGTCATTGCAAATATTGTATCAGTGCTAACGGTATCCGTTAGAGTGTGCAGAATCGGAGACACAATGTATCCGAAAACCAAAAAAATCAAAACAGTTTTAAGATCGTTGAAGATGTGAAATGTGACCGTGTCTTTTGGTGCTGATGTCATATAAACGTTACTTTTAATCTTTGCGTCTCCGTGGGCATCTTTTCTAGCGTGCTTTCTTAAATACTTTTCCATCGAACTTTCTAACTTTTCGTTTATATTAGATTCCTCACCGTTGACGTAAGAATACTTTTCTCCCGAACCCACTTCTTCGTGAATATTTTTTACGTCGTCTTTACCACACGTCTCGTTCTGGACGGAAACGGCTTTGACCGAATTGCGGTAATGCGAAATCAAATAGAAGAGGTAACCAACAGCGGTGAGTCCGCAGGACGATGCGAAAACGAGTTCCGTAGGCAGCCATTCGTTGTAGAGGTACGTGAACAGCACGGAGAAGAGGACGCACGCGGAAAGTTTCTGCGTGACGCGGCAGGAGCCGAGAAAACTTTGCGAGAACGTGATGTGCTGCGGGTTGACGTTCTTCCTCATTTGCTCCAGGAACTTCACGTCCGTATAGTTGTCCTGATAGTGGCCCGCGTTTTCGTACAAATTCTTAACCCACGGTTTCCTCGCTTTATCCTTCGGGGTCTTTTGGCTCTCTCTGCAAAATACAGTGGATTCCTTAGCATTTCATGTCTATGAAATATCGCGTTTTAAATTTAAATCAAACTTATAAAACTGACAAACTTATATGACCAAACAGTGAAAATTTCAGTATTTGTCAAGTCTATCGGTCCTACATCCACGAACATTGCATTTATTTATATACAAATGTAGACATGTTCGAAATAGCTATATACCAATACAGAGTGCAACGCTCATATGGATAATATACATATTTGACTGTCACACTAAGAACTCACATCTATTTTAAAGGTGCATTAGAACTTGGTTCGTATCAAATTCAAATTAGTTTATTTCTCTCAAGACATTATAAAAAAGTTAACAGTTTAAAACAACTATTTGAGAATAGGTGAAATATCAGGAACGCATGGGAGACGGTTCGAGTTTAGGAAGACAAGATACTCTCTAACGTCAAGAGTATTTGTCTTCTGAATGTACATACTTCACTAATATGAAAGACGTCGATCTCTGAAGCGATCATGTTCAGATTTATTGCTCACCCCACCGACATCACAAGAGGCATGTTGGTTCAACATGTTGGGAGATTAAACAGTATGTGCTGACGCTGTCGAAGATAATCATCCGGAACATAAAGATGTATATCCTCCAAGATGATAGAATTCTTAAAGAATCCCCTGATAAGTCTGAAGGAATGGGTAAGCGTGAACCCATTCCTTCTTATCTGTAGACCATCAGTCCCTAGCATGCCCAAGAGGAATGCAGTGGGATAAAGTCACGGATAGCTATCAAACTCCCTCAGGTAAAGATATATCAGAAATCTTTTCTGAACCCTCTCTAATACGAGTCCTCATCTTGCCTCGTGGGGACTCCATATCACTGAACCACACTCGAGCCGGCTCCGGACCAATGAGTTATACAGTATTTGCAAAACATAAGGATTCCTCAAAACTATACCAGTTCGGAGAATAAATCATTTTCAAGGCAACGGTACATATTCTCTCAATGTGAGCATGGAAAGCCTACTTTCATTGAGTCTATCAGTCCTATGGTCACGAACACTGTCATTTATTTATATGGATAACAAGTTAGTAATTTTATATAAAAATGCAAGTTTTTATAAACTTATTACTAGATATAAACATAGGTAACCTCATATATTGAACGGTGGTGTCATATTGGATTCAAACAAACAAACCATTGCGCAGGGGTAGACAGAGAGAATGGACAGCCATACTACTCTATCCTGACAAAATCTCTTTAACTTCCTCCACATTCCTACGAGTTATACACGCATGTCGATTACCGTCTTCTAACATGGACCGACTTTTAAAATGTTATCAATTCAGTCATGTCGTGTTTTCTTCGCCTCTGCACTTCAATCACATCGTTATATGCACTGGGTAATGTATGTTTAACACCTTCTATGCTGTGGCATGTCGTCGGCAATGTGAGAGCGAACAGGACGCGTCTGAGTTAATTAGATGTTATGTTGTGTTAGTTAGCATGCAGCGATGCGTCACTCCCGGGCGATACGTCACACTTGGTCTATGATACGTATTTCTCGGGCAGTGTGCCGCCGGCAAAGTGTGAGAGTGAGGGAGGGATAGACGCACGCGCCGTGTTCTTCGAGTTATATTAGTTAGCAAGCGAACGGCAATGTGTCGTTCCCGGGCGATACGTCTCTCTCAGGCCGCGATGCACACCTCATGGGTACAGGACACGAAGAATAAAATAGGATACGATAGAAAGAGTTAAACATTCACTACCCACCACACATTTATAACCACCCTGAAGATGGATACTGCAATGATCTCCGAAACGTCGGTCCAGAAAGACGAGCTACACGGATTTTCCCAAGATCCCAAAATATATACGGATTTTAATCATCTTACGTGGAAGAAACTGGCGCTAACCATGTCATTAACAAACTCTTGTTTCCAATAACTACTTTTAAATCTCCATTCACTCTATTATCCACATCAACCGTTCTTTCAACTTCACTGTCATTTGGTCATCCGTTGATGCTTCCTAAATATATAAAATCAATTTCTTCTATATACGGCATACTTTGTGTTGTTTTGATGGTTTATTTCTCTTTTTCTTTTTTATACGCTTTGTATACACAACACTTACATTAAAAAAATAAAATTATATAGACATGTTTCGGACAAACAGTCCTTCTTCAGTAAAGATATTTTTTTAAATATTATAAAATTGTTTACATGATCTGACAGATGTTATAACAATTTTATAATATTTTTAAAAATGTATCTTTACTGAAGGACTGTTTGTCCAAAATATGTATGTATAATTTACCTTTTTTAATATAAGTGCTGTATATACAAAGTGTATAAAAAAGAAAAAGAGAAATATTGGCTAAACACAGAAGAATAAAAAAAAATATATATATCACCTGGATTGTCCTTTCTTGGGTATCTGTTCGTTCTTTTTCCTGTATTTCTCCTGCTCATACTCGTATTCCTTCACCATGTCATTATCTGGTTCAGACTTCTTCGCCATTTCCTTCTCATCGGCGTCAATCTCTTTTGTTTTCTTCCCTGCCATCTCCCGTTTCAAATCTTTAAACTGCTCTCGGATACTTTCTCTGCAACAAACATAAAAAACCAAAATTAAACTATAGATATTTGGTTATACCTTAGGCTGCTATGAAATAAATGATATTAAAATAGCAACGAGAAATGCTACCATCCATAATTATTTTAGAATATTCTTCTTCCTTATTGTAGACCTATGTGGTCTGTTCTCCAGAGTGTTGCTCCTCCTGTGAGGTAGACTCCCAGCTGTCCTTACATCTTTTAGGAGGTCTTCCACGAGGACGAGTCCCCATGAGACTGATTATGCAATGCAATATAGGGGAGTCTAGTGGTGTCCATTCTTTGAACATGCCCGTACCAGTCCCTTTTTCACTGTCTGCTCCATCTTATAATATCCTCAACCTCACATATCTCAGGGGTAGGCAGAGAGAATGGACCGCCACACTACTCTATCCTGACACACCTCTCAAGCTTCCTCCACATTCATACGAGTCATAAACGCACGTCGATTCTTTCGATTTCTAACATGGCCGACCTTTGAAATTTTATTAATTTAGTCATGCCATGTTTTTCTCGGTCTACCTTGACTCCATACTCCATTTATGTCGTTAGTGTATACTTTCTTAACCATTCTTTCTCCATCCATGCACTCCATATGTCCGAACCAATGCAGCGATCCTTTCACAATTTTGTTCATAATACCTTCTTCCGCTCTACATTCCTTTCTAATATAAGCATTTGAGATTCTGTCATACATCATTCTACCACACATGCGTCTCATCCTTCTTCTGCCAGTTCCATGCTTCACTTCCATACATTGGGGTTTGGACCAGAACTGAATTGTGAACGGCCATTTTCGCTCTCTTCAACCCTGCTCTAAATATCCCTATCTACTCGCCCCTATTTGTAAATATACTTCTTAAATATACAAACTCATCCACTTGTTCCGGAATATCACCATTCACACTAATTTCGCAGACTGTCATATTTTCTTCTTTTTCGAAAACATACCTTATACATATTAGAAATCAAGACTTATAGCTCTATGGAAAATAGCTCTTCTTACAAGCATCACAAAATGCAGTTCTTTTATTAAAACTAAAAAATACTCACGCTTGTTTTTTCCTTGCTTCGATTTTGTCTTTTCCGAAATAATATTCTTCTATTTCCTCATCACTGTTGCCTTTATCGTTGTTCTTCTCAACATCTATTTTAGAACCACCCTTGGCTTCCTTTTTCCCCTTGGCCTGGAGCTTGTCTCGAATACTGCTCACGGTGGCTTTCGTGCTTTCAGAGGGTTCTTCGATAGTTTGTTTCGAGGTGGATGCTTCTTCCGGTGGTAAATCTTGAAAGAAAAATTCTTGCGTAAATATAATTGCAATGTGATGTACTTTTAATAAAAAAATGTCCAACGTCAATATTAAAGAGAATGTAGGATGGATGAAATAGTTACAAACAAATTAACCACTTAATGCTCGGGTTTTTTATTCACAAAAATAGAACCAAAAATATCAGGTGATTTTGTTATTTATTTAGAGAATTTACATAATTTAAAAGTTGTCCAGTTCAAAAAATAGACGAACTCAGATTGTTAGTTTACCTTATTTAACGCAAAGAAGTGGAAACGCGCGAGCAGTGCTCGGGTTGGCGCGATACGATACAGGCGCCGCGCGCGAACACTGCTCGTTCAAAAGCATTAAGTGGTTAATGACAAGACATCACAAAAAAAAATTATGATTAATACAATGTTTTCATGTTTTCTAGAAGTTTTATTATATTTTATGGAAATGAAATGTTTCGCCTTGCTAAGGCATTATCAATTTTTTCACATTACAGATGCAGACAAGAATAAGACACGGATTGAGTCTACGCAACGCAGAAGGGCAAGCATCACGGCTATTTCTACTCTTGATACAGCAGCTTTAAACAGCGATGTTGTGCTGCAACTGAACCATTCTCCAAGGTTTTCTAGACAGGATTTTATTCATTTTCCATTAATATAGTGTTAACAATAATTATGGGATAAATCCTAAAATATTGTAAATAATCCAAGTATTTTATGACTACTGCTTCATGTATGCAATGCTTACATAGTTAAACTAACTAACTAACTAACTAACCATCACGCCGTCTCCCCGAAAGGGTAGGCAGAAAGAATGGACTGTCACACTTTTACTGATGCGCCCCGCGGGAGACGCGGTGTGATGGGTTGCGAACCTCATCGCCACCAATAGGCATCTCCCGCGCACACTTCGATCTTCCAACATCCACAAAATAAATCTAAAACAAATAATATAAAATACAATGATATAAAATAAAATAACAAAATAAAAATAATTTAATACAAAATGTTATTTTTAGATGGTGCACATTTGTCTATTTAATTTATGTTCCACGAATCCACCGTTTTTTAAATTTAGCACATAATGTAATAACACATAATGTTTTTCCGATGTTGCACATGTTGACATGGACGATCCGGACTTTTGTGTTTATTTAATTTATGTTACACGTATCCACCGTTTTTTAAATTAGCTGTTATATGATTTAATTAATGTTCCACGTATCCACTTTTTTTATTTGGCAGTAATTAGGCACTTAAAACCAACCAACACCAGCAAGAACTTTAAAAGAATATTGAAGAAATTATTCAAATTGTCATTGGAACAAATGAAAAATTTATTTTTACACCTGTCAAAATTCTTTATATAAACGAAAAAACTAATAAATACATAGTTAATGAATACTAAATAATGTTTTTCAGAAAAATGGGTTACATTTTTAGAAACCGTTGCTACTTATGGCCTCAAAACTATAACATTGTCCAAACAAAGTGCCGAAAAACTACGCTGGGCCACTGCCCAAAGAGCCATGGAAAGAACCATGTTAGGAATAAGCCTAAGAGACCGAGTCAGAAACGATACGGAGAGAGAAAAAACAAAGGTCACTGACATCATCCACAGTCCAGGAGTGGACGGAAATAGGCTGAAAAGAAGAAGAAATAATGTTATATAAATCACAAAGGTGATTAAGTGTAGACTGCCTCTCATGTGATGCAGTTTAGATATAACTTTGAGCTGGTGCCATTCCATGCAACAATGGGCAAGCATTTCAAACTTTATGAATGTTCAGGACACTAAAAAAGTATGTCAGCGTGGCAGTCCCTTTTCTTTATAGTGGCTTGATGGTCAGAAACGGCTATAGATTACCTTCTGCAGTGAGTCTGCTTAGTTTGGGATCGTTTAACAAGTCATGCGTGGACTTTGGTTTCCCCCGAAACTCCGTGGATTGATCTTCTTCCTCTTCCGCTTCCATGCCAAATGATAGAAGGCCAAAATTTCTAAAAAAAAGTTTTAATACACTCATTTACAACCTTATTTATATAATTGCCTTCTTTATTTTTAAATTATTAACTATTTTTTGTGATAAAATAAATAGAAATGTGGGCTTTATATGCTTGCTAACAGTGGCGTGCCTAGGGTCAACCAGTAAGGCAAGCCCGTCCGACTTTTTTGTGTTATAATATTAGTAGAGGGTCACGATAATTTATTTATCCGGATTAAAAGAGTTTTATCTTTCTAAATTAATTTCTTGAATTAATTGATTTTAAATCCCACTTTAGGCGCATTTTAAATCTATACAAAAAATAATTTTCTGGTCACCAAACTCATGTTCTTGTATAATATAATAATGTATTTACAAATACAAGAAGAACTATAATTAATAAGAAATAAGCTGTAAATAGACAATAATAATAAATTTGTTAACACCGAAACACGAATTATGTATAAAGAAATTACATAATCTTGCGTAGATTTTCACGGTTGGCAGCAATATGTTTGTTGTGTTTTTGGGTAACCCCGTGTGATAACTCCTTCTCGACCGACGTTTCGGAGATCGTTGCAGTCTCCATCTTCAGGGTAATGAAGATGGAGGACTTACCCTGAAGATGGAGACTGCAACGATCTCCGAAACGTCGGTCGAGAAGGAGTTATCACACGGGGTTACCCAAAAACACAACAAACATATTACATAATCTTTCTTTTTCATAACATTTCTGCACATAACGTAAATGACACAACATTCTGACAATAGAAATGAAGTTCATGACACATCGAATAGTAACATACTTCAGAGTGATAAAGCCCGGCTTCAAATCCATACAAAATTGTAGATATCTTCTGGAATATAATTATGTACCTAGATATATGATTATAAGCCAAAAATACATAAGTGCAACAAAGACCCTTTTACATTTTGCAAGCCCAATATGAAGTCCATCGAAAACATGAAACAAAACATGTGGACGTAGGCGATTTCGCGGGCATCTCACCTACGGTACGTATGAGTGAAATAAAATACGCAAGTATGAGTGGAACAATACATACACGTAGATCATTTCTGCGCATGTCGGCAGAGTCATTTGCAAAGCAATGAATTAAATCGTTTTAACTCGCGCGAAAATTCTAAATATAATTTTTTACGTAGACGGCTCAAACGCGCAAAAAACATTGATTTATTATAGATTATTTAAGATAAGCCCGTCTTTTCGGCTTATATGGACGTACCGTCACTGCTTGCTAACTAACTAACCATCATGCCAAGATTATAGAACAATCTATATATGAGGCAACTCAACTAAGAAGAGAAACCAATTTGAGATATCTTTGCTATAAGAATGTGGTTCACAGTATCAAAAGCCTTAAACCCTTTGGCTGATACAATGTTTTTTAAAATACTAGTGAGTAATGCTAATGTGTAGTCTGTAATTGATATTGAAAATAAAAAAAATTACTTCATTGATAGTGCGCAGACCGTCTACCGGAGGTTCGCTATCTATTCCTCTCCTGCTTATTCGTACTAGTGTATGAACAAGATGCGCTATTTATCACACAGAGAGCATTTAAATTTGAACATTTATGGGTTCTCTTTTAGGCAACCGTGATCGTCATTAACATGTTTTGATAGTTGGACTTAGTTATAAGTGATATATGAACTTACTTGACACCAGTTCGATCTCTTTTCTTCTTTTTCTTATCGTCTGTCTTCTCTGTTGGGGGCTTGGCCCTGGGGACGATGTCTCCGAAAGGATCCACAAGGATCTGGGTGCTGACAATACTCCTGGGGTAATGGGGGCGTTCATCTTGATCTGTGAGGCCTTCTGCCAACTTCATCATGTTAAATACTGTCTCACCTTCGAGAGAAAATTAAAACATTAATCAAAAGACCTTTGTGGATATTTTGTTAACAATTTTGTTAAAATTGTATATACGAGTATTGATAAAGGTTACTTGTAACCGAAACATGTCTGAGTTCAGTGAAAATAAAAAGTGTTGTAATATTAGTATAATTATATTTATTCAAATATATTTATGTTTTATTTTCAGCATGTTTTATAGATCCCATAGATGTTATCAGTGGCGGTACTCCCATAGAAGCCCAGAAGCCCGGCTTGCGTAAGAAATTTTGAATCAAAACCTCTTCTGGCTCACAGATGTTCAGCTCTTGTGGCTATTCCTGTTACGTCTGATGAGAACATTGTTGGAAGATGATTTGGTGGGTTGCTGGTTTATGCAATGTCAACTTAAAACTAAGACAGAGGATGTTAAAGTGTTGTGTGTGGTCTGTTCTGTTATATGGGTGTGAGACATGGACATTAAAAGTAAATACAATGAACCGGTTAGAGGCATTTGAAATGTGGCTTCACCCAAGAATGTTCAGGATCCCATGGACAGACAGAGTGACGAACACAGAAGTCCTGAATCGTGCAGGAGTAAATAGAGAGCTGCTGTTATTAATCAAAGTCCGCAATATTTCATATCTGGGTCACGTTTTGCGAGGAGAGAAGTATCGCCTGCTGCATCTAATATTGAAGGGAAAAATAGAGGGCCGCAAGGGGGCAGGGAGAAGGCAGATCTCTTGGCTGCGCAATGTGAGGGAATGGACGGGAATCGGAACTGTGGAGGAGCTATTCCGGACAGCGCAGGATAGGGAAGAGTTTACCAGAGTGATCGCCAACGTCGGGGGGACCTGACAGGACACTTTAAGAAGAAGTTGGTTTATGCGGGGGCATGAATACATAGATTTGGGGGTTTTAATTCAAAATTTCTTACGCAAGTCGGGCTTCTGGGCTTCTACTGCCGGTTATATAGATGAATTATATAATAGACATAGAAGGGATATCCACCGCTTACTCAAGGCTGTTTTATGGCGCCCTTTTGTCAGCCTCGCTCATTCACTTCCTAGGCCTGTCCCCCGTCCATCCGGGACTGACGTTAATTATATAATACATAGAAATAACCTGTGACTTTAGCGAAGATGGTGTGTTTGTTCTGCAGATCGGGCGTGGCATTGAGGGTGAAGAAAAATTGCGAGCCGTTGTCATCTTTGCCCGCATTCGCCATTGCCACCAGCCCCCTGCGGTTGAATCGCAATCGCGAGTGGAACTCATCCTGAAACGCAATATATTTTATAACTTGGATTGTCAAATAATCAATTGTTAAAAGCTTATTCAATGCCTGACCGATTACGGGTCAACATACCATCATATCAAATAATAAATCAAAAATACCATCATATCACGCTGCTCTGGAAAAAACCATTGGCTCAAAATTCAGGAGCGAGTAAAATACTTATTTGTTTTTTTCTTAAACATTGATGTAAAACTCCTAATTAAACAATTAATTCAAATGAAAATGTCCGTTTACTAGAAGTTTTTTAAGGCATTATTAAATGTGACGTATCATTATTCCGTAGAAAGGCGAAACATGTCATTGCCATAAATTATAATAAAACTTCTAGGAAACGGACATTTTCATTTGTATTAATTGTTACAACATTTTGAATGTATACAAATACTTGTAGACGAATACTGGATTTTACCCATTGCGGGTTATCAATTCAAGGATTAATTGTATCTCAATAGAGACGAAGATGCAAATTGGAAACAGAATATGGATCGAGGTGTTTACAGGACTTATGATCTGTCATTGGTTGGGTTAAGCGCACGCTTTATGCAATGACAGGTCATAAGTCCTGTAAACACCTCGATCACCATATTCTGTTTTCAATTTGTATCTTCGTCTCTATTGAGATACAATTAATCCTCATATTAATTGCGTTTAACGGTGTTCAAGGATTGACATCAGAGAGTGCCAGTGTACATTTCGTACTTCTGGCAGAGTGAACATTGTCTTTCCTTTGACACTCACGCCAAAGGAAACGTTCACTCTGATCAGCGGAAACTAATGCGAACAACATTGCAATTCCAGTCAAAGCTAATAAACCTAGTTTTTACGATTATGCTTTAAGCGTTGCGGGTCCATTGGCATCTCTCTATTAGTATTATGTATGAGCATAAATTTAAGAGACAACTGAATACTGCACATTTTAATATTTTTCTAGTGCACCCACGAGTAATGAATTTTTCAAAATGGCGCACTTTAAAATTTAATAAATACATTAATAACTCATTCTTCCGAAAACAGGCAACACTGAGAGATAATCTACTTAACAAACCATTGCTTCACTAAACAATTATCATAATATAAACCAGCAAAAACCCGAATGTCGTCAAGAAAGAGTATGAGAATATTTTGAATACAAGAGAGCGTGAGTGGAATACTTCGATTCTCTCCAAAAGCAATTTGAAATGCACACAATGCACATGCCTGAGAACATTTATGGATTATTTTGAATTTTATTCTGATTATTATTGTATGGCAGTAGTGTAGAAAACAAAAGGAGAATAATTTCGTGTTGTTAATTGTGGAACTGGCAAAAGAAGGATGAAAGTAGAATAAATGCAGTAGAAATGAGCTCTCTTAGACAAATGTGTGGATACTCTGTGTATGATAGTGTCGAATGAAAATATAATAAGTGAATGGGGTGTAAAAGATGGTGTTATGAATAAAATAATGAAAGGATCATTAAGATGGTTTAGACATATGGAAAGAATGGTAAAAAAATTATATGGTAATGATGTAAATGGAACCAGAAATAGAGCAAGACCGAGGAAAATGTGTCACGATCAAATAAATCAAATATTGAATGCCGTCCATGTGAGGAGTCAGGGAAATCGACACGTGTGCATGACACGATGTATGAATGTTGAGGAAACGAGAGAAATATGTCAGGAAAGAAAAGTGTGGCAGTCCATTCTTTCTGCCTACCCCTTCGGAGAGACGGCGTGATGGTTAAATAGTTAGTTAGTTTTTTAATTGTGAAATTTTGTGAAAAAAAAGGATTGACATTAATGGTTAAAACTTATTACTGATTACGATTACAGTGAACCAAATTTTTAAAGGGTAAAAAATCTTTACTACCGTGAATATTTCACGGGTCGCAACTAGTGTATAATATTTGTTATATTGTCAATAGTAATAGATTTAAGAAGAAAATATAATTACTTTAAATGGTGCTCCATACACAGATTCCCCGCCTGTTCCATCTCCATTGGGATCTCCTCCCTGCACAATAAAGTCTGGTACCACACGATGAAATATTGTTCCTAAAATGTGAAATATTTATAATTAACTCTTTGCCGACGGCGACTGACTTTATTCAGATTAATAAGTCACGTGCATCAGGATCTCGAGAGTGTTTACTGATTATTTGATATTCGAGGAAGATACTGAAATAATCAATTATTGCTTTAATGATTTAGTTTATAATAAAATATTGTTTACAGGTGACATATTTTCAAAACAGATCGACGAAAACTGTGCCATGTAGCGATGACAGATAGATTTAGGTTTGTTTAGCGTTTTAAGAGTTCAAAATTGTCTAGTAATATTATTTTCTTCTTTTTCATTGTTTAGGCCAATGGTACTATTTTTTTCTTCAGGCCACATACATATTTTTGTAAAGTTACGCGGGCCGCAACACATTGATTTGACATTTAAAAAAGAGATCCAGATGATACTCTTCAAAACGACACATTAAAAAAAATAATGTTACAATCGTTTACCATTGTAGTATCCTTCCATACACAACTGAATGAAGTTCCGACATGCTCTCGGGGCTTCTTTTGTCCACAATTCCAAGTCTATATCACCCACGGTTGTTTTAAGCAAAACCTAGAATACAGGCATCAAATAATACCAAAAATAATAAGTAGGCACTAAGATTTCAACATTTGTACAATAAAATTTCATTTAAATTTGGAATACTATAAAACATCACAGATATGTTGAATTCAATCTAAAATGAACGGCGAATGAAAACAAATGTGTAGTATTTATTACCTTCCCCAAGGCGGGTGGTTCTTGAATATAAATATTACTCATGATTTATATATAAATAAATTAACACAAAACATTAATCTGACGTTTAATTGAACGTCCATAGATTATCAGGAGTCATAGATGCAGACCATAGACATTAAAACTCGTTCTGCGACAAATGGAAATAACTTTATCTATTTTTGATAAATGGTTCCTTTCAAGTATTTTATTAACCCCCATTATGCGGCTAGTTTCATTTGCAGTATAAAAATGGTCTCGAACTGCGGCTTACTAAATTTGCAGCTCAGACCGATATTCCCAGTTCATTATAATATATATACACACAAATTAGTAGCAAAGAACTTAAGTAAAAAGGTTAAAAAGATAAATTCAAATATGAGCTGCAAATGTAGTTTGCCACAGTTCGAAACCATTTTGTTCAGCCGCATTATTAGAATAAAAATTTAAAATATCTGAATTTCTAAATCTTTTGTGTGTTTTCTGCAACAATCAGAAAATGTGTATAATACTACAAGTGTGTGAATTTTAGTAAAAACTTACGATGCAAGTTTTTTTTTAATATACCGTAATTTTTGTGAAATGAAATGCCAATGTCTTATGTTATAAGAAGAACATGTGAGTTTTACTATTTCACGAATTAAACAAAATTCAAACTAAATGAACCAAGGCAATACACCTCGGAAAAAATATCATCGCTGACTTTTGATATTTATGCCTTCTTTCAGATTAAATAAAAATATTTTAGAAGAAACATGATTTTACTTTTACTCGTATTTATGTAAATATTTGATCAAAAAATATATTTTGTACTCTTCTTTCTCACAATGAGTTAAATATGCGTAATAGAATACATTACAACATATCACGCAGAGTTCTATTTTTTTCTTTTTGTTATCTGAACAGCGATCTAAAACTCAACTCATTAAATATTTGACATTGAAGAAACGATAATTTTCTTAAGCTTTCTAACTTAATGGATAGAAATATGTTTGCGCCGCTAATAAAACATCTACTCCAGCAGATTTATGTGACTTTCTTAAAATATAACATCATATAATTTTTTGAGAATGAATGTTTCCACGTATTAATTTTAAAGTTTTTATAACTAATCGCGAGATTGCAAATTCAAAATTGCAAACACCAAATTTTACAGGTGAATTAGGACTATTGTTAGAAATTTTTGTTAGGCCAGTGTAAACTAAATGTACCTACGTTATGAAATGTTTGGTTTCTTGTCCTATAATATATCTGTGGTACATACGACCTCGTGGATATTCTTTGAATTCGTCTTCTTCATCCGTTTACTAGGGAGCAGTTCAGTTTATTGCGGGCGATGTAGCTTGTTTCTGCCTAAGAGCGAGGATCTTCGCGGCCGAGAGGCAAGTGCTATGACTGTCACTCCGAAGGTCCCGGGTTCGATTTCCAGCGATGGCAGTGTAATTATCTGGTGTAGAATTCACATGACAATAAAATGGCGATTGATTAGCTACCTAAGAGAATCTATATGATAGCTATACCCTGTACATCGATTTGGCTCGCGCTGTTATAATGTAAATAGCGATTCAACAAAATAATAACAATAAAATAATAATATTTAGAAGATGGTCATTTCAATCAGGCGATAGTAGATTCTCTAGTTCAATGTTCTTAAACGAAAAAAGATTTGTATGCTAGTAGCCAAATGGATATAAAGGGTATAGCTATCAAAGTGATTCTTAAGACATGTGATAGGTAGCTAATCTATCGCCATTTTATTGTAACGTGAGTTTGACAATCACACTGCCATCGTCGCAAATCAAACCCGGAACAATTGGTGTGGCACTCAGAGCTCTTACCACTCGGCCACGGAGGTCGTCAGGCTATTATTATTATTTGTTGAATCGCTCTTTACATCATGACAGCATGAGCCAAATCGATGTAAAGGGTATTATAGCTATCATAGTGATTCTCGTGACACGCGATAGGTAGCTAATCTATCGCCATTTTATTGTCACGTGAATTCTACACCAGACTAAAGACAGTGTGACAATCACGCTGCCCTCGCCGGTAATCGAACGCGGAACCTTCGGAGTGGCAGCCAATGCATTTACCATTCGGCCACGAAGGTCGGCGTGTTATGTATGAATGGGTAATAAAACAGGCCTGGAACATGTTTCTTTTTATTAATACGTACACATAGATTGCTTTACATTATTCTATTACATTATCTAGGGAAATTGTATTTTATTTGTTTATATTGTTAATTTATTATTCTTTACCATGGGTATCTTAACATTATTACAAACAGTTATTATTACATGTTTAAACTTATACTTAAACGTCATTTTGAAGTAGGAAAAGGTAAGCTAATCATAATAGTAATATATTACAATGGAAAATAAACCATTTTAGTACGAATAAAAATGATTGCAGTACATGTTTAGTACATAAATTAATTTTTAATTGTAGTAGTTTGTTAAATACATATTGTATTGCCTACAAAAGACAGCACAAATTATTTATTTGGGAATATAGCAGAATTTTAATACGTATTTACAAATGAACTTTGCAGTTTTTAATCGATTACATAACGAGTTAAAATCTCAAAATAAGTTTTATTTTTCTATATCTGTTCTGTTAAAAATAATTTAAATACATGTGAAAGTAGGAAATATAGTGTTTTGGTTCACAAAAACTCTGAATTACATCATTTCATTGTGTGTTGTCCTTAAATTTATGAAAAACTAAAATGTTTTTCATAAACACAATTGAAATGTATTTAAAATAGAGTTATACATCATTGTTCAAATCACATTAAATAATTACAAATCATTTAAAAAAATCAATTACAGTAAACACAAAGTGATTTATATTTTAAATTTGAATAGCATAGTTTTTACAATGTTATAGGATTTAGCTAAAAAATCGTCGAAAATTTATAAATGTATTTTATATGAAAATTCGTATACTTTTTCGTATATGTAGTTGTTTCTTAGTCTTTTTTCATACTTAAACGGCATATAAAAATGTGTAAATACAATTGCTTGTCCGTGGGTATACTGTTTATAAGTTCGCTTTTTAAGATAAACCAAAATACTTTTAACTTTGATACATACGAATGGTTAAACGACTGGATTTATTAGACACAAGAAGTTATAAATTAAAAATAATTTGTATCTAATAAACATATTTCATCATAGACGAATTGAAAACTAGTCAAGTCACTGAAAAGTAGGCTTCAGAAGATTTTAAATAAATGATCTATTATATAATGAGACATAAATCATATCAGCATATCAGAAAACATAAGAAAGACGTTGAAAAAATGGTAGCCATTAGGTCATTGTACCAATAGAAATAAATCGATTGAAGCAAAATTGAAACATTCGCATGTTAAACACTATTCATGGAAGTGAAGGATGGATTAGAAAAAAGTAAATTATGATAAATGGCATGGAATTGAGATCGCTACGAAGAATATGCTGAATTAACATGTTTGATATTATATATGATAAATTTGTTCCAAGAAAAAATAGAATGTGTCACTTAAATGATTTAGACATATGGAAAGCATTGTGAAGGAAGAATGGTTAAATTTTTGTATTTAAGCTAATTGACAACATGGCAAATATCGAATTAATCAACCACTAAAATATGGCCATGTTCTCATTTATGAATATGTAGTTATCCCGAAATGTACATCGGAACAGAAAAGTATGATTATTGATTATCCATTCTCTGTAATCATTTGACGTATGGAAGATAATCGTAATCTTAGGAATGATCTAATTTTATTTTTATTTTGGTTGCTGTCGTTAATGTTTTGGCATTAATTAATTGCATACTATTAAACACTTTTTAGTGACTCGATTTTGAGAATTATTTCAGATCTCTTACATGTTAAAAATACGAGTACTAAATTAATTCTCTATGGTGGACGTTTTAATATTTGAACCCACTAACGCCAGATAATTTTTTTTCTGCATACACTTACATTGCTTTTAAAAAATCAATTGCTGTACTAATTAAAATCATACATTTGAAAATCTTATGTCGTATTTAAACGAAATCAATTGTTGTAAAATATTGTATGCATTTCGAATAAGGGAGTATAAAAATATGAATTAGCGTTGAATTATGTTATTTTATAATATGTTAAACAAATTGTAGCATTTTTCAATGTTATCAATATTCCGATAGTTCACTTAAAACATTCGTTTCTAGTTACCATTCTGTTAATGTGGCGCTAAAATTGTCTTAAAAACAGTATAATTAAAATAAAAAGCTTAAGTAATTTGTTTGATTTAAACAATTATCATCGTATTGGTAAATGATAGACGTTAATGGGTCAATATCATATACAGGAAACATAAACTACAAAGCATATAACACATTATGCATTCACGATACAAGATTAACCCTAAATGCATTGCTTTTTTTTATTATTAGTTAATAACTATTACCCCTTTATTTATATTTAAATTAATCTGCGTATTCCTATGTATGGTAAAATCACATTTAAAATATTAAATAGTTCCTTAACCTAACCTAATCTAATTAATTCATAAATTATTGTTACAACGTATACTCGAATGATTTTTTTTTTATTATTATCAAACTACTTAAATTTATTTTAAGTATGCAATATCAAAGATACAGTTTATTGAGTCTTAAAATGTTAACAAAACTTAGATAACTAATTACATACAACTATATTATCATTTACAAAAAATTATCGTTAAAAAAAAAACACTTTGAACACAGCGACAATAGGTAAAAATTATTGTTTCTTTAAAAACCATTCGAAATCGGCTGCACGATTGAAACAAAATAAAATAAAAATTTCATTAGATCTTTTTTCCCCGATTTGTAAACGTGTCGTGAGTGGACAGTTTTATTTTTTTTCTCCAATTCGCAGCTAGGTAGGTACTCGTTAACGCGAAAAAAAAAAAAAAAAAAAAAAAGAACAACGATCTGTCAAAAAGAAAACTAGCGGGAGAATCTAGAATAATTATTTTTACGTTAATTTCAAATACGATCAAAAGATAAATTGATAATGTACCACGATTGAATCATTTTAAAGTTTTCTGTAACTAATAAAATAAACTGTAAATACCAGTTTATGTTTTATCGAACGGCATGTAGAAGCGAAATATGGTTGATTTATTAGCTGATTATTAGTTTTTATTACACACTAATCGTCCTGAAGATAAACACTGCAACGGATATTTCCGAAACACAAGGTTATTAATTACAATTTGTACATTATTGATTTTTATCATCAATTTAATGAATATTATAAAAGTATAGTCCCATTTTGATAGAAAACACGTGCTATTGTGAGTGTAGATATTGTGTCATAACAAAATATGTCATTGGCTACACATAATCGTTCATGCCTCGCTTCTACAGACCCAAATATATTTAATGTACCACAACACAACTGCATAAATGCGAATTTAATTACAAAATGTCGTCCGATCCGTTCAATACATTTTATTTATCGTACGATCATATTTTCACAACCTACCAACTTACACCGATCACTTGAACTTTTGGACACAATGTTTTCTGTTCGTTATGTTTTCAACACTGATTTGATAATCAACACGAAGTTATATCGTAATTAAACGTCCTAATATTACAATATTTCACCGAAATACAGTCTATTCACTGAAAATACGTACAGCACGGAATACACCCCTGTCGATTTAAAAACGAATTCGAAATACTTTTTTTTAAACATTCGAATGTTACACAGAATTATATTTAAAAAGTATTATAATAAATTCGTACTTCAAGTAGGTACTTCAACGAAACAAAAACAATATAATGAAATTAATTAGTTTTTCAATAGAAACCAATATAAATGAAACCAAATAATCTATAATTATACCTATGTAGCAGAATTTTCCTAACAGTTCACCAAAAAAAACTAAGTAATTAACAATTTATGAATTCACATTTATAATAAATAATAAAAACAATGGTGTTCTTCTACCGACCATTATGTATGGGAGCGAAGTATGGAACTGGCAAAAGAAGGATGAAAGCAGAATAAATGTAGTAGAAATTAGATCTCTTAGACGAATGTATGAATATATACTCTGTGTATGAAAGTGTCTAATGAAAATATAAGAAGTGAATGCGGTACGAATGATGGTGTTATGAACAAAATTATTAAGATGGTTTGGACACATGAAAATAATGAATTAAGAAAGAATGGTAAACTAGAAATGGAGGAAGACCGAGGAAAACTTGGCACGATTAATTAAATCAAATATTGAATGTCGGCTTTGTGAGGAGTTTTAGAAATCGACGCGCGTGCATGACGCGATGTATGAATATTGAGGAAGCAAGAGAAATATGTCAGGAAAGAAAAGTGTGGCAGTCCATTCTTTCTGCCTACCCCTTCGGGGAGACGGTGTGATGGTTAGTTAGTTTTATATTTCAAATGAAATAACAAAAACAGTTATTAAACATGTGCTCTATCTAAAAGAACATTTTGTGTTATATTAAATTATTTTTATTTTGTTGTTTTATTTTATATCATTGTATTTTATATTATTTGTTTTAGATTTATTATGTGGACGTCGGACGATCGAAGATTGGTGGCGATGAGGTTCGCAAACCATCACACCGGGTCTCCCGCGCGGACGAAAAGAGAAGGATGGAGTGCCGCATCGGTTAAAGTATGGCAGTCCATTATTTCTGCCTACCCCTTCGGGGAGACGGCATGATGGTTAGTTAGTTAGTTAGTTAGTTAGTTAAAACTGTACTAAAAAACGAACGAATTTATCCTTCAAGTGTATTGTACTACTGAAATAAGAAGTAGATGATTTTAAATATTTATTAAAATTTATTCTAAAGTCCCAATGTTGCCAATCGAATAAAACACAGAATATTTCATTTTTAAATAGATCCACAATAATATGAGTTCATTCATGAAACGAATAAAATATAGATTGTGACCTATACACGTAAATAATCTAATTAAAAAATATTGAATGGGAACATAAAATAAATTTATCTGTTAATTTGAACTGTTTAAAAAAATGTAGTGTGCTTTGGCAGAGGCTTACTACTGATCTGTTTAAATATTAGACAATTTAAAAAAAGTTATTTTGTAAATGTTAAGAGTTTAAGATTCAAATAAATATAATAAATCTATATATTTTATACCACTTGATTTCACTGTTTAGATACATATTTCGAATTTCAAAATGTTTATACTGAGGAAGGATATGAACCGTCCGATAAATGTTTGTACATAGTGAAATAAAGTGTTGTAAAAATACAAAATTTTCTTACATTAATTCAAAACAAAATTTGTAGACAAGTATATTAGACAAAAAGAGATTAGTATCCCAACCAATGGTATAATACATAGGTTCCCAAACAGAGCCATGAGGTGCTAAAATGTATTATTTCCAAAATACCTTTCGGAAATTTAAAAAAAATACTCGCATAGAGTCGACTGTTTTGTGAAATAACGAGGTTTTTGAAAGATCGAAATCTCTGGCGACTTCCGGTCAGTAGAATTCGGTGGCGACCTTTCCTTTTTTTAGCTCATCAGAGACTTCCGGTTAGTAGAATTCAGTAGCGACCAATTTTTTTTAGCTCATTCGGTAAAATTTGGTCATTTGATTATCGAATTCTACTAACCGGAAGTCTCCGATGAGCTAAAAAAGGAAAGGTCGCCGCCGAATTCTACTGACCGGAAGTCGCCGATGAGCTAAAAAAAAAGGTCGCCAGACATCCAGAGATTTCGACCGGGCAATTTTCCCCAATGAGCTAAAAAAAAAGGTCTCATCAAAATGAAAAAGGTTAATTTCCGGGGGGCTTATGTAATTTTGTGTCTGAAAGGGCATGGGGTCAATAAAGTTTGGGAACCTATGGTATGATACATTGAAATGTGTCATTGTATAATAATAAGTAAATATTACACCCTTCGAATGTAATCAAAGACTTTTATTGTAAGACATTTTCCATTTGGAGAAAGTCTTATATAAAAGTCTTTGGTAACATTTGTAACTATGTAATTGTAAGAAATATCCACAAATGGTATCAAATGTTAAAAATAATATATGACTATTAAGTGAATATGATGTCCTTTGAATATAACCAAAGACTTTTAATATAATACTATCCAAATATCTTCAATGATAATGGTATATGTAAATGTGTATCAAACGATAAAAAATACATAATTATAAACATAGGGTGTTTTTTTTAGAGGTTTGGTTTTTAAACTGGCAACATTGTTTCTACAGACTGTCAATTTGACAGTTGACAGTTGATTCGTAGTTAGTACGTTTCGCCATTTCACTATAAATAGACTGACGTCATAACAGCATTCAACAAATTGTGCAAATTTATTTTGAAAATCATGGTTCGGTTCGGTTCAAACTTATCGTGCACTACGTCCATTTTACGGTCGACATCATCGTCCATCCGAGCAAGTTATTCGGAAGACCATGGATCGTTTTCGCACCACGTACACTCTAGTGGATAATACGCATCCACAAAGACGACAATTGTCGAAAATTGGACATCACGATTGCGCTTCATTCAAGCTAGCCGTGGCGCTTATATGACCGAAATCATATTTAAACAATAATGGCATAAAATTATCTATTAAATAATATAGACATTAACATTATTTTAATGTTTTTTTTTTTCATTTTAAATATGTATTGTATACCTCTAAAATAAACACCCCATATAAATATATCATAGTGCATATTCTGTCTTTCGAATGTAACCAAGGATTTTACATAAGATTTTATTAAAGTGTAGTTAAATGTAAGATATATCCACAAATAGTATCAAATGTTAAAAAATAATTATAAAGTAAATGTTAAGTCCTTCGAATGTGTCCAAAGACTTTGATATCATTTGTGGATATCTATTACAATAAGTTACATTTGAAGAAAGACTTTGGTTACATTCGAAGGACAATGCCATATTTATAATTCGTTGGAACCATTTGTTGGAATCTTAATGTCTTATTTCTCAACTTTGTATAACAACCAAAGACTTTTAAAGGTAACCATTAAAAACAAGCGAATTCGAATTTGAAATCAGACGTTCCACTCGAGCAGTGGTTTAGCAGTCCTCGTCGCAGTCCCTCCGGCCGTAGTTGTAGTGGTACTCTCAGGAGTAGCGCTGCTGTCAGTAGACGGAGCTGTTGTGGGCGTCGCAGGGCAGCTGCAGGTAGGGCGGGGGCTGCGAGCTGAGCTCCGAGGCGCGCCTCCTCAGGGCGGCGATGCTGTGCCCGCGCCACAGGTCCCCCTCTCCAGGCGAGTTGCCCTCCCGGTTGGGAGAGTTGGGGGCCTCGTTGTTGGACATGTTGTTGCAATACGTCATCATCGTGTCGCCTGAAAACGTAAAAAAATAGTCAATTCTTCAAATTTCAATCCAAGATATTCGTAACATCTTTGCTAGTTCATGGGATGACACTTGGGCCTTTTAAATGTGGTATTTTCTCGTTGCTATCCACATTTTTACTCAACAGGTTATTTGAATAAAATCCAATATCACTAAAATCCACAATATGGAAAAACAAAGACATGGCCATTAAGAGTAAGATGAGAATCTATAAAGCATGCGTAAGACCAATAATATTATAAATTACACTGAGGACGATAGCAGGCAAGACGCTGAGTGATCGCGTGAGGAATACTAATAGAATAAGAGAGATATGTGAGGTTAAGGATATTATAAGATGAAGCAGACAGCGAAAAAGGGACTGGTATGTCTTGTTCAAAGAATGGACACCACCAGACTCCCCTATATTGCATTGCATAATGCAATAGCAGCCTCATGGGACTCCTCCTCGTGGAAGACCTCCTAAAAGATGGAAGGAATCTACCTCACAGGAGGAGCAACACTCTGGAGAACGGACCACATAGGTCTATAACAAGGAAGAAGAAGAATAAGAAGAGGTGGCACAAAAGGCCAACCTAGATATTTTTTGTTTTTCTTGTGCTCGTACCCACGGGCAATGGGCATTAATTAATTTATATGTTGCTATTTCAATTTCGATGTCGGTAACATATTCCATATTTGGTTCTACACTACTTATACGAGTAGATGCGTCGATTGTTACGATATGTATGAATGTTGAGAATGCTATGTCTGCTCGGGTATAAGAGTGTGGCGTTTCATAATCTCTGCCTTAACCTTTCCCTTACGGTGCTAAAATAAAAACGTGCGTTCCGGTGTAGGGTAGTCAGTACGCGTTAAAAAATTAGCGATTTTAAATCGGAAAAAAAGGAACATTCATAGCTAATTCCACTATATAATTATAATTGAAGTCAAAAATTATAATAATTGAGACCATCTGGCAACACTCACGGAACGGGCATAGACCCGCTCTGGTTGCAAGCCCAAAAGCGACTGCCGGCAGTGCCGGCGCGGTGGGACGGCGAGAGTGAGAACATTGAGCTAGAACATATGCAAGAGTGAGATGCGAATATAGTGTCGCGCACTCAAAGCGCTGTTTATACGCGAATTTGTTTTCGATTTTCACAAAATACCTCCGATGTACCCGATAAATTCTAATTATTATTAATATAATTTTTTAAATCAATGCGTAAATATATTGGGGAGGAATACCTAAAATCTTAACCTAATTTATTATATTTATAGAGATATTGATGGTTTTTAGAAGCAACGTGTAGAAGATACCCATCATAGGGAAGGGAGGGTTAACCTTCGAGAAAACAGCGTGCTGGTTAGATATAATATAATTGCCAAAAAAATTAATTAAAATTCACTAGTAGGTACGCTAGCCTTGGTCAGGTGGTCAGAGAATCCGTGAAGTGGAAAAGCAAACACTCCATCGAATTGTTGGACACATCTCCGTGTTGAAACAGACTATTTCTTCTATTTTGGTCCATTTTTAAAAGCTTTTAATTAACATCCGCCAGCCATTAGCGGCGGATCGAGTTTAAACAAGCCGCCGACATGTTTGACTCTAACTTCGCGCAGTGGCGTAACAGCCGCAACAAGCCCCCCGATAAAATATTTATGCTACATTGGTGTGTAATTTATTTAATGCAGGGAAATTATTTGCAATGGTGTTAGTAACACCTTCTAAATTGGTTATAGAACGCTATCTGATTGGTTAGTGTGTCTCAGTAGGCATTAGTTTCTAAAATACTCGTGTTTAGGAAATTACTGCTATCTCGAAATTAAAATAATAATAAATATTTTCATTCTTCTCTCTACTACCAGTGCTCAAATCAAGAAACGTACACTGGAAAACCAAAATCATCCTGTATAAAACAATCATCCGAACAGTAGTGACCTATGAATGTGAGCCGTGGACAATGACAGCGAAATCCGCAGAGCGACCGGATACTTTTGAGAGAAGGGTGCTGCGCAGAATTCTGGGACCTGTGAATGACGGTGAAGGCTGGAGAGTGCGGCATAATGACGAGCCGTACCATATTTACAAAGCTCCCAGTCTCTCCACCCAGGTCAGACTGAATAGACTGAGATGGGCCGGTCACGTGCAGAGGATGCCGTCATCACGAACCCCAAAAAGATTGCCGGAGTGGCACCCAGGTGGTAGAAGGCCAATTGGACGACCAAGGCTGCGATGGGAGGATGAAGTTGGGAGAGATGGGGCGAAATTGTTACAAGTGTCAGATTGGAGGGTCGAAACGGAGGACAGGAGGAGTTGGAGGCGAAGAATACTGGAGGCTAAGGCTCGATATGGGCTGTAGGGCCATCGAAGAAGAAGAAGAAGAATACATTTTAACGGTGTAAGGACATGTTTGTTTTTGTGGTTTTATTTTTGAATTCCAGTAACAACACAAATTTGCCAGAAAAATAGGAATTTCCAGACACAATTAGTCGGAACAACAGATATTTGAAATAATTAAATAAAATATATGTATACGAGTATGTCACTCTTTTGCAATGACAATGTCAACTTAAAACTAAGGCAGAGGATGTTAAGGTGTTATGTGTGGTCTGTTCTGTTATATGGGTGTGAGACATGGACATTAAAAGTAAATACAATGAACCGGTTAGAGGCATTTGAAATGTGGCTTCACTGAAGAATGTTCAGGATCCCATGGGCAGACAGAGTGACGAACACAGAAGTCCTGAATCGTGCAGGAGTAAATAGAGGGCTGCTGACATTTATCAAAGTCCGCAAGATTTCATATCCGGGTCACGTTCCACGAGGAGAAAAATATCGCCTGCTGTATTTAATTTTGAAGGGAAAAATAGAGGGCCGCAGGGGGGCAGGGAGAAGGCAGATCTCTTGGCTGCGCAATGTGAGGGAATGGACGGGAATCGTAACCGTGGAGGAGCTCTTCCGGACAGCGCAGGATAGGGAAGAGTTTAATGATATTAGAATTTATTTTATAGTCTTCAATATGAGCAGAAAATAGCTCATTATTATGAAGAAGGAATCTGGTCGTGTCCACTCTCGAACCCAAGTCCCCTGGATCAGGAGCCAAGCGTTCTATCCCCTAGACCACCACCGAATCATCACCGCCATCGCTAGGAATCGAACCCGGAACTTTCGGTAAGGCAGTCATAGCTCTTGCCACTCTGCCACGAAAGTCGTCAAATAGAATTATGTCAAGATACAACAGTGTGGGGATCCATCCTCTCTGCCTACCCCTGACGAAACGGCGTGATGGTTAGAAGGTTAGTTACCTAAGATGATTAAAATCTGTCAAAAGGAGTATTCCCCATGACACTTTCAAAACTCTTGTAAATTCCTTCGTTGTGTCACGACTTGATTATTGTAATGGAATTTATGCAAACATTCCAAAACAACAAATAAACAAACTTCAATCTGCGTTCAATGCAGCAGCAAGGCTCATTAAAGGTATTCCAAAAAAGTCCCATATAACATAACATCTCAAAGAACTTCCCTGGCTTAATAGTCCAGAAAGAATCCAGTATAAACTCTGCTGGACAGTTTTCAAAGCGCTACATGGAATGGCATCAAGTTATATATCTGAACTCTGTATAACGGACAGCCTAAATACAAGGAAATCCACACTTCGCTCGGCGAACTCCTCGGCATGCGGCAATTGGAAGATTAGTTGAGCCAAAGCGTTGCCCCAGTACAAATTTCGGGGATCGAGCGTTCGCGGTAGCCGGTCCATCAGCTTGGAACAATCTCCCTTCACACCTCAGATGCATAAATGATCCGACAGATTTCAGATCTAAACTGAAAACCCATCTTTTTCATATTTCATACCCAATTTAAACATTTATATATTGTTCTACTAAATTTTTAACCGATCGCAAAAATTTTGATTTTTAGATTTAAAACACGTCTTAATGCGCCCTTGAGGTGATTAGGTACATCACAAAAACGGCGCTATAAACGTTACCATATTATTATTATTATTAGTTACGCCGCTGTGCCAAGCTACTGTTTAGAAGCCAATATTCGGTACTCTGGCTCAGTGCTAATTAATTGTTACCAAAATTTGCTTTTCGACGAAACGACACATACGCGAAATGTTGTTGCAGTGAACTTTATGCAAAGTCTATGGTACCGTATGTTTGTCTTTCGCGTAGTGATATCCAAAAGTTTCACACTAAATCTAATAGCGACAACAACAACAAACCATTATTATTATTATTAATATATTGTTGAATCGCTCTATACATCATTACAGCGCGAGCCAAATCGATGTAATCAGCGTCCACATCTCTGCCACCCGTACTTTAGCCTTCGTTCTTGTGGTATCCGCTCTGGTCTCAATGGTATATATGTCAGTATAGGCCTTACGCAGGTTTTATATATTCTGACCTTACTGTCAGTTCTCATATACCTACTTGTTTTTCCATATTACATCCTTGAGACAACCTGATACCGCCGAAGCCTTGTTGGCTTGTCCCTTTATTTCACTGACAAGATCATTTTGACTGAGCAGATCCTAGAGGTAGGTATATATCTTTTTAACCTTTCTTACCCCATCGTTCCTAATGTCCAAAGGTCTTAGTGACCCTTTCTTAATTTTATTTTAGGACGTAATCTCTATTCATCCGCCTTACATTCCATTCAAAATACTTCATTATGTATTCCATCATACACTGTTTTTCCTCACATTATTCTTAGTGATTTCATTTCTGAGGCATTTATCCTACTTTCGTCCTTCTTCTGCTAATTCTAAGGGTCAGCATTAGAACCAACCTTCTTCTTCTTCACTTTTGGTAGTTATTTCAGGCGGGTCCTCTTGAGACGCTGAAATCCAGCTTTCTCTTCACCGTTTCGGGGGTCTTCCTGGTCGGCGTTGTCCGTTTGGCGTCCCATGGAGAGCTATGTATGGTATTCTATTTAAGCTCGTTCTTTCTACATTTTGATGCCAGTATCGCCGTCTTTGACGTCCCCATCTGACCACATCTTCGACCTCGCCAACCAACCAACGAACCAACCAATCCTTCAAAATCAACAGTGGAATTCCAGAGTGTAAACGTTTTAACCTTTAAAAAGATCTTCTGCTTAATGCTTAAAATACAATCTTCATAGATGGCGTTAGTGTGTGGATTGAATATACTACCATGTAAAGGGTGGTGTTGGAGATTAACATATATACAACTTCCAAAAATTTCTCAGACATGGTGGTCATAAGAAAAATAAGGTGGAATGGGGAATGTTGTATTACATAAAGCGTGCGCTTAACCCAACCAATGACAGGTCATAAGTCCTATAAACACCTTGATCAACAATATTCTGTTTCCAATTTGCATCTTCGTCTCTATTGAGATACAATTGATTCTTGCTTTAATAAAGTGATCTCATTTCTACGTAATTATCCTAAAATTATCCTTATTTTTCCATCTCCAAATTTTTAATTTAGTTTATTTTTATTTATCTAATAAATACTTACAGAACTCTCCGAGCGAATTGAGTCCGTAGTGCGCCTGGTAAACTCCGCCCCCATTTCCTGCCATGGCGGAGCTGATAGGCAGGGATGGCGTCAGCGGAGAACCCTGCCCCATCTGACCCATCTGGCCGAACCCTCCCATGCCGCTCTGCGTCAATTGGCTAAGACCTGTAAAACAACACGCGCAATTCATTTTGTTTATTGAACAATAATGCAAAACTCCGTATTAAATTTTTATTACGAATGTAAACGTCAAATTTCAACAAGTTTTTTTTATATATAATATATAGGTACTTAAGAAATTGACAAAAACTATGTTTAATCCACAAAATATTAAAAAAACACGACATGTTTCGGAGGATTCCTCCATCTTCAGGTGTAAAAAAATATACCCATGAAATATAATAAAATATTTATTGTTTCTTGAACAATTACACCTGAAGATGGGTATCATCCGAAACACGTCGTGTTTTTTAAAAAAAATTAAAAATATTTTGTGGAATAAACAAAGTTACTTTCAATTTCTTAAGTATATTACTACGGAGTCTGGCGCCTTAGACCGCTCGGCCATCCTGAGACGACAACTCTTACAGCAAAAAGTGTCCACAGGCTCAAGTTTACACAGAGGTCCATGGAAAGACAGATACTTGGTGTGAGCTTGCGTGACCGCATAAGAAATGAAGAAATCAGACGCCGCACCAGGGTTGCTGACGTCATGGACCGAGTGGCAAAATGGAAATGGCAATGGGCTGGACACTTGGCTAGACAGGGTGGCAACAGATGGGCACCCAGGATACTCAGTTGGAGACCATGGGAAAATAGGCGAAGTGTCGGAAGGCCACCGATGAGATGGATCGATGATATTATCAAAAGGGTTGGAAAATCTTGGATACAAAAGGGGCAGGATAGAGACGAGTGGAAGAAATTGGAAGAGGCCTATATCCAACATTGGAGGGAAGAAGGCTAGCAAAGAAGAAGATTACTATGGAATTCCACAGTGTTAATGCCTTAGCGTTCAATAAGTTTTATTATATTTTATGGGAACGATATGTTGCGCTTTCCTAAGGGATTATCAAATGACATAATGCCTTAGGAAGGCATTGACATGTTTCTTAGTAAGGCGAAACAGGTAATACCCATAAAATATAATAAAACATTTATTGTTTCTTGAACAATTATATAAATTTTGTCTTGTTCTTTTTTATATACTTTGTTTACAACATTAACTTTAATTTTTAAAAAATTAAATATCAGACATGTTTCGGACAACCCGGTCCTTCCTCAGTGATATTAAAACGATGTTTTTAAAATATCAGTGATATTATTAAACCGAGGGGAAGGAGGAGGATTGAACACCGGTGAGACATGTTTCGGATTATAATATTATTAAATATCAGACATGTTTCGGACAACCCGGTCCTTCCTCAGTGTTATTATAAAGATATTTAAAATATTATAAAATTGTTTACAAATATGATCACTTTTGACAGATGCTATAAAGATCTGTCAAAACTGATCATATTTGTAAACAATTTTATAATATCCATATAATATCACTGAGGAAGGACCAGGTTGTCCGAAACATGTCTGACATTTAATTGAATTTTTTTAAAAGTTTAGTTTGTATACAAAGTATGTAAAAAATAAAATAAAATATATATTTATATGGCTATGAAACTCGAACATTTAAATTGAGTGTAATGAACCTGGTGGCATTTGAGATGTGAAAATACCGCAGAATGTTCCATATACCGTGGACCGAATGAGTTCATTAATGCAGACGTACTACAGAAAGCCAGAGCCAATAGAGAGCTGTTGTCGAGTGTGAAGGTAAGAAAGGTCTCTTATTTGGGTCATGTTCTAAGGGGAGAAAAACACCACCTCCTTCGCTGATAATCATGGGCGAGATAGAGGGACGGCAGGAAGTTGGCAGAGGGCAGTTGTCCTGGTTGCGGAATATAATGGATTGGATAGGAATGAGGAGAGTTGAGAGTATGTTCCAAGTAGCGCAGGGCAGAGATGCGTTCGCTGCAGTGATCGTCAAATTTGTGGGGAATTTTTTTGTTTAATGTTTTTAATTGAAATTTCTTGGTAGGAGTTCATTTTAAATAATGAAAACAAGATTTTGTAAACATGCTTCCATTTTTTAAACGTGCTTGATACAAAATTCCAAAAATTCCAGATTTTGTAAACATGCTTGATACAAAATTTCTTTATTATGATGTATTTAGTGTGTTTCCACTTGTGTTTATGTTCGACCGGTTTCGGCAGCTTGCTGCTATCGTCTGATCTAGGATGCAGTCCCAGTCGAACATAAACACAAGTGGAAGCACACCAAATACATGATAATAATAAAAAACGTAGCAAGAGTTTTTTGTTTTCGTTATTCAAAAATATATACTTCTCCAAAATATGATGAATTCATGTTTGGTTTGTTTACCTGGTCCAGCTACACCCCACGCGGGGGCGCACAACCCTTCGGCCCCCGAACCGAAGGGCGGAAGACCATGCGAGGGAAGGAGCGAGCCAGGGGCGCGGAATACGTTTGTTGACTTCTTACGCTTTTTCCACTTGGCACGGCGGTTCTGGAACCAGACCTGCAAACAAAAACGCATTATTAAATTTATTTTATATTCGCCATCTATATTTGTTATGAATTCACAATTGAATAACTTTTATAAAACATTGTAAAACTTTACATAAATGTGTTTCGGATGGTTCTCATCCTTCTATAGTACAAATTTTCACAATAGACTTAGACTTCCTATGGCCATACAACTCTTGAAGAGTTTTAGCCTGCGCCTTTTGCTCCTGCGCCTTTTGCTCCCAGCAGTCCGATTCGCCCAACCTAGCCAGGTCAGCCAGAACATTGTCCATTAGACGCTGTCTAGGCCAAAGAACAACAAAGAATCTACTGGTTTGAGAATAGAATACTAAGAATTATCTTGGGACCCAGACCCGGTGTTGCAGCGGGAACTTGGATGCATAGGACCAACCAAGAGATCCGTACGATGACCCAGCAGCCCCTTATAACGAGCACCGTGAAAGCCGGTCGCCTAGCATGAATTGGGCACGTATGCCGAGCCGAAGAGACCAGAGCAATAAAATTTTAACAACATATGGGTACATAGAGTTTCTATGATGACGAAAGTAAGATACCTTCAATGATTTTAATAATAAATAAATGCAAAAAACATTATAACACTAACTAACTAACTAACTAACTATCACGCAGTCTTTTTTTTTCACACGTGTTAAAAATTCATATTTAAGAACACCAAATTGTTTTCCTTTTGTTTTGTATACTACTTTCATACAACAATAATCAATACAAAATTAAAAAATATTCCAGAAACGTTCTTTCGCAGATAATCTAAATATTCCTCTCTCACTCTCTTTCATTCAAAATTAAATTCTCGTATTCTTTATTTGACGATAACCTTATGGGTTTTTGCCTATTTATAAATATTATGATGATTTTTTATCTGGGAAGCATGTTTACAAAAGATGGAAAAATAGAGAAAAATATCGAAAGAAGGTTGGAGCTGAAAACAAAATAAATGGTGCACTCAAAATCATTACCACAAACAGAAATATATCCACTGAAGCAAATATGGAAGTGCATAAATAAGTTGTAGCGTCTACCCTTATATTATTATATGGAGTGATATTTGGAGTTGGCAGAAGAAGGATGAAAGAAGGATAAATGCCGTAAAAATGAGGTCACTAAGAAGAATGTGCGGAAATACAATATATGATAAAATATTTAATGATGAAGTAAGAAAGAAATGTAACCTGGATGAATGCGTGATAAAAAGAATTAAGAAAGGGTCACTAAGATATAATAGTTTGGATATGGAACGAATGGATGAGGGAAAAATGGTTAAAAAGATATATACAAGTAGTGTGAATGGAAAAATAAGTCGAGGAAGGCCAAGGAAGACATTGCATGACCAAATTAATCAATTGCTGAAAGGCGGCCGTGTTCGAAGTAGGAACAATCGACGAGCGCACATGTCAAGATGTGTGAATGTAGAAGAGGCGAGATCGTTATGTCAGGATAGAACAATGCAGTGATCCATCCTCTTTGCCTACCCCTCCGCGAAAACGGCGTGATGGTCAGTTAGTTAGTTAGTTTTATAGTTATATTATGATGCAAAATATTTTACTTCTTTCGACTGATAGGCGGTTGTATACACAACTCAGAAATCCTGAGCGATTCAGAACCAACCTACTAATGGTTATGCCGGTAGGTAGAGCAATATCTTTGCTAACTTGTATCACCTCTGAGTTTGACGTATTTTGTGATAGTTTGGCTCACCTGAGGGAAGTACTATCTTTATTATAATTGTATGGTATATTCAGTTTATTAATTTGTCATGCATCTCATGTTTCTCGCTCTTTTTATTATGTATGACTTATTATTGTGTATCTCTAACTTGTATCTTGAGTGTATTGCAAAATAACTCTGTAATACTTTGGATATTTTAAAATAAATAAATGAAATAATTTATGTATAATCGGAAAATGTTTTAAATTTGGTGTGGTTAGTCCAGATACTGCCAAAGCAGTATGTCTGGATGCAAGGGTTGGTTTAGTACCTAAGGGAGGGGGCGTGATACGGAAGTGTGGGCGAGAACCTACAGGGTGGAAACGGATGTCAGAAGCATGAAGCCACCCCAGCGCTAGGTTGCCCGGGAAAAGTATATAAATACATAGAGAATAGATAAATACGTATGGGGTTCTATTTATTAGCAACCAAGTTAAATACTGTATTTATTATTTGGTTATTTTTAACATTAAACCATGTTTATTGTAGTATTTTTTTATGTACATATTAATTATTGATTCGTCTTCTTCTTCCTCTTATTGCAGATCTTGCGATCTGTATATAAATGATATCAAATTTCTTCCTGTGATGAAACACCTTCAAAGAGCTTTTTCTCCATTTCTTTGGTGTCGACGGCCCTCTGGAGTCTCGTGCATCACAATCACTCTCGATGTGGTCCCTCCAGAATCGTTTTCTCTGCCTACTCCATCTCACTATGTCATCAATTTTGCAGGATCTGCGAATCTCTTCTTTGGGTATCCTATCTCTAAGGGTTCTACCCACGATAGGTCGCAATATTTTCATTTCTGCTGTTCTTAGGAGATGTTTGGTTCTGACAGTGTTCGCTCTTGCTTCGATTCCGTAAGTCATTATGGTTTATTAATAATTCATGAAAAAAATACATAACACGTAGGTATATATTAATTCCACTTGATTTTATGGCTTCGACCAGTTTCCGCAGCAGCATTTCCACTAGAAAATGGCAGAGAGCGGAATTAAACAAGCATATATTTTAAAGATCTTTTTTAAAATTTCATTTTATTTTCATTATTTACAACGAACTTTTACCAACAGAAATTTCAACTAAGAAAATTAATCTTTTAATTATTATATTAACTATTTAATTAATATTTTGTTGAAAAGCTCTTTACATCATTATAGCGCGAGCCAAATCGATGTAAAGTCTACAGCTTTCGTATTGATTCTCATGACATGTGATAGGTAGTTTATTGTCACGTGACACCAGACCAATGACAGTGTGACAATCACATCGTCACCGAGAATCGATTCGGTGTGGCAGTCATGGCTGTTGCCACTCTGCCACGGAGGTCTTTATAAGTTAATTTCCAGTATTTTATAATTGAGCTCTGTTTCCAATACATATAGAGGCAAAGAATGGAACTGGCAAAATAAGGATAAGAGACCGTCCAGCAGAGCTTGTATTGTATCTGTATGCTGTGTTATGTGACAACTCTTCGGCACACCTCTTATCAGTCTTGCTGTTGCGTTGAATGCAGACTGGAGTTTATAAGTTTGCTGTTTGGGGATGTTGGCGTAGACTCCATTGCAGTAATCTTGCCGTGATACGACGAAGGAATTGATTATGTTTTAAAACTGTCAACGGGAATATTTCTTTTTATGGATTTTAGTTAGTTCGATATAAGCTTTATAACAAATTAAAAAAACAACTGAGTAATAAAACTACAAGGGTACTAGAAATTGAAGATAATAATTTAAAAATATATATTTTCCAGCGAACACAGTCTGTTCTGTAATCTAATGATACACATCTGTGAAAAACAACGTAAAGTCTAGGTGTGCCAGCCAGGAGGGATGAACAAGTACCCGGTATACAGCCCGGAAAATACTGTTAAATGTGTTTCATCCCTTCCAAGTTACACCCCGCCGAGACAGGGAATGAAAACCTTTTTTTTGTAATGATAAGCACGTAAATAATAAAAATTAAAGGTTCTTAATCTATATTTATTTTATTTTAATAGCAGTGCACATTGGTGTTCTTGTGCCGACCATTATGTATGGAAGTGAAGTAGAAGGATAAGAATAGAATAAATGAAGTAATAATGAGATCTTTAAGACCAATGTGCGGTAAATCTCTATATGATAGAATGTCAAATGCAAATATAAGAAGTGAATGCGGTGCTAATGAAAGTGTTATGAACAAAAGATAAACAATATAATGAAAGGGTCGTTAAGATGGTTTGGAGAGATGGAAAGAATGAGTGAAGACAGAATGGTGAAGAAGGTATATGTAAACGACGTCAACGGAGCTAGAAATAGAGAAAGGCAGAGGAAAACTTGACACGATTAAATCAGTCAAATATTAAATGTCAGTCACATGAGGAGTTGGAGAAATCGACGTGCGTGCATGACAAGATGTATGAATGTAGAGGAAATGAGAGAAGTGTGTCAGGACAGAACAGCGTGGCGTTTCCTCCGGGGAGACGGCGTGATGGTAAGTTAGTTAGGAAGGCTAAGCAAAAACAAGGCACGACTAAATTACCTAATCAAAATTCAAACGCTGTATGAATGTGGAGGAATCTAGAGAAGTGTCTCAGGATAGAAAAGTGTGGTGCTCCAATTTCTCTACCTACCCTTCCGCGGAAACGGCGTGATGATTTTTTGTTGTTTTTGTCATTGAGATAAACACCAACAAGGATAAAAATAACGAGACCAAACGAAGAAAAATAAAAGGTTTGCCCTACAGTCGAGTAAATCATGAAAAACCTCATTTGGAATATTTGTTGTACATTATATGATGTTAGAAGTCGGAAGAATCGACGTGCGTGTATGACGAATATGGAGGAAGCTAGAGAGGTGTGTCAGGAAAGAGTAGTGTGGCGGTCCATTCTCTCTGCCTACCTCTACGAGGAAACGGCGTGATGATTTGTTTGTTTGTTTGTTAATGTGAGGTACGTTCGAAACCGGTTGGAACTGGTATAGAAAAAACATTTTAATAAAATAAAATATTTATAATTTTTTATATTAATTTCTAAAATGAAATTGAAATTACTAAAATTAATACATCAAAAACAATAAAAAAAAATTTGGAGGAAAAGGAAATGTCGTAAGAAGAATTATATTTCGTTACAATAATTTTTTTTTATTTTCCGAATGAATTATTATAATTTTTTTATTTTTTTATAAAAAGACTAACATCAAGGATTTATGTCAATGATATTAGAATTTATTTTACAATCTTCAATGTGAGCAGAAAATAGCTCATTATTATGAAGAAGGAATCTGGTCATGTCCAGACTTGAACCCATGTCCCCTGGATCAGGAGCCAAGCGTTCTATCCCCTAGACCACCACCCGAATTTATTTCTTAAAAACGTTTACGATTGCTGAATCGCAATGCGCATGCGTGGGTACTAGTATAAAAATTAAATATTCACCGTCCAATTTAATTCTTAACGAGGGATGACGTAGGGGGTGGCTAGGGTGTGGAGGGGTGGAATACACGAAAGGGAAATTTAACGCAACTTTGCGATTTTTCAGTTTTTCTCTCGTTCTTACAAACATCAGTTAATATAAGTTTCGTAAAAGCGTAAGTATTTTATTATTAAACAGAAGAAGAAGAGAAGAAGAATTCGTAATATGAAGTAGCTTAGAAAATAAATCTTATATTGTGAGTGTATTATCATATTATCATTTGGTTATTTTTTTCATCTTCTTGTTCCTCTTCTAAATCTATGAGAGTAGACTGACTTTTCCTGCCCATATCGAGAGGATTTGTAACATTGCACTGAGAATATTGGGCTTCATTGTGGTTCTGTGATATGGAGTCTTCACGAGGCGAGATATTCCGTTATGCTGGAGAGGGTTCAAAAAAAATCTGAGGTATCTCTACATGAGGGAGTATGGTAGTTATCCGTGGCTCTATCCCACGGAATTTATTTTGGGAATGCTCGGAACCAATTCTTTACAGTTTCGAAGAGATGGGCATCTCATTACCCATTTCTTTAAATTAATCGGGGGATATTTCGAGAACTTGGCCGTGCTAGAGGGTGTTGGTCTTTTTGTCCCTGATAGATTTCTCCGACAGCACCAGCACAGATTGTTTTAACTACCGGCCACCAGAACCAATCTGCCTCTGGTGTCACCGGTGGGAAGAGCAATTAGTCTGCTGAACGCGGTCTCCTCGAAGATCGACGTCTTTCATATTAGTGAAGGTACGTTCAGGGGACAAATACTCTTGACTTTAGAGAGAGCATCTTGTCTTCCTAATGTCGAACCATCTCTAATGCGTTCCTGGTATTACGAGTATGTTGTATGTTTATAATATTTTTTATGTACTCAATAGATGCCTTAAACATTTTGCTGTTTGTAATGCTGAGCCAGAACAACGGTCAAGTTGACCGCAACCCCTAAATGGCGTTGGGCGGGATATGTCACTCATGACCCAGATGAAAAGTGGACAAAGCGACTGCTGTGCCCGAAGATGGCAAAGCGTGGAGTTGGTCGCCCACAGTTGCATTGGCGCGACGGTTAAACGAGTGGAAAATACGAGGCCTACGTTGAGGAAAGAACGATCTTCTTCCTTAGCCTATTCCCGTCCACTCATGGACAAAGGCCTCCTCCATTCGCTTCCATGTCACTCTGTCTTGTGCAGACTGATTCCAGGTTATTCCGACATGTCTGTTCAGATTATTCTTCCACCATATTTGCGGTCACCCTGCACTTCTCTTTGCCGTCTACGGTCTCCAAATCAGTAGTCTTCTTGTTCATTGGGTTCGTGACCTGCCCATTGTAATATTAGAGTCGCCACCCTGTGGATGATGTCAATGACCTTTGTTTTTTCTCTCACCGTATCGTTTCTGAAACTGTCTCTTAGGCTTATTCCTAACATGGCTCTTTCCATGGCTTTTTAGGTTTCTCGGCACTTTGTTTAAACAATGTTACAATTTCAAGACCATAAGTACCAACTGCCAGAACACAGGCTTCATAGATTTTTCGTTTCAGGTTGATTGGTATTTTCTGGTTTTGAAATATTTAACCCATTTTTCCGAATGCTGCCTTTTTATTGTTTTCTTATATACTTTTAATATAAATTAAAACACTGTTTTTTTACAGAGTCGATTTTTTCTTTGGTTGTTTTAAAGGGATTATACCTTCATTAAATGAACGAAAAATATTTCAAAAGTGGAAAAACTTTTTATTTATTTATTATTTCTTTAACAAAGATATAAAACTTCGTATTAAACACGAATGGAAACGTCTGTTTTTTGTTGTGTTCTGTTGGATATTATGACGTTGTTTATTATTTTATAAGCAGCATTTGACGCCTCTGTGTGAGCGGAAATCGTAGAATATTTAAGTCCCGAATGCGAGGTAAGAAGGATCTTTTAATCCTTCCAAGGATACCGCCGGATCTAAAACAATCCAGCGATTCCAACTTTTGTCATTTGGGAAACTGTTGAAGTGAATTTAGGGATGAAACGATTGGGATAGCTTTCCTTGATTTCTATTTATATAAAACAGTTTCACATTCTACAGTAATCCATCTAAGATTTATTTATTTATTATTATTGCCTATAATAATATTGTAATAATAGTAATAATAATAATAATAATAATTATTATTATAATCATAATAATAATAATAATAATAATAACAGTAATAATATTAATAATAATAATAATAATAATAACAGTAATAATATTAATAATAATAATAATAATAATAAAATAATAATAATAATAATAATAATAATAATAATCATTATTACAATATTATTATTTTAAACTTGGATTAGAAGCTATTATTTGGTGGTAGGACATATTTAAAAATTAATTTAACAGTTTTTTTGTGTAAATAGTCCATTGTTTTGGCCGAAACACTATGATACTTCAATATTTTTACTGTTAAAATTTATAATACTGTTATAATATCACAATTTATTTTTATTCACTTAGAATGTCGCGACAGCTGTTTCGCCAACCGAAGTTGGCATCATCACGTGTTACAAAAAACAGTCTTTTGTAACACCTAATGATGCCAACATCGGTAGGCGAAACAGCTATCGTGACATTCTCAGTGAATACAAATAAATTGTGATATTATAACAGTGTTACAAATTTTAACAGTAATCGTTTTTTTGTGTATTTGGTATAACAACCACTTTATTTTTGAGAATGAGGGGGAACTCAGGGCTTTATACATACTTTATGTATATGTTCGTATGTATAAAGCTCTGAGGAAGTTCGCATAGAGCGAAACCGGTAGGCCCTCATTCTCAAAAATAAAGCGGTTGTAGGTATACCAAATACATAAAAAAAAACTGTTTAATTAATTTCTTCTATATACGCCATATTTTGTGTTGTTATGATGGTTTATTTCTCTTTTTCTTTTTTATATACTTTATATATACAACACTTACATTAAAAAACTAAAATTATAATACATAGACACATTTCGGACAAATAGTCCTTCTTCAGTAAAGATACATTTTAAAAAATATTATCAAAATGGTTTACATGATATGACAGATGTTATATGTTCAATTCAATTCAATTCAATTCAATTTATTTTTTAAATCATAAACATTACAGTAGGAATATAACCAAGGCGCTTATGACTATACAGGTAGGCAAAAAAACTATTTTAAACAGTAAATACAATAAAGAAATTAAAAAATAGACAAAAACACGAAAAACACGAGATAATTAAAAAATAAAGACCAAATAAATAATTAGAAACAATAAGAAGAACAACACATTATTTAAGAGATAGATGTTTTCTGAGGGAAGCCTCACTATCGTGGAAGATGTCCACATCCGAAGAGATGCGGTTTAGAAGGATTATTGCCCTGCCCACGGGCATAACTTTAGGTAAATTGGTTCTACACAGTGGCAGGTGAAATAATCTATGTTGCCTTTGTCGCAGATAATTGTCAGGGACAAACAAAGTCAAGTCATTCAAAATATCCGAGTTATGTATTCGACCACGAATCAGTTGAAAAAAATGAACACCCAAATGGATAGTTCGTCTGATTTCCAATGATTGGTAGTCCAGCATACCCAGCAAGAAATCAGTTGGGTACAGCCAGGGGTAATAACCGTTATCTATGTTATATCTTTATAACATATGTAAGATCATGTAAACAATTTTATAATATTTTAAAACACGTATCTTTACTGAAGAAGGACTGCTTGTCCGAAACATGTCTATGTAATTAATTTTTTTAAATATAAGTGTTGTTTAATTAATTATTAATTTTATTATTATTTTGTTGAAAAGTTCTTTATATCATTACAGAGCGAGCTAATTTGATTGATATGAACAAAATAATGAAAGAGTCATGTTTAGGATAGAAAGTATAAACGACGTAAACGAATAAAAAAATAGAGGAAGGGTGTGGAAAATGTAGTAGAGCCGGAGAAATCTATGTGCGTGCATGACACTATGTATGAATGTACAGGAATCTCGAAAAGTATGTTAGGACAGAAAAATGTGGCGGTCCATTCTTTCTGCCTACCCCTTCGGAGAGACTGCGTGATGGTATTTAAAAAAAATTGTTTTATTATATTGATTTTTTTAGTGCTAGGTCATTGACTTCTAATGTAAAACCCGACACACCTGCCAGATTACTAAACTAATGTATTATTTAGAAGTCACATCTTCCCGTCAGCCCCTCGCGGCTTCAGGGATGCACTGCCATTGTTACCCCTGAATGATGTCAGGAAGCAATGGGAGTATGTACCTACCCCGTGTCATTGTCACAGTATCCCCTGGGACGAAAACGATACATAAAAACTGTAAAATTATAAGTAGCGAATCGTGTATATGCACTTATTGTACGTCAAATTGATTTTTTCGCTATATGTGTGGGGACTTTGCTTTCACTATTTGAATAACTAAGTAACCATCACGGCGTTTCCCTGAAGGGTAGGCAGAGAGGATGAACCGCCACACTAACAACTCTCGCGCCTCTTTTTTACATTTAATAATAATAATTTTATTGGAAAAATCCAACTGATAAGTGTCATAATCTTAACAAAAAAAAACTAACTAACTAACCATCACGCCGTCTCCCCGAAGGGGTAGGCGGAAAGAATGGACTGCCACACTTTTATTTCCTGACATATTTCTCTAGCTTCCTCAACATTCGTACATCGTGTCATGCACGCGCATCGATTTCTCTGACTCCTCACATGGCAGACATTTAAAATTTGATTTATTTGATCGTGCCACGTTTTCCTCGGTCTTCCTCTATTTCTGGTTCCATTTACATCGTTAACATATAATTTTTTTACCATTCTTTCTTCATTCATTCTTTCCATATGTCCAAACTATCTTAATGATCCTTTCATTATTTTGTTCATAACACCGTCATTCGCACCGCATTCACTTCTTATATTTTCAGTCGACACTCCATACACAGAGTATTCACACAATCATCTAAGAGATTTCATTTCTACTGCATTTATTCTACTTTCATCCTTCTTATGCCAGGTCCATGCTTCGCTTCCATACATAAGGGTCGGTAGAAGAACACCATTGTGCACTGCCATTCTAGCTTTTTTGGTTAGGTTTTTGTTTGCGATGACAACTTTAAGTGCACCATTCACTTTGTTGCCTGCCCCAATGATATTATTTTTCAGATTTATTTTAAACTTATTTCTAGGTTAATTTTACTTAAAATACTTAAGTTATATTGGTAGGTTATTGTAAAGTCTTCTTCTTATTCTTCCTTGTTGTAGATTAATGTGGTCTGTTCTCCAGAGTGTTGCTCCTCCTGTGAGGTAGATTCCCAACTGTCTTTCCATCTTTTAGGAGGTCTTCCACGAGGATGAGTCCCATGAGGATCATTATGCAATGCAATAAAGGAGAGTCTGGTGGTGTCCATTATTTGAACATGACCGTACCAGTCCTTTTTCGGGATTATTATTATTATTTTGTTTATTCGCTCTTTACATCATGACAGCATGAGCCAAATCGATAGTGATTCTCGTGACATGTGATAGGTAGTTAATATATCGTCATTTTATAATAACTAAGTAACTAACTAACCATCACGCTGTTTCCCCGGGGGGGAAAGCAGAGAAGATGGATCGCCACATTGTTCTATCCTGGCATAATTCTCGCGCCTCTTCTACATTCACACATCGTGACATGCACGCTCGTCGATTGTTCCTACTTCGAACGTGGCCGTCTTTCAATAATTGATTAATTTGGTCATACCATGACTTTCATGGCCTTCCTCGACTTCTTTTCCCATTCACACTACTTGCATATATATTTTTAACCATTCTTCCCTCATCCATTCGTTCCATATGTCCAAACCATCTTAGTGACCCTTTCTTAATTTTATTTATCATACATCGTTTTTCCGCACATTCTTCTTAGTGACCTCATTTCTACGGCAATTATTCTACTATCATCCTTCTTCTGCCAACTCCAAGCTTCACTTCCATACATAAGGGCCGGGACTAGAACTCCATTGTGCACTGCCATCTTTGCTTCAGTCGATATATTTCTATTTGCGGCAATGTCTTTGAGTGCACCGTTTATTTTGTTTCCAGCTCCAACCGTTCTTTCGATATCTTTCTCCATTCTTCCATCTCTTGTTAACATGCTTCCCAGATAAACAAATTCGGTAACTCGCTGTAATTTCTCACCGTTCGCACTTATGTCACAATCCGTCACACATTCTTCCTTTTCAAATACCATAACTTTAGACTTTGGCACTTTCATCACAAGGTCATACTTATTGCGTACTTCGTACATTCTTGACACTAGGACTTGTAGATCGTCCATGCTGTCAGCGAATAAAACAGCGACGTCTGCATATAGCATGTAGCTGATGGACATATCGTTCATTTTTGCACCAGCGTTTATGCCATCTAATTCTATCATACACTTGTCATGTATAGATTAAACAACCATTTTATTGTCACGTGAATTCTACACCAGATCAAAGACAGTGTGACATCACACTGGCATTACCGAGAATCGAACGCGAGACCTTCTGTATGACAGTCAGAGCTCTTACCACTCTGCCACGAAGGTCTTAGTAAATTTTCCTTATAAAATGATCCCTTATTTGGTTTACACCAAATCTAATCGTAAATCTCCACCCGTTGACACAATCTCCAATAAATCAGTGCAAATTTCGATCCAGAAATGGGGTAATAATACGCTTCATTTAAACATTGACGGCGTCGGAGGGTTGCTACCCCCGCCCGGTCCACGTGGTCAGTGATGGAAGACTGGTGTCGGGGTGCCCGTGGGATTACTTTCAACCCCCGCTGTGTGCTTAAGGGAGGTGGTGGCTTTTATTAAAATGCCGCCGCATGGAATATTTATTCATTAATAATACACAAACATTGAACGCAAGTCACTGCGGTAGGCACTATGGAACAAGAATTGCAGGCGAGTGATTAATCCAATCATTCAAATCGAATCGGAGAAGTATACTCCTGGCGCTGTCTAGCAAAAGTAGCCTTTCACATTGCATTAATAAAGTTTTCTGCTTAATGCTTACACCTATTCTTAATAGATGGCGTTAGTATAGATTGAACTAATAACATGTGAAGTGTGGTGCAACATAGAAGCATATATACAACTTCCAAAAATTTGTCAGACGTGGTGTTCGTAAGAAGGGCGGAATTGGGAATATTGTTAACATAAAGCGATCGCTTAACCCAACCTATGACAGGTCATAAGTCCTGTAAACGCCTCGACCACCATATTCTGTTTCCAAAAAACAATTTACATCTTCGTCTCTATTGAGATACAATCAATCCTTTTCAAATCGAATCAGTTTATTATGTCAAAAGGCATTACCAACAATACAAATTTTTAGGGCATCTATAACGTACAGGTAGAATATAATTACAATATAATACCTGGAATGCATGAGAAATGGTTCGACATTAGGAAGACTATCTTAACTTTCTATAGTCAAGAATATTTATCTTCCGAACATATTTTCACTAATATGAAAAACATCGATCTTAGAGGAGACCGCGTTTAGCAGATTGCTATTCCCACCGGTGTCACTTGAGGCAGATTTGTTATGGCGGCCGGTAGGTAAAACTATCTATGCTGTCGTTATCGGAGATGTCTATCAGGGACAAAAATACCATCATCCTCTAGCACGTCCGTAAAAGATGCTGGGTTTTGTTCTTCGAACAGTCAGGGTTCTCAGAGACACCGGATCTTAAAAACTCCTTTGAACTGAGGAGGGAAGGGTTTACAGCGACACATTTTTTCACGGCCAAAGACAGGACTGGAAATGGAGACGTTTCTTACAGGAGGCTAAGGCCCACCAAGGGTTGTAAAACTAAAGATATCATGATTGCAGAGTGTGGCGTCTGCATATGAAGAATGCCGATCCAAACTGATGGTAAATATCATTGTAAATCCCAGTCAATGGCAGGAAGGTATTGAAAACGGCAAATGATACACGAAGAAAAAAATATTGGTCATGTTAGATGTCGGAGGAATCGACGTGCGTGAATGACTCGTTGTATGAGTGTACGACTCGTTGTATGTGGATGAAGCTAGAGAGGTGTGTCAGGATAGAGTAGTGTGACGGCATTCTCTCTGATGGTTTGTTGTTGTTGTTAATGAGCCATTGAAATTAAATTATTATTGTGGATAGTTCAAACATCCCTTTACTTGGATCAAACAACTGCCGAAAGGGGGAACATTTTTTCTTCTTCATGGGCTTTTGATTTCTGATTGATACCACACCAAGCTGTTAATGTTTGCACCCCAATAACCAGCAGAGTCCATTACCATTTCGTACAAATAATGTTTACTGGGCCACCTAATGTAACACCATTATAAGTCACCCCTGCTCTACGGGGCCGCCTGGGGCAGTGACGGTTCGTGAAAATAATTAAAAAAACGATTAAAAATATATCATGGGCACAAAAAAGTTCTAAAGAATCAATACGAATGAAAATGTATATTTTCAAGAAGTTTAATTATATTATACAGGAATGACATGAATTGAATATTACTTAAATACAATCTTCATAGATGGCGTTAGTGTGTAGATTGAAAAAACTACCATGTAAATGGTGGTCTTACAGATTAACATATATACAACTTCCAAAAAAAATTTGGCAGACATGGTGGTCATAAGAAAAAATGTGGAATGGGGAATGTTGTATTACAAAAATCGTTCGCTTAACCCAACCAATGGTCATTAGTCCTGTAAACACCTCGATCAATCATATTCATACAATTAATTCTTGAATTGAATATGTTTGACATGTGTTAAAAAAGTGGTGATTTTGACATGAAGAATGAGGAACATGAAAGGAAGTCAGGAACGTTTGAAGATGCAGAATCGAAGGCATTATTGAAATAAGACGCGTGTCAAATGCAAGAGGAACATGCAGAATCTTTCGGAGTGACAAATGAAGCCATTTCATTGCGCTTCAAAGCCACAGGAATAGTCCAATGTGACAGTTCAACTTCTGGACGAAAACATCAGAATTAAACAAGTTTAAATGGAGCCAGAACGAATTAAAAATAGCTTAAATTACCTTTGAAATAAAAATAATATTTTTTTAAAAACAACAGTGTTAAAAACAATATTATTATAATCTTAATTAACTTAAATTGAAAACATCTATTTGGGAAAATCAGCATTAAGAAAGGGTCACTAAGATGGTTTGGACATACGGAACGAATAGATGTCGTAAGAATGATTAAAAATATATATTCAAGTAGTGTGAATGAAAAAATAATTGAGGAAGGCCAAGGAAAAATGGCATGAAACAATTAACTAAATACTGAAAAGCGGCCATGTTCGAAGTAAGAACAATCGACGAGCGTGCGTGACACGGTGTGTGAATGTAGAAGATGTGAGAGAATTGTGTCAGGATATAGCAGGTATTCTCTCTGCCTACCCTTCCGGTTAAACGGTGTGATGATTAATTAGTTAAAATTCAAATAATTTTGATAATAGAAAAATGATCATGGACGCCACTGGTTTTACACCCAGTATATTATATTGCACTAAAACATTATGAATAGATGCCCGGTGGTCCACTGGGACAGGGTAATGGCCGCATTGTGCGTTATTTATATCGATGAATTCCATTTCAAAGATACTTTCGGGCTTTGAAAATAGTTTGGCTTATTTCAAAACACATTTTTTCAAACGTAGAATTATTGTCAAATAATAAAAAAAATATTTTGTAGGAAGTAAGAAAGCACCTATAAGAAAATACATATAAGGTAATTGAATTATATTGTAATAAATTTATCTTTTTCTTTCTTCTAGTCATTTCCCTTTATTTGGGGTCGGCTCTCCTAATACGGCTCCGCCAAGTCTCTCGATCCAGGGTCATCTGGCTGTCCAGTCCCAGCGCCTTCAGGTCCACGTTCCAGGAGGCCGACCTGGTCCCCTCTTTCCATCTACCAGTTGCAGGGCCTTGTGAACGATGTATTCATCGCCCCTCCTGCTCACATGACCGTACCTATACAGACGACGTTCCCTAGTTTTTTCCGCTATGGAAGAGCAACTTTCAGGTTACCTCTGATGTGCTCATTTCTAGCTTTATCACACCTCAGCAATTTTGTTATATATTATTGTAATACATATTTAAAAGGACCTCGCCAGGAGTACATAGACCAGATTTGCCGAGATATGGGCTGCACCTCCTATGCGCAGTTGAAGAGAGTTGCCAAGGCCCTAGCGGAGTGGAAGAGGAGATGCATCGCCTTGCTGAAGATCAATCTTTAGATTGAGACCGGAGAAGAAGATCGTTTGAACACACAGATATAATGAATGAAGAAAGAATGATAAAGATAGTATACGGAACAAAAAATAGAAGAAGACAAGAAAACGTGGAACGACGAAATCAATCAAATGTTAAATGTCGGCCTCGTGAGAGCCGGAGATATCGACGTGCGTGATACGATGTATTAATGTTTAGGAAGTAAGAGAAGTATGTCTGGAAATAATTGGGCTAATGGTTAGTCTTTTTTTTACTTTTGTATATTATTTTTAATTTTCAATATTTACAATGAAGTTATATCAACAAATCTCAATTATCAGCATTAAAAGTTGTCACGAAGTTAACATTTAACAATTCTTTTCTGACAGCCCTGTAGTTTGTTCTACATCCATATGCAATAATTTTTAAAATGGAGCATTTTCTACTGCATCCATAAGATGATTAGAAGCATCAGACGTAAGAGGAATAGCCACATGAGCTGAACCTCTGTAAGCCAGAAGATCCAAGTAGTTCATCAAAACGACGCTTAATAAATTCATATAAATGGCGCTCCACGAAACGCAACCATGCAGTTGTTATTAAACATTGGCGTCACACTTCATAACAGTCAATAAAGAAGCGGCGTGTCAAATGTTGCAATCACGTCAGAGGATTAGGGGCCGGGAACGCTTACAAGGGATGGAGGAGCGCGCTAATCCCCCCAGACGGCGTAGGGGGTACAAATTTCATTAGGGCAGGGGGCGGAGAGCGATTACATATTTACATTTAATATCCTATAATACCTGGCTACACTGTTGAAGGGGTTGCAAACAGTTGGAAAAATAATCAATTGTGTTATCTGTATATTATAAAACTAAGTAACTAACCATCACGCTGTTTCCTCGGAGGGGTAGGCAGAGAGGATGGATCGCCACATTGTTCTATCCCGGCATAATTATCGCGCCTCTTCTACATTCACACATCGCGACATGCACGCTCGTCGATTGTTCCTACTTCGAACATGGCCGCCTTTCAGTAATTGATTAATTTGATCGTGCCATGTCTTCTTTGGCCTTCCTCGACTTCTTTTTTCATTCACAGTACTTGCATACATGTTTTTAACCATTCTTCCTCATCCATTCGTTCCATAGTGACCCTTTCTTAATTTTATTCATTTGAGATTTTGTCGTACATCGTTCTACCACAAATACGTCTTAGGGATCTCATCTCTACCGTATTTATTCTACTCTCATTTTTCTTCTGCCAGTTCCATGCTTCGCTTCCATACATGAGGGTTGGGACCAGAACGCCATTGTGAACGGAAAGTTTTGTTATATAATATTTTATGTGAATTACATATTTCGGCATTATCAAATGTCATTTATCATTTATCTTCTAGAAAACGCACGATTATATCTACATTAAATATTTTAAATCGAATATATTTTGAAAACATTGAATTTTCACAAATACTTTTTTGCACCTTTCACAAACATGTTTCGGGACACAGACATCCCTTTTTCAGTGTATGAATTGATGAATTTTAACATTAATAAAACTGAAAATTCTTTAATTCATATACTGAAGAAGGGAAGTCTGTGTCCCGAAACACGTTTGTGAAAGGCGCAAAAAAGTGTTATAAAAATACATAGTTTTCAAAAAGTTATTCAAATGTGAATCCACAACATATATTTTAAATCGAATTTAGAATCATTCTTCAAGCACCAAAAATGTTAACTAAAAACCACCAGTTTTCTATCAATGGCGTGAATTTACTTGCGTAAACTAGGGTGACTTTGCCTATAATAGACTAACTGTATTTTGATGCCCAATTTTATATTGTGGGGAGGAAAACACTGATTTAGTGGGTATTACTATTCGACTATCTAACAAATAAACAGTTCAAATCTTCGACATAATATTTTTAAATGCTTATTTTTTTAAGAGTAATCCACCTTATCCCTTAATTAGGTGTTACAAAACTTATTATTTAAAATAACTAACTAACTTAAACATTACGCCGTAGGAAGAGAGGATGGATCGCCATACTGCTCTGTCCTGACATACCTCTCTAGATTCCTCTACATTCTTACATCGTAACATGCACGCTCGTCGATTTTTCCGATCTCGAATGTGGCCGCCTTTCAGTATTTAATTAATTTGATCATGCCACACTTTTCTTGGTCTCCACGGCTTCTCTTTCCACTCACACCTCTTGTATATAACATTTTAACCATTATTCTCTCGTCCATTCGTTCACTATGTCCAAACCATCTCAAGGCTCAGGGATCCTTTTTTTAATTTAGCTTATGATGCAATCATCTGCCTTACATTTCTTTCTTATTTCGTCGTTCTGTATTCTACCATATATCGTTTATTCCCGCGCATTCTTTTCAGTGATATTTCTACGACATTTATCGTACTTTCATCGCTTTTTTGCCACCTCCAAGTTTCACTGCCATACATAAGGGTTTTATATACAATATTTTAAATTACCTATATAATGTGTGAATGATAGAGTGTCGAATGAAAATATAAAAAGTGAATGCAATGCGAATGATGGTGTTATGAACAAAATAAGGAGAGGATCATTAAGATGGTTTGGACACATGGAAAGAATGAATGAAGAAAGAATATTAAAAAGTATGTATATGTTAACGATGTAAATGGATATAGAAATAGAGGAAAACCGAGGAAAACGTGGCACGATCAAATAAATCAAATATAGAATGTCGGACACGCGAGGAGTCATAGAAACCGACGCGCGTGCATGACACAATGTATGAATGTTGAGGAAGCGAGAGGAAATTGTCAGGAAAGAAAAGTATGGCAGTCCATTCTTTCTGCCTACCCCTTCGGTGAGGCGGCGTGATGGTTAGTTAGTTAGTTAGTTTTTAGACGTTTTTATTCACTTAAATAATATAATATTGCATTTTACACTTTTTGATATCGCCTAAGCGATAACCCTTAAGTTATATGATAACCCAAGAAGTATATTATGGGAATGGCATGTTTCACTTTGCAATTTTTTTGAGGCTTATCAAATGTTTGACAATGCCGTAATACGACGAAGTAGGTATGTATGGAAATTCCCATAAAATTTTATAAAACTAATGTTTCTTTTTTTATATACTCACTTTATTAAAAAAAAAGGTACCAAACATCTTTCGGACACACAAATTAGTGATATTATATAAATATAAATATTGTAAATATTATTTAAAAAATTCACAAATGTGGTCAGTTTTGACAGATGTTTTAATGTTAAGATGTGTGTCCGCAACATGTTTGGACATGTATTTAATATATATTTTTTTAATAAAGTGAGTGTTGTTGTATGCTAAGTATATAAAAAAGAATCATTATACATCTACAGCACAAAGTTATGGCGAATATAGAAGATATTATAAAACTTATAGAAAACAATCGTTTATATTCATTAAAATATGAATATACTTACACACTCTACATAATTTCGATATGATTTTTTATTGAGACTTCTTCTCTTTAAATGTTTTTGTAAATTAATTATTAAGTAGTGGTGGTGCTCATGAAAATATTGAGGGAAATGTTAAATTATAATATAATAAATCATAATACACATAGGAAATTGAAAATAACTTTGTTTATTATCCACAAAATATTAAAAAAACACGGCATGCTTTGGAGGCTACCTCCATCTTCAGGTGTAAATATAAACTAACTAACTAACTAACCATCACGCCGTCTCCCCGAAGGGGTAGGCAGAAAGAATGGACTGCCACACCTTTCTTTCCTGACATATTTCTCTCGCTTCCTCAACATTCATACATCGTGTCATGCACGCGCTTCGATTTCTCTGACTCCTCACATGGCCGACATTCAATATTTGATTTATTTGATCGTGCCACGTTTTCCTTGGTCTTCCTCTATTTCTGGTACCATTTACATCATTAACATATAATTTTTTTACCATTCTTTCTTCATTCATTCTTTCCATATGTCCAAACCATCTTAATGATCCTTTCATTATTTTGTTCATGACACCATCATTCGCACCGCATTCACTTCTTATATTTTCTTATATAGGTGTAAATATATAATATAATAAAAACTAAACAGTGAAAGACTAATACAAAAACGCATTTAAAATTCGATACACTAATTCAAATTTAAAAATGAACTTGGGCTACTTATTATTAGTACTAATAATTATTTTTTATCAGCAGGAACTCATAAATAATATTAAATAATAATAATACATAATGATAATATAAAATTGTAATTTAGAAAAAAACATGCATTTCAAAAGACAAAATTTATATAGAAATTAATAAATGATTCATTTGCTTATGATTGGGAATGGGAGCTTGGGAGACTAAAAGTATCAAAGAATTTAAGGAGAAAGGAGTAAAAGGAGGAATCTGATTATTAATTACGTTTTCACCCAATTTCACCGACTCAAGGACTTTCAAATTTGTTTAATTTATTGCTATTGTTAATTGTATGTAGAAATATTGTGTAATTTTTATCGAAACTATGGTCAAATTCAATACAATGGTTAGCCATCTCAGAAAATAATATTTTGTGGATTTGTATTACTATGGACCTCAGTCATAATGTTTTGTGTTAATGTAAAGCAGATAATTGCATAATAAGTAGTTTTAAAATAGGATCCCTGAGATGGTTCTGACACATGGATAGAATGGATGAGAAAAGAATGGTTAAAATGTTGCATACAAGTAGTGTGAGTGTAAAGAGAAGCCGTGAAAGAACACTGAAGACCAAGCATTGCATGATCAAATGAATCAAATACTAAATGGTGGCAACATTCGCAGTCAGAAAAATCAACGAGCGTGCATGTTACAACGTAGGAATGTAGAGGAATCTCAAGAGGTATGTATGTCAGGATAGAGCAGTATGACGATCCATCTTCTCTACCTACCCCTCCGGAGAACCGGCGTGATGGTTATTTATTTATTTATTTATTATAAACCGTTAAATGTAACGATTTCCATACATTCTTCTTAGTGACCTCATTTCTACGGCATCTATCCTTCTTCTGCCAACGCTTCACTTCCATACATAAGGTTCAGGACTAGAACTCCATTGTGCACTGCCATCTTTGCTTTTGTTGCCAGCTCCAACCCTTTTTCCGATATCTTTCTCCATTCTTCCAACTCTTCACAGATAAACAAATTCGGTAACTTGCTCTAATTTCTCAGTTTATAATGTTGAAGTATCATAGTTTTATTTATTGTTCAAGGAACATTAATTATTTAATTCGCTTTTTTTTTAAATAATCGTCAACCGGTTTCGTTTAATTCAACACGTAGGTTCATTTAAGGGATGTTTTTAAATTATTTGCCATATTCATTGACTAGTCGACTGTAATGGGGTGTGCCGACTTTCTCCTCCCCCGGCGGCAGCGCCTAGAAGCCTGGATTAGGGACGACATCCCTTATAATTAGTTTTGTAATATATAGCCGGCCGCCAGCGCCACCCCCCACATAACTACCCCACTAAAATCACGGCATTTCATTCTATAATGTTCCCGCTCAACGTGTGTTCCCATCATGGTTAATGAGCCATTGTTCTACAAACGAATTTGATTTCAATATCATACATTATTTATTGTTTCTTGAACAATGTTGTAAAACTCAGCATTAAATAACATGTAGGAAGTAACAAAGTCAAATCAAATCAAATCAAATCAATATCATTCTATTAAAAAAAAAGTAATTACAGTGAAGACGGGTGAATACTATTCGAAACATGTTATGAAGAGTACAATGAAGTGTTTTGAAAATATAATGTTTTTAAAAATACAAAACATGTTTTAATTGACGATCAAATGATTTTACTGAAATCTCTTGATGGAAGTTAATTTTAAATAATAATTAAATAAAAAGGCGTTAGTGGATGGATTGTATAGATTAATCTTAAAAAATTAATTAGTACAATCAAATCTACATAGATGGCTAACTGGAACTGCCACGTGAAGATATGTATGGATTTGGAGTATATATACAACTTCCAAAAATGTATCATACATGATCATAATAACAATGGTGGAATGGGGAATGTTGTAATTACATAAAGCGTGCGCTTAACCCAACCAATCAGGTCATAAGTCCTGTAAACACCTTGATCATCCATATTCAGTTTCCAGTTTGTTTCTTCGTCTCTATTGAGATACAATTAAAAATTTAAAAAATGTTTGTTTATTAATTCTACTTTTGTCTTTATTTCAACAGCGACCGGTTTCGCTAGGCTCGCTGGCATTGACAGACTGGCCCAGTCTGTCGTAGTTATTGAACATTATTATTAATATTATTATACATTATTATTAATATTATTATATAATGAATACGAACGAAAACAAAATAATGAAAGGATCATTAAGATGGTTTGGACACATGGAAAGAATGAGTGAAGAAATAATGATAAAAAAGTAGGTATATGTTAACGATGTAAATGGAACTAGAAATTGTGGAAAACCGAGTAAAACGTGGCTCGATTAAATAAATCAAATATTGAATGTCGGCCACGTGAGGAGTCGGAGAAATCGACGTGCGTGCATGACACGATGTGTGAATGTTGAGGAAGCGAGAGAAATACGTCAGGGAAGAAAAGTGTGGCAGTCCATTCTTAATGCCTTAAAGTAACATTTTATTTCTTTAACAAAATTACACCAAATACTTAAATCAATGGTATTAGAAGTTTTTAGAATTATTATGATGATTATTACTATTATTATTGTTATTATTATTATTTTATTATTATTATTATTATTATTATTATCATTTTTATTATCATTGTTATTATTATTATTATTATTATTATTATTATTATTATTATTCAGGTATAGGATTTAACTTGCTGTATATATTTTTTTCATTAAAAAAATACCTTGTCGGATGCCTCTTTGAATACGTTATATTTTTTATTGGGAAGATTTTCTCCTCTGTCACACCTCACTGCGACCTTGCCTACGTCAACACAGCTACACAATGTTTGTGGTTTAAAGTGTGTTTGTTCACGGTGTTATGGATGTTTACGGAATTTGGATTGTTCACAGAGATATTCTGGACCGTTTGTAACAGCGAAACACGGCAGATTCGTTAAATGGAAGAATGAAACATTATCTTTATAGTGAAACACACGCAATTCAATCAAAGTAGCTGTCAACATGGCAATCAACACGGCAATCAAATTTATTAATGTGGCAGCCAACACACAATCAATTCAATCAACATGGCAATCAATTTAATTAACGTGGCAGTCAACGTGCAACCAATTCAATCAACGTGGCAATCAACATAGCAATCAATTTAATGAACTTGGCAATCACCGTGCAATCAATTCAATCAACGTGTCAATTGATTCAATCAAATTAGCAGTCAACATGGCAATCAATTCAATCAACATGGCAATCAATTCAATCAACGTGGCAATTAACATGGCAATCAATTAAAATAACGTGGCAATCCACGTGGCAATTGATTCAATCAACGTGGCAATCAACATGGCAATCATTATTAACGTGGGAGTCAAAATGCAATCAATTTAATCAACTTGGCAATTAACATGGCAATTGATTCAATCAACGCGCAATATCCTTGACAATCAATTTAATCAATGTGGCAATCAACGTGATAATCATTTCAATTAACTTGTCAATCAACATGCAATGAATTCAGTCAACGTGACAATTAATATGACAATTTATCCAATCAACGTGGCAATCCATTCAATCAACGAGGCAATCATTTTAATTAACGTGGGAGTCAACATGCAATCAATTCAATCAACGTGACAATCAACATGGAAATCGATTCAATCAACGTGACAATCAATTCAATCAACGTGGCAATCAACATGGCTATCAATTCAAGCAACGTGGCAATCAACATTGCAATCATTTTAATCAACGTGACAATCAATTCTATCGACGTGGAAATCAACATGGCAGTTGATTCAATCAACGTGGCAATCAACATGGCAATCAATTCAATCAAATTGCATCAACGCAACGATAATTCTATTTATTGTAACTTATTAACCCCATGTCATTTCCTTAGAGGTGTAGGCAGAGAAGACGGACCCCTACACTGATCTATCCTGGCATTACTCTTGTGATTCATCTTTATTTATATATCGTGACGCGTATGCTCATAATTCTTTATAAATCGAATATAACTAACTAACTAACTAACCATCACACCGTCTTCCCGGAGGGATAGGCATAAAGAATGGACCGCCACACTGTTCTGTCCTGACATACTTCTCTCGATTCCTCTACATTCATACATCTTGTCATGCACGCACGTCGATTTCTCCGACTCCTCACGTGACCGACATTCAATATTTGATTGATTTGATCGTGCCACGTTTTTCTCGGCCTTCCTCTATTTCTAGCTCCGTTCATGCCGTTTACATATACCTTCTTTACCATTCTGTCTTCACTCATTCTTTCCATGTGTCCAAACCATCTTAATGACCTTTTCCTTATTTTGTTCATAACACTTTCATTCGCACCACATTCACTTCTTATACTTGCATTTGTCACTCTATCATATACAGATTTGCCACACATTCGTCTTAGAGATCTCATTTCTACTGCATTTATACTACTTTCATCCTTCTTTTGCCAGTTCCATGCTTCACTTCCATACATAAGGGTTGGCACAAGAACACCATTGTGCACTGCCATCTTGGCTTTTTTGAGTATTTAGTACATTTATCATAAAGGTTACAGTTTCAAATACTTATTCCCCGTATCTCAGGTGTTTAGTTTTAAATATTATATTAATTCACCCTTTTCGGCTTTTTAACATCGTTCGGAATAATAGCATAAGCAAATTCAAGAAATCAGCTGTTTAGTAAAATCACCGCCCGCTTCCAAAAGCCACCCCTAAAACTAAGATGACGCATGCAACCGCCCCCTGTTTTTAATATTAAAAGGATTTGCTCATCACCCCCCCGTATAATCATACACACGTCAGCTGAAATAAACCCACCTGTCCTGAGATCACTAACTATTAAATCTATTTAATAGACCCAAAAAAATCTCTGTAGCGGGACTAGAACCCGCAACCCCATGCTATTTACTAACTTAATATATTGTTTCTTGAACAATGATATAAAACTCCGTATTGAATATTGATGAAAACATCTGTTTTCTAGAAGTTATGTAATGTTTTATGAATTTAAAACTTAAGGCGTTAATACTGTGAAATTCCATCTAGATGAAATAGTGCCACTTGCGGTCGTGCCATTTGGGGTAAGAATAATTTTCGTCTCACTTGCGGTCAATAGATATCATTAAAATAAAATAATGTTAAAAGTGACCTCACTTGCGGTCAATAGATATCATCAAAAGAAAATAGTGTTAAGAGTGACATCACTTGCGGTCAAAGAAAAATTGATAATTTCTAATAGTTTTTATTTAAATACACATAAAGTTTATTTAGTTTTTATTAGTCAAGTTATAATATTTTACCTACATATAAAATTATTTCTTCAAGTTTTTTAAATATAAGATAGGAATTTTTATCTAACTAACCTAACCCACCTACCTACTCAATAAAGGAAACTAGCATGGAGGGCAATTTGACCATTATTTTTATATACCTGATGATTTGATCTGCAATTTGGAATTGCCGATTTATAAAGTTATTTTCTTGACCGCAAGTGAGATCACCCCTGACATTGATTGACCGCAAGTGGGACGAAAATTGTTCCGACCGAACTGGCACGACCGCAAGTGGGAAGACACTAACTAGTTACCTACCATACGATATGTCATGAGAATCAATACGATAATTTGGTTCAAATAATCTATTGTATGTGAAAATGTGGAAAGAAACGGAAGAACCAGCCAAGTTATTAGACTTCGCTGAAAACCAATAATTTATTTGTCTTTTTCTTTTTTATATATTTTGTACATACAACACTAACTTTAAAAAAACAAAAATAAATATCAGACATGTTTCGGACAACCCGATCCTTCTTCCGTGATATTATAAAGATATTAAATATTATAAAATTGTTTACAGTTTCGAGAAATGTTATAATATAAAAATTTATTTTGGAACGTTTATGCTTTTGTTATAACAAATATTATGAATCAATTAAAAAAACTAACTAACTGACTGCCACACTTTTCTCTCCTGACATATTTCTCTCGCTTCCTCAAAATTCATACATTGTGTCATGCACGCGCGTCGATTTCTCTAACTCCTCACATGGCCGACATTCAATAGTTGATTTATTTGATCGTGCCACGTTTTCCTCGGTCTTCCTCTATTTCTGGTTCCATTCACATCATTAACATATAATTTTTTTACCATTCTTTCTTCATTCATTCTTTCCATACGTCCAAACCATCTTAATGATCCTTTCTTATTTTATTTTCATTCGACACTAACATATTCCCATCAATTTAAAATTTAAAATAATAATTTAAAGTTCTTTTTTGGTGTTCAGGTAATTACTAACAACAAAGGAAATAAACCAAAGATTGGACTTGACGTTAAATTTATTTAATTATTTATAATATTTTTTTTTTTTCATTGGTTTTTTAATTTCTAAAATTTCGAGATTGCTCAAAGTTATATTTCTATTATTAACATGCAACATAGAAGTATGGCGAAAATAGAAGAAATTTACACTATTGTTCAACAAACAATAAAAATACGATGTAGCTACTAATGTTGAATTGTACAGTATGGTGGTCAATCATTTTCCATGTGATTTATATACTTTCATTTAAACATTATTTGATACCCGTTAAAAGGTTCGATTTGATTGTTAATTTGAGTAAGCAACACATCATGGAGGGCAAAGGGTTGTGCCTTATCTATTCAGATAAATCATTCATTAAACTTTTTAAACCCAGGTTCTTTGAAATAATACGAGTTCTTAAAATTCAATGTACTATGTGAAAGTGAAATGTTACACCTTCCTTCTTCTTCTTCAAGTTCCCTGTTGGGTCTCCCCAACGTTGGCGAACCTGTTCCATTCCTGCGCTGCTCGGAACAGCTCCTCCACACTTCGGATGCCGGTCCACTCCCTTACGTTTCCACTCCCAAAAATTTCTGAGGTATCTCTACATGAGGGAGTATGGTAGCTATCCGTGGCTCTATCCCACGGCATTTCTTTTGGGAATGCTCGGAACCATTTCTCTACAGCTTCGAAGAGATGGACATCTAATTACCCATTTATTTAGATTAATTAGGGGATACTTCGAGAACTCAGCCGTACTGGAGGGTGTTCGGCTTTTTGTCCCCGATAGATATCCCCGACAGCGACAGTACAGATTGTTTTACCTGCCGGCCGCCAGAACCAATCTGCCTCTGCTGACACCGGTGGGAAGAGCAATTAGTCTGCTGAACGCGGTCTCCTCGGAGATCGAAATCTTTCATGTGAGTGAAAGTACGTTCAGAAGGCAAATACTCTTAATTCTGGAGAGTATCCTGTCTTCCTAATGTTGAACCATCTCTCATGCGTTTCTGGTAGTATACTTTACACAATATATTATTTTACTTGTTCTCAATAGATGCCTTAAAAATAATTTTTGTAATGTCTGTTGATGAAATAAACTGATTTGATTGATTGACTAACGCATGCCTGATGATGTTAGGCAGTCGGGTGGAGAAGGTTCCTTGAGGCCCTATGCACCACGGAGGTGTGACAGGACAAGAAGGAGAAGAAGAAGAATATTGATTGATTGTTTGATTGATTGATGTTTCGCAGCCAGGACATCTCCGACCTGTTCCGTGTCCACTATATAATAACGTTGTGCGTACTCACGCCATTTCGCATTTGTCTCCTCTGTTCCTCCTTTCATTTCCCGCTGTCATATGTCCATGAGTCCGCTTCCTATTTTATCCCGTGTCTTTTTTTTCCTTTTATATATTTTGTTTAGAAATATTTTTAGTGTTATCTGCGTGTTAGGCGGGACATAGAGGAAAATATCAGTAGATTAAATGTGGCCTGGTCCCTCTTGATTTTTTTTATAATATTTTTTTCTAACTCCCGCATGGACGAAGGACGGGCCTAGATATTGAATGAGCAAAGCTGACGAAAGGCGCCGTTCGCTTATAACAGCTTCGGGTAAGCGGTAGGAATCCTCTTTGTCCTATATCCTATCGGGCCCTCAGCGTCCCTCAATTTACCCCTCCAATATCTAAGTTGGAGAAAGTGGTACTTCTCCCCACGCAGTACATGACCCAGATGTGAAATCTTCCGAACCTTGATAATTGACAACAGCTCCCTGTCAACTCCAGCTCGCCTCAGGACATCGGTATTGGTAACCATGCCTGTCCAAGGAATTCTGAACATTCGGCGATAGAGCCACATTTCAAATGCTTCTAGTCTGTTCATTGAGTTGAATTTTAAGGTCCACGTTTCACATTCAAACAATAAAACAGACCACACATAGCATTTGATCATTCTCTGGCGGAGTTTCAATTACGCCTTCCTAGACTATTCAATCGAATGCTATTCACTAGTAAGATGAAACATCTTATGTATTGAACATATGTCCACTTTGCATAGTCAATTGTAATCTTCAACCCAATATTCGAAGTTATAACACATTAAGACACATCTCAAAATATGTCTTTGGGTTAGGATCCCAAACAGAAACACAATACATAAATACTGGATTTTCACTATTGATTTTAACTCTTTCGAGTCAGGATAGTCAAATATATGTATTTCGTATTTTTCTCTCTTAAATTGTGAAGTCTCTTCAAGATAAAACAATTGAATCTTCTTCTTCTCATTTCTTTACAAACGGAGGTTGGACTAGATCATTGCTATTTTTAGACCCTTTCCATTCAATTTTACCTTGAACGATCAGTTGCAGCACTTGTGTCGCCTACCGATGTTGGCATCATCAGGCGTTACGATAAACTCAGTTTATTGTAACACCAACTGACGAAACAGCTGTCGCGACACTCTCAGTGAATAAAAAGAAATTGTGATATTACGAATATAATAATGTTTTAAATTTTAACAGTAATAATGTTTAAGTATCAAAGTGTTTCGGCCAAAACAATGGACTATTTAATCAATATTTATATTTCAATTTTTCAATTTCAATGTATTCAAAAAAATTATAAACATTACAGGATAATATCAATTCTAAATCGTTTATAATCTCAATATACAAAATAATAAAAACAATTAAAAGAAAAGAAATACAAATAATATGATAAAAAAACAAACAGAAGACAATTCAAAAAAATATTCGAGAACAATTTAGTAAAAATAAACATTGTTGTATAAAATTTATATACCTGAGGAAGGGCTGCTGTTAAAATTTAAAACATGTTTCGGACACAGAAGACCTTCATCAGTTCCGAAATAAATCATTTTGATAACTGTCATAACTGACCATATTCATGAATTTTTTAATAAGTATTTTTACTGTTAAAATTCATAACACTGTTATAATATCACAATTTATTTTTATTCACTGAGAGTGTCGCGACAGCTGTTTCGCCAACTGATGTTGGCATCATCAGGTGTTACAATAAACCCAGTTTATTGTAACACCAACTGGCGAAACAGCTGTCGCGACACTCTCAGTGAATAAAAATAAATTGTGATATTATAACAGTGTTATGAATTTTAACAGTAAAAATACTTATTAAAAAATTCATGAATATGGTCAGTTATGACAGATATCAAAATGATTTATTTCGGAACTGACGAAGGTCTTCTGTGTCCGAAACATGTTTATTGTTTTTTTATTTGAATTATTTAATAAAGTTAAATATTGTGTACAAAGTTAATAAAATAAACATTGTTCGAAACATGTCATGCTATTAGATTTTTTAAAGTGTTTTATTTTTTTTATCTACACCTTTAAAATGTCTAACCACAAAGTGAGTGCTTCATATTTATTTTTATTTTATTTTTTAATTAAAACAATAGACCTAAACTACTGTCATTTTTTTAAGCATACTTATTAAGTACTAGTCCGACTATAAGTACACGTCAATTCAAGTCATAGACATAGTATGTAACAATAAATTCACAACTCGCGATTATTTCAATGGCAACATTCTAATGATTGCATTTAATAAGCGTAACTGATTTCATATAACCTGCGTAATATCTGACAGTTTAGTAAGCTGTTTTTTGTGCTGTGTTACGTATTGCATATATTTGCTTCATAAAAGATTATGCATGGCTGTATTAAAAGACGATCTCATTTAAATGAAGTGAATTCAGAAATACAAATAATTCATAATTACAATATTAAGGTTATGGTAACACGTGGTGCGGTGGAAGGATGATCTAAACAGACACGTCGGAATAACCTGGATGCAGTCTGCACAGGACAGAATAACATGGAAGCAAATGGAGGAGGCCTTTGTCCAGGAGTTGATGGGAATAGGCTGAGGAAGAAGAAGAAGAACACGTGGTGCTATTAGTTGAAAATTAAGCATTTTATCTTCAATATATTGGTAAGTGAAATGTTAAATAATCCAAAACTAACTAAACTAACCATCACGCTATTTCTCTGGAGGAGTGAGCAGAGATAATTGATCGCCTTGCTGCTCTGTTTTGACATAACTCTCTAGATACACCTTTATTCATACATCGTATCCTAACATGCATGCTCATCGATTTTTCCGACTTATATATTTGATTAATTCAGTCATGCCATGGTTTCCTTGGTTTTCCACGGCTTCTCTTTCACTCACGCTGCTTTTTTATATTTTTTATTTAATTAAAAAAATTGGGTTATATAGATACATTTTTAGATCTTACTATTAATTATGTATTGTTTCAGATATAATTTATATTGAGTTGTAGTGAGACTCCTTGTGTCTTTTGGTAGTTCATTGTAAAGTTTCAGTCCATTGTTCAATATCCTTGATTGTCCTGTCTTAGTTCGTGCATTCGGTATGTGATATCTGTCACAGTTCCTGGTCCAGTGTCTGTGTATGTCTGAATTTTTAGTTAATTTGTAGCTGCTGTCTGTTGTCTTTTCCATGGTCACTTTGTGTACAATTTTTAAGGTCTCATATTTGGTCAGGTCTGATATGTCCATTTGTTTTATATACAACATTTTAACCATCCTTCACTCATCCATTCGTTCCATATGTCCAAACCATCTCAGTTATCCTTTTATTTTACGTGTGATGCAATTATCTGTCTTATATTTCTTCCTTATTTCGTTGTTCGGTATTCTATCATATATCGTATTTCCGCACTTTATTCTCAGTGGTCTCATTTCTACGGCATTTATTCTATTTGCATCTTCTTTTGGCAGCTCTTAGCTCCATTTCTATACATAAGAGTTGGCATTAGAACTCCATTATTTACTGCCATATTTTCATCAGTGGTAAGTTCAATGGTATTATATACTCGTAACTCATAACAGTAGAAAAAATGTCAGTCGCCCTATAGTCAGGCCAATATTTCACTTTAAAAACTAGAAGTATCGCAAATGTTTTGATTTGATTTAGAGTTTATAATTATCTATGAGTTGGCTATTGTTATTAAATATAATTTTAACCGTCGCGTTGCCATGTGGTCAATTGAGTTTCCACTGCTAATTTAAAGTTGATTTTCTTAAAACCTATGGACCCTAATATTATAAAAAAAATCGTAATCCTCCATTGAAGTGTTCTCAATATTTCGTAATAAAAAAAAGTAAAAAATTACTTCCTTCATCCCAAAATTTTTTTTTTCTAAGACTGCCCTCACCTTCATTCGTGTTAAGGTAGAATTTGTTTTGCTAATATTTACAACTTTATCAAAAGTGACAAATACTTACTCGCTGTTTTGAACGTATTATAAATTATATCTTTGGCCTTTTCAATAGGTACGTAATAATACCGACTGTGGATGGAAACGCAGCACGCAACTTAATAATATCAGAACTGTGAAAAAATTAACACTTTACCAAAAGGAACAAATATTAATACGTACTCGTTGTCTTGAACGTACTATACATTTTGCCTAGGTGCCTTTATCATACGTAAAATCTCGTAAAGTCTCGCCCCGCCGGCCGCGGCGCGGAGACAAGTTTATACTTGGTGTCCAGTTGCTCGTATGCTGTGTCGCATTCCATATCAGAAATCGCATGGTTCCAGAAAAAAATTTATAATGATATGTTTTTCGAATAATCCATGTATGTTATAGATATCGATCTATTCCTAATGAAATTCCCTACAAGATGACATGAATTAAATTTTGATTCATCGAGTCATATGCTTGATATTTAGATAAAGTTAGCGGTATACTGAATTTACCACATGGGAGCGAGCGTTTTGTTTTGAACACGGTACGTTAAGGGTTAATAGAATGGTGTAATACAGCGGTTCTCAAAAATTTTTGACGACGTAACTCTTTTGAAACACCAAATAATTTTTCTGGGCCCTAAAATAAGCAATATCTGGTTTTATGTTCATATGTTAAGTCCGGATCGTCCAGCTGACAAAATATGCACCATCTAAAATAACATTATGTGTTAAATTATTTTTATTTTGTTATTTTATTTTATATCATTGTATTTTATATTATTTGTTTTAGATTTATTTTGTGTATGCTGTATTGTTTAAGTATGCGCGGGAGATGCCCATTGGTGGCGATGAGGTTCGCAACTCATCACACCGCGTCTCTCGCGGGGACGAAAAGAGAAGGATGGAGTACCGCATCATTTCAAGTGTGGTAGTCCATTCTTTCTGCCTACCCTTTCGGGGAAACGGCGTGATGGTTAGTTAGTTATGTTCATAATTTAATAAAAATCACTTAAAGAAAATCTTACAAAAAATTATTGTAGATTTATTATGTATAACTTTGAGAAAATAACTAACTAACCATCACGCCGTCTCCCCGAAAGGGTAGGCAGAAATAATGGACTGTCACACTTTAACCGATACGGCACTCCATCCTTCTCTTTTCGCCCCGTGGGAGACGCTGTGTGATGGGTTGCGAACCTCATCGCCACGATGAGGTTTGAGCCGCCGTTGAGAAAATAATGTAGTATATAATTGGCCCTGCTGGATTTTCTATATGCCTACCTATTAATGTTTTCTTCTTCTTTAACTTGTTGTAGACTTAAAAGTGTGTTATTTCAGGATTTTCCTACTGCGATGCTGAATTCCAGCTGTCTCTTCATCGTTTTGGAAGTCTCCCTGGTGGACGACGTTCATCTGGTATTCCTTGCAGAGCCGTGTATGGAATTCTATCACAGGACATGCTGGCACCAGTACCGTCGAAGCAGTCGCCCCATCTGACTACATCTTGATCCTCACAGGCCTCTTGGTATGTGATGTACCTTACACGATCACGCAGAGTCTTCCCATCAATAGCAGGTAGTGTTCTTATTTCAATTATTCTCAGTATACTTTTGTTCTTGGTAGTATCCGTCATGCCTCAATGCCATACGTGAGGATAGGTCGCACACAAGTCTTACAGATTCGTACCTTGATCTCTGTTCTTAGATCTCTACTTCTCCATATGACATATCTCAGACAAAATAACTAACTAACTAACCATCACGCCGTCTCTCCGAAGGGGTATGCAGAAAGAATGGACTGCCACACTTTTCTTTCCTGGCATATTTCTCTCGGTTCCTCAACATTCATGCACGCGCGTCGATTTCTCTGACTCCTCACGTGGCCGACATTAAATATTTGATTTATTTGATCGTGCCACGTTTTCCTCGGTCTTCCTCTATTTCTAGTTCCGTTTACATTATTTCCATGCGTCCAAACGATCTTAATGATCCTTTCATTATTTTGTTCATAACACCATCATTCGCACCGCATTCACTTCTTATATTTTCATTCGAGACTATCATACACAGAGTATTTGCACATTCGTCTTAGAGATCTCATTTCTACCGCATTTATTCTACTTTCATCCTACTTTTACCAGTTCTATGCTTCGCTTCCACACATAAGGGTCGGTACAAGAACACCATGGTGTACTGCCATTTTATCTTTTTTGGATAGGATCCAGACAACTGCGACTTTATCTACCTGAGGCTTTACTTCTCTAGCGAGGTCATGATAGCTGAGCAGTTTTCTGTCAAGATATCTGAACTGGGTTACTTGCACGCTTTGTATATTAACTTACTTAAACATGTGTTGTCGTCCACTGCTCGACATAGGCCTCCCCCATACTTCACGTATTTCTGAATAATTGTGCCTTTCGCAACCAGTCACCAACAAACTTGTCCGTATCTTTGTTTTAATTGAAAGTATAACGTACCCTGCAAATAAATGTATAAAAAGATCTTTCGTATGAAGCACTTAATTTGAGGTGTGACATTATTAAAAAATATTTAAAATTATAATATTTTTATAATTAATACGAATGAAAACGTCAGTTTACTAGAAGTTTTATTACATTTTATGGGAATGACATGTTTCGCCCTTCTAAAGCATTATCAAATGCCATTTGATAATGCATTAGAAGGGTGATAAATGTCATACCCATAAAATATAATAAAACTTCTAGAAAACTGACGTTTTAATTCGTATTAATCATTTAATATTGAGTTTTACATCATTGTTCAAGAAACAATAAACAATGTTTCTTCTATGATCGCCATTCTTTGTGGAAAACTATTAAAATTACATATCAGACATGTTTCGGACAACCAGTCCTTCTTCAGTGATACATATGTATAATTTAATACAATTATTTACAAACATGATCTGTCAAAATTTATCATATTTGTAAACAATTTTATAATATTTGTAATATGTATCTTTATAATATGTATCACTGAAGAAGGACTGGTGTCCAAAACATGTCTGATATGTAATTTTAATAGTGTTGTATACCTATACAAATTACGAGTATATAAAAAAAGAAAAATACAAATAAACAATGTTTTTTCATTACTTTATTTTTGTCAAACAAACGGTTTCGCTCCCACCGGAGCTTCGTCAGGGTTACAACATAAACTGAAAGAAATACTTATTAGATATTAAAAGATCAGAGTGTCGCCTAACAAGGGCATTTTCGAAATAATTTGTTGGTATACAGTGCGTTATGTTCGATATGTGATATAGTCTTAAAGTATGTACTTTTTATGTTGGATTATTAATTCGCTGATTTCTCCTGACCGACTTTATATATCTTTGTTTTAAATACATAAAAATTAAAAATAATAAACGAGTTACAGGGCCTGAAAGAGTTGACAACGTTTTGACACGCGTCGGTCAAATCTCACACAAGCCTGATATGGTCTCCCAATATTAAGCAAAGCCAAGCAGAAGCTTTCAATATTATTTTACGAAAAATTATCCGTGTTATTAAATTATTTATTTGTTTATCAAATAATTGATTTATAATTCTAATAATTAACTAATCATCACACCGTTTCTCCAAAACGGTATGCAGAGATATATAATATACTGTCACACTGTTTTGTCTTAAATTAGTTTATTTTTTATTGAACTATTCTATAAAATTCCATATTAAACAATTAATACGAATGAAAATATATGTTTTCTAAAAGTTTTATAACATTTTATGGGAAAGACTTTATTTTTTTTATGTATATTTACAACAGGTTATTTGGACCCAATTACAGAATACAATTTATTTTTAGCTATTATATTAATTCTCATGATATTTGATAGATATATTTCGCTTTGTTTCGCTTTGTAAAGATATAATTAAATGTATATTGCTAAGGCAATATCAAATATTAGATGGTGATTAACGCGAAACGTGTCATTCTCATTAAATATAAAAAACTTCGAGAAAACATACGTTTTCATTCGTTTTAATTACTTTTGGAGATAATTAATAATAATGAAACCGTCTGTTTTCTATAAGTTTCATTATATTTGATTGGAATGACACTTTTCACTTTGCGAAGACATTGTCAAAAAAAAAAACTACTAAATACTACGGCATCAGAGATGACAATTACAATATTGATATTACATCGCTGAGGCAACTCATACTATCACGAAATATGTTGAGCTCCGAGGCGACCCGATTAAGCAATGAGTTTGCTCTACCCACAGGTATAACCATTTTCATGAATAATTGACCTTTTGAGAATAGTTCATAGTAATGTTTATTTACCATAGATGGCACTGATGTCAAATTCTGTGTCTTAGTATGCGCAAATCACTTGCCTTGTAGCGTAGCGTAGATTTAAAATGTTGTTCGCTGTGTTTTGATATTCCATGTATTGCATGTATCACAATTACCTGCGTATTGAGTAGGTATATGCTAAGGACAACATCTGTCGGGTCCGCTAGTATTGTATGTACTAGGGTCATTCGTAAATTAAGGTTCCCATATTTTTTTAAAAATTATACAGCTTTCTTGTTTTCCTTAGCATTATACATCATTTTAAAGCTTAAAACTTACTCTATTTTTCTACATAATCGCTGTTTCTGTCTAAACACTTTTGCAGACGATGCTCCAACTTTTGTACCCCCAAGTCATAAAATTCTGCTGCCATTCCTCCGAGAAATCGAATAACCTCTTCCTTGACTTCATCATCAGTATGGAAGCACATTCCACCCAATTGTTCCTTTAATTTTGGATATAAGTGGTAATCACTAGGGGCTAGGTCCGGACTGTAGGGTGGGTGGGGCAACAGTCCAGCCAAAATCTGTCAGCAGTTCTTGAGTTTGATTTGAGACGTGAGGTCGAGCGCTCAACACATTTCTGCTTGTGGTTTTCTGTGAGCATTCGTGGTACCCACCGCTCACATACCTTTCGATAGCCTAATTTTTCCGCTAAAATTTTGTGAATTGTGGTGTTGGAAGTCCCAGGAATACGAAGAGCAAGTTCGTTAATGGTAATCTTTCGATCCTCAAGCATTATACTCTCAACTTGGCATCTGACGGAAACAACGATAGGAAGCTCCATCTTCGATGGCTGCCAAGCCGACACTGAGGGGTGTAGCGTGGCGGAAGCAGCAGGAATAGAGAGTGGAGGAGTTGGTGAGTCAGCCAGTGTTGCCAGATTTCTCCCAGCGCGGCGCTATGTTTATTGACAGCATAGGGAACCTTACTTTACGAATTACCCTCGTATATATCTTCATCTTCTTATAATTCTTCTTCCTTGATGTAGACCTATGTGGTCTGTTCCTCCTGTGGGGTAGACTCCCAGCTATCCGTCCAACTTTTAGGAGGTTTTTTACAAGGACGAGTCCCATGAGGCTGATTATGCAGTGCAATATAGAGGAGTCTGGTGGTGTCCATTCTTTGAACATGACCGTGCCAGTCCCTTTTTCGCTCTCTGTTTCATCTTATAATATCCTCAACTTGACATATCTCTCTTGTTCTGGTGTTCATCACGCGATCTCTCAGTGTCTTGCCTGCTATCGTCCTAAGTGTCTTCATCTCGAAAGTCCTCAAAACTTGTTTGGTCCTTGTGCCTACCCTTGCTTCGACGCCATATGTTATTATTGGTCTTACGCATGCTTTCTAGATTTATTGAGTAATCTGTAATTATTGTATATACTCGTACATAATATTATTGAGTAATTAAAATTTTGCATATTAATTATAAAAACCTAACTTTAAACAATTTAAAAATTTTATAAATTAAAAAAGCCATTAAAAATAAGGAAAAAAATTTAAAATTACTAATTAAATTTAAATTCAATTCCCATGCTCGATATGTTCCCGTTACATCACCCCTCTCCTCAATCCTAATTATACCCCTTCCACTCGATAAATTCCCGTTACATCTCCCCTCTCCTCAATCCTAATTATTCCCCTTCCACTTTTATACATAACTCGATCTCCATTTAGTATATAAGTGACCACTCTGTTTTAGTTGAAACAATTCCCTACATTAGAGTTTGGACCAGGAAATTTAACTTGAACTCAATATGTGCTTTAAATATTAATATTACTTCTAATGTCTGTTGAGATAATAAACTGATGTGATTGAATTTCAGTTTCCTAGCTCCCAATTAAGGGTGAGAATGTTTGTCAAAAATTTAATTGTATTTTTGTGTCGAAATGACAACACCTGCCTAAATTTCTCACCTTTTGTCATGAAACATCTTTCCGTTTGCTTGGGAACTACAATATAATTTGGATTCTGGGGGTTTTACGATCTATCCATTCATCTCGCGTATACCACGCCAGAACATTGCAAAAGTATCGAATCCCCGAATGATGGCATTGTAGTTAAAGCTATTCGTTTCCCATCAATTCACACCGACATTTTTAATTTGACGATTTTGGCAGAGTTATCATATCGACATTAATGTGTTGAAGTAAAGCTTGAGGTATTCTACTTCTTCTTTCTGTGTCCTGTCAGGTCTCCCCAACGTTGACTATCACCTTTGAGTAGGCCTCCCTGTCCTGGGAAGCTCGGAACAGCTCCTCCACGGTCCTCAGCCCTGTCCACTCTCGGATGTTCCTCAGCCAGGAAACCTGCCTTCTCCCAACACCTCGTCGACCCTCAATCTTACCCTTTAAGATCAGATGTAACAGTGCGTATTTTTCGCCTCTCAGAACATGGCCTAAATACGACACCTTACGGAGTTTGATGTTGGTCAGCAACTCTCTGTCAACTCTGGCTCTAAGGAGAACGTTCGTGTTGCTGACCATGTCAGTCCAGGAGATGCGTAACATCCTTCGGTGTATCCACATCTCAAAAGCCTCTAATCTGTTCATAATATTGACTTTAAGGGTCCATGACTCCACCCCGTATAACAGCACTGACCAAATTTAGCATCTGACCATTCTTTGTCGTAATTTTAAATTAATATTATCATCTATTATTATCATAATATTATCATGATAATGTTGATAATATGAGGTATTACAAACACTGTATAAATGGATATGTGCTACTTAATCGAGTGGTGGTCTAGGGGATAGAAAGCTTGTCACCTAATCTATGGACTTGGGTTCGAGCCTGGACACAACCAGATTCCTTCTTAATAATGAGCTTTTTTCTGTTCATATTGAGGATTGTAAAATAAATTCTAATATCATTGATTTGAATCTTTGGTGTTAGTCTTTTAAAAAAAAAAATGCCTTCGTGGCCGAGTGGCAAAAGTGCCACACTAAAGGTCCCGGGTTCGATTCCCAATGTCTTTTCACTTGCGGTCGTGATCACATCCAAGTATCCGTATCCGTTCCAAGTATTATTTTTTTATTTAATAATGTCACACCACAAAGTAAGTACTTCATACGAAAGTTTAACAATAATTCCATATAATTTTTTTACTATTTTTCTTTATTCATTTTGCGTGTCTAGGATATGTAGAATTGATAAAATAAAAATAAAATCGTTTAGATTAGAGAAAGTTCAGAGGTGCATCTCACGTATTCTATTTTCGAATTCCCTCCCAATACAAAACCAATTCCTTTGATTCTCGTCATTTACTTTTATGGCTCTTTTACGGTTTCTCGTTTATGGGAGGCATTTTCAGAAGTGACTAGGAAAAACGGGAACGCGAGGGTAGAAACTCATGAATTCGAAACTGTTAGGTACCATAAAAAATCAAATGTTACTTCAAAATTCGTATAGTGAGAAATAAAAAAAGACCTAGGAAAATATGGAACGGAAAAAATAATCAGTTAATGATCTTCTTTTCGAATAATGAAAAATTTACGAGCGTGCGTAACACGATACATTAATGTGGAGGAATTAATTAAGTATGTTTACAAAGGATGGACGAGTTCAGAGGGATATCAAATCAAATTAGTTTATTATTCAAAGATATTATAAACAAATATTATTGATTTTCTTCTATATTCGCCATACTTTTTGTTGTAAATGCTTTATTTCTTTTTTTTATACAGTTTGTTTATGGGTGTTTTTCAAAAAGTTTGCTCGTTGCGTAATAATTCCACTACGTCACATTTGGCGTTCCACTAATACATCACGTCGCGTAGTGGATGTGACGTATGATGCCAGTATTGAAACAAACTCCAAAATGCAGGTTTATGAACATGATTTTACTAAATATTACATTGAATTCAGATTCTAGATGTCGGTCATTTTTACCCATGAAAAGCTGTAAGTCAAACAATCAATACTTACTTTATAGAATCACGTTCGTAGTGGAAAATAAAAACAGCACGTCGTGACGCCCGACCACTATTTCACATAACATAATGCGACTGGTGTCCATTTACGAACATGGCGACCGTTGACGAGCTATAAAATGTTGCCATCAATCAAACATATACTTAGTTTATAGTAAATTTTTCGTTTAAATCAGTATATCGACGTAGCGTATACGGAATTTTCCACCAACGTCGTTTTGAGTGACTAAATAAAAACAGTATTTTATATTATTTTGAACTCTAATACGCTGTTATCTAGAAATATTATTGGATCATATAATCCTTCCAAATAACATAAAACTCTTGGACAAGAAGTAGCTTATCAATGAATATTTTTCGTTTATAAAGTGCAAAAGGAGCGTGGGACACTAGAAAAATCACCACTTTTCTATCGTATATTCCCAATAATTAAGCAAAATAAACAGATATAAGTACTTTTGGATATGTGAATAATCAATTTGTGAGTTATTCTGTTGTTTTGAGATATAAAAAAAACAGTTTTAAAATCAATAGCCTGCAGAATTACCTCGAAAGTCATAGGACATGTAATTTTCGAGTAAACATTTTATTTGAAAAACACCCTTATACCTATAACACTTTAATTAAAATTACGTTGACTTGTTTCGGACAACCAGTCCTTCTTCAGTGACACATACTCGTATTATAAAGATACATACAGATTTAAAATATTATAAAATTGTTTACATAATCTGACAGATGTAATAAAGATTTATTTTGGCTTTAGTTTATGCTTTTTTTATAACAAATATTATGATTCAATTTAAATTTTAAAATAATAATTTAAGTTCTTATATTAACCCCAATAAGAACTTTAAATTACAATTTTAAAATTTAAATGGAATCATAATATTTGTTAGAACAAAAGCATAAACGTTCCAAAATACATTTTTATAACATCTGTCAGATCATGTAAACAATTTTATAACATTTAAAATCTGTAAGTATCTTTATAATATGTATCACTGAAGAAAGACTGGTTGTCCAAAACATGTCTATGTAATTTTAAATTGTTAAATGTAGATAAGTGTTGTATAAACAAAGTGTATAAAAAAAAGAAAAAGAGAAAAATATTATAGAGTTTAAGGCATCTATTGAATGCAAGTAAAATATAATATATAATACCAGGAACGCATGAGAGACGGTTCGACTTTAGGAAGACAAGATTCTCTCCAAAGTCAAGAGTATTTGTCTTCTGAACGTACTTTCACTAATATAAAAGACGCCGATCTCGAAAGTAATCATGTTCAGCAGTTTGATGGTGCACTTAGTGGTAAACAAAATCTATTCGATAAAGCTAAAATTGCAATGCACAACGGTGTTTTTGTACTGACCCTTATATATTGAATTGAAACGCGTATGTGGCAAAATAATGTATGGAAGCAAAGCATGGAACTGGCAGATATAGGATGAAGGTAGAATAAATTCAGTAGAAATTAGATCTCTTAGACGAATGTGTGATAAATATGTATATGCGTCTAATGCAAATTATATGAAATGAATATAGTGGGAATAAAATGATCAATTAATCAAAATTTTAAGGTCTGCCATGTTACTAGTCGCTAGAATCGGTATGAACGTGAAAGAGTCTAGAGAGGTTTATCAGAATAGATCAAATGAAATCAAATCAAATCAGTTTATTTTCTCAAAAGATATTACAAACATTTTTTATAGTTTAAGACATCTATTGAGAAAAGGTAAAATATAATAAATATATAATACCAGGAACGCCTTAGATATGGTTCGACATTAGAAATACAAGATACTCTCCAAAGTCAAGCGTATTTGTCTTCTGAACGTATTTTCACGAATATGAAATACATCGATCTCCGTAGCGATCATGTTCAGCGGTTTGATTGCTCTTCCCACCGGCATCACCGGAGGCAGGTTGGTTCTGCATGCTGGGATAAAACAGTCTGTGATGACGCTGTCGAAGATAACAATCCAGAACATATAGGTGAATAGCCTACAAGATGACGGAATTCTCCATTTACTGATAAGTCTGTGATTTATGTGGTAGTCCATTCTATCTGCCTACCCTTCTGGGGAAACGGCGTAATGGTTTGTTTTTTTACCATAAATAAATACATAATTAAATTTGACTGGTTTGTGTGATGACTAAAAAAATAGAACACGTTCTATTTTCAAATATTCAAAACTCAATTAAATTCATTCATGTACAATAAATAATTTAAATTTTATAACTTACATCCGCATGTTTCCTGCCGGTGTTCCGACAATGAACATAAAAAACCCACCAATAAACGAATGATAAAAAAACACTCATTTGTTCGGCCTTACAATGGGCGCGGCCATTGAAAATAAAAGTCCTTTGTTTAGTTTCTGTATTTTAACAACGGCCTTTTTACGAGAAACCCCACCGCCACGAAGCCTTAAAATAAGTGCTAAAATACCTCCCAAGTCAATTTGCTACCTAATATCGGTGCATTCCAAGAGCGGCTCGTGAAGTTTTTACATGTGCTGGCAACTATTTTACGGATGTACTAAAAATCCTTTGAAACCGAAGAAAACCTAAATAGTATTAGAATCATTCCTTAATGTCCCATATAACACATAATCTCTGCGAAAACTGACTGCAATGAACCGGTTGGAAGCGTTCGAGATGAGGATATACCACAATGCTCCGTATACCGTGGACCGATAGAGTCAGTAATGCAGACGTACTACAGAGAGCCAGAGCCAATAGAGAACTGTTGTCGAGTGTGAAAATTAGAAAGGTCTCATACGAGTATTTTGGTAATGTGTCAAGGGAGAAAAATACCACCTCCTTCGACTGATATTAATGGGTAAAGTGGAGAGACGTAAGGGTTGGTAGAAGGCAGCTATCCTGGCTGCGGAACATCAAAAAGTGGACAGGAATTACAAGAGTTCAGAGCCTCTTCCAAGTGTTTGCTGCAGTGATCGCCAACGTTGGGGGGACCTGACACGGCACCGAAAGAAGAAGAATATTATGTTAAAGATTTTACCTGAACTCTGGATTCCGTAAGTCCGATCCTCATGGCGATCTCCTCCCTCATGAAGATGTCAGGGTAGTGGGTCTTGGAGAAGCAGCGCTCCAGCTCGTTGAGCTGCGCAGGCGTGAAGCGCGTGCGGTGGCGTTTCTGCTTGGCGGGCTTGCCGTCCTGGTCGCCGCCTCCGCCCCCTCCGCCTCCGCCCCCTCCTCCGCCGCCCCCGTGATGGGGGTGCTGGTGAAGATGGGCAGGCAAGTGCGGAGGGAGGAGGTCATGACGCTTTACATCGTCGCAGTCTTTGTGACCTAGACAAAAAAAAAATTAATAAAAAAATTAAATCTTCATAAACAATTGCAATGTTCGTATGTGTGTGCCCAATAAACTCAAAAACTACCGGACTGATTTCGTCGAAAATTTCACAGTGTGATCTCATTATTATCGGTATTGTTTGGAGTTTAAAAATATGGGAAATTTGTAATTATTTTTAAAATCAGTTGGTTCGACAAAAAGTAAAGAACCCAACACAACAACAATAACAAATCATCATTCCGTTTCTCTGCAGGGGTAGGCAGAGATAATAGACCGCCACACTATTCTATCCTGACATACCTCTCTAGCTTCCTCCACATTCGCACGTCAATTCTTCCGGCCTTCTATCAAGACCGACTTTTAAAATTTGATTAATTTGGTCATGCCATGTTTTCCTTGGTCTACCTCGATTCGGTACTCCATTTACATCGTTAACGTATATTTTTTTAATCATTCTTTCTTCACCCATGCGCTCTATGTGTCCGAAAAGAACCCAAGTATTATAAATTATTATTAATAATGTAACACCTCAAATTAAGTGCTTCATACGATTGTATTGTATAAGATGAGAAGTGTTTTCTGTGTTGACAACATAAATTTGAAACTTCGACAAAGAATGCTCAAATGTTATATCTGGTCTATACTTTTATATATGGTAGTGTTGTATCATGGACCTTGTAAGCTAGTATCATGAATCGGTTGGAGGCGTTTGAAATGTGGCTGCATCCCAAAATGTTGCCAATTCCTTGGACTGGTATGGTCAATAACATGTTAATAACCTTCGTGGACGATTGGTAAGTGCTATGACTGCCCCATCGAAGGTCATGGGTTCGATTGCTGGAGATGGCAGTGTGATTCTCACACTGTCCTTGATCTGGGGTAGAATTCTCGTGACAATAAAATGGCGATAGATTAGCTATCTATCACATGTAATGGGAATCAATATGATAGCTATACTTAATAATAAAATACGATTCTTAGAAATTATATTCATTTTTAAGGATGTGACATGTTTCACCTTGGAGGAGCATTATAAATAGATGTAAAACTCTGTATTAAATATCATTATTGAGGAAAAAGTACACTTTATAAATATTATATTTTATAGGAACTACAAGTCGCCATATTACGACGGTATCAATTTGACAAGGAATGTAGAACGGAAGAAGGTATTATGAACAAAATTAAGAAAGGATCGCTGCGATGGTTCGGACAAATGGAACGCATGGATGGAGAAAGAATGGTTCAGAAAGTATACGTTAATGATGTAAATGGAGTACGGAGTCGAGGCAGACCGAGGAAAACATGGCATGACCAAATTAATTAAATTTTAAAGGTTGGTCATGTTAGAAGTCGGAGGAATCGACGTGCGTATATGACTCATTGTATGAATGTGGAGGAAGCTAGAGCGGTATGTCAGGATAGTGTAGTGTGGCGGTCCATTCTCTCTACCTACCCCTGCGGGGAAACGGCGTGATGGTTTGTTTGTTTCTATCAATTTGACATTGCTCTAGCAAAGTGAATCATGAAACTCCCATAAACTATAATATAGGTACCATAAAAATAAGATATGTTTTTTCCTCAAAAGGATACGTCTAATATAAATATTTACACGATTAATAAATTTGAAAGGGCTTACGATTTTTTTTAAGAATTAAAACACTGTTATTTCCATTTTGATTTTATTTTTCTCTGCATGTTTCGAATGTTTTAAACCTTCATCATCGGGAGAATGATATAAAGTTCCAATGATGAAGGTGTAAGCCCTTCGAAACATGTGAAACTTTAAAGTGGTAAAAACAGTTATTTAATTCATAAAAATATCGTCTTTATGGAATTCCACAGTATTGACGCCATTTGTTTATCTAAAATGAAAAAACTTAATGGATGGCGCTAGTGTAGATTGAATTAAAAAATGTGAAGTGTTCCTCAACATTGTAGCATATATATTTACATCTTCGAAAAATTTGTCAGACGTGGTGGTCGTAAGAAGGGCGGTATGGGGAATGTTGTTAACATCAAGCGATCGCTTAACCCAGCCAATGACAGGTCATAAGTCCTGTAAGCGCTTCGACCACCATATTCTGTTCCCAGAAAACAATTTATGATACATATTTGTCTCTATTGAGATACAACTAATCCTTATGAAAAAGCTTAGTTTAATAATTTGTTTTATTTAGCATTTTAATCTCCCTTTACGAATGAATATATCCACGAGCCGTCCTTGAGAACAACTTAATCAACATATAATAAACATTTTATGTTTTTATTGTGTCTTGAACAATGATGTCAAACTTCATTTGAAATATTTAATATTGAGGAAAACGTCCGTTTTCCCGTTCGACGGAGACATGTGTAATACAGTGGCATTATCATATGTTTTAATATATTTTAAATTTCAAAACAAAATATAAACTAAGTGATAAATATCAAAAAGTGAAAAATGCAAAATATCAAAAAGTTCCCCTTGGTCTTCCTTTATTTCTAGTTCCATTTACATCGTTAACGTACTCGTATACATTTTTTTCTATTCTTTCTTCATTCATTCTTTCCATTTATTCAAACCATCATAATGATCCTTTTTTTATTTTGTTCATAACACCATCATTCGCGACGCATTCACTTCTTATATTTTCATTCGACACTATCATACACAGAGTATCAACACAGTTCTTTTGCCAGTTCCATGCTACGCTTTCATTCTTAAAGGTCGGTACAAAAACACAATTGCGCACTACCATTTTAGCTTTTTGGGATAGGTTTTAATAATGCCATACAATAAATTAAGTGCTTCTAACGAAACTATGTTATACCATCTATTTATTTATATATAAAAATGAATGTTTGTGTGTATGTCCAAGCTTATCTCAAAAATTACTGAACTGATTTCGCTGAATATATCACAGTTTGTTCTTATTATTCCCAGAAAGGTAATGAGAGTAGTTTGAATGAAATCCAAAATGTAAAACTTTTGCTATTACGTTTTAAAATTTGTACGAAAATCATTAAACCTATCAATGACTTAGCCCATAGATTTACCACTTTGGTTTGCCATAGATTAAATATTCCACAGACGAAGATTCGCATTGCCGATTTGAACGTATAGACAGGCCGCATATATAGGCCAAAAAAATTGCAAATGAACATTTAGAGGGCCGTATGAGACAGCCATTTGTATCGAAATCCATAGGTTACTAGTGTTTTGTGCCATGATCTCGTTGTTCAATAAACATTATGAATTATATCATCATCATCAGCTGTCTGTCATCCACTGCTGAACGTAGGCCTCTCCCAAAGCAGGTCACCGTCCCCTATCCATTGCCGCTCCCATCCATCTACGTCCAGCAATCCTCTTCAGATCGTCGGTCCAGCGGGCAGGGGGACGTCCAACTCTGCGGAATTCCGTACGCGGTCTCCACTCTAGAACCCGTCTCCCCCATCGGCCGTCGGTTCTTCGACAGATAAGGCCAGCCTATCGTCATTTCAGCCCGCCCATCCTCAGAGCCACCTCAGCCACTTTGGTTTGTTGTCGAATAAATTCGTTTGTAAATTCTTTCCATGGCGCATTGGGCGACCTTGAATCTGTAGACTAGACCTTTTGTCAGTGTCCACGTCTCGGCTCCGTACGTCATGACTGGCAAGACGCACTGGTTGAAGACTTTAGTCTTGAGGCATTGTGGCTTTTAGAAGTGAGGACATGACGTAATTTTCCAAAGGCCGCCCAACCCAACTGAATTCTTCGGTCGGCTTCTTTCTCGAAATGAATTATATAATATTTAATTATTTATAGGACTAGAAGTATTCCAAGTGAAAAGTTATTTTCAAACAACATTTTGAATATATACAAATACTTGTAGACAAATACTGGATTTTACCCATTGTGGGTAAATTTTTTATTATTTTTTATAAGGATTAATTGTATCTCAATAGAGACGAATATGTAAATTGTTTTCTGGGAACAGAATATGGTGGTCGAGGCGCTTACAGGACTTATGAAAAAATGTAAAGTGTTCCTCAACATTGTAGCAAATATACATCTTGAAAAAAATTGTCAGACTTGGTGGTCGTAAGAAGGGCGGAATGGGGAATGTTGTTAACATAAAGCGATCGCTTAACCCAACCAATGACAGGTCATAAGTCCTGTAAGCGCCTCGACCACCATATTCTGTTCCCAGAAAACAATTTACATCTTCGTCTCTATTGAGATACAATTAATTCTTATTTTCAAACGTTTCGAATCGAAGGTAAAATAACATTTGGTATTGTGGATCGAAGTTAAATTTGTTATTTGTTAGTGGAGACACAGTGTATCTCCATTTTGTTGTTTGTTTCTTGCAGGAAACAAACAAATATGAACCGGTTGTGCACAAAACGTGATTTTTTGCAGCAGTTGTTTCTCGTCGGTAGCGCACTATCAGTTAGCGAGTCCAGGGAAAGGAACCCCGCTGCCATTACATAATATTGTTAGTTAAAAAATATCTTAAAAATTATAAGCTAGCTAGTTAGAAAAAACATTGTTTTCCAACTAACTAACTAACCATCACGTCCCCCCCCCCGAAAGGGTAGACAGAAATAATAGACTGCCACACTTTAACTGATGCGGCACTCCATCCTTCTCTTTTCGCCTTTCGTGTGATGGGTTGCGAACCTCATCGCTTTCAATAGGCATCTCCCGCGCATACTTCTATCATCCAACGTCCACAAAATAAATTTAAAACAAATAATATAAAATACAATGATATAAAATAAAATACAATGAGATCTCTTAGACGAATGTGTGGATACTCTGTGTATGATAGAGTGTCGAATGAAAATATAAGAAGTGAATGCGGTGCGAATGATGGTGCTATGAACAAAATAATGAAAGGATCATTAAGATGGCTTGGACTTATATGGAAAGAATGAATGAAGAAAGAATGGTAAAAAATTATATGTTAACGATGTAAATGGAACCAGAAATAGAGGAAGACCGAGGAAAACGTGGCACGATCAAATGCGTCGGCCATGTGAGGAGTCAGAGAAGTCGACGCGCGTGCATGACACGATGTATGAATGTTGAGGAAGCGAGAGAAATATGTCAGTAAAGAAAAGTGTGGCAGTCCATTCTTTCTGCCTACCCCTTCGGGGAGACGGCGTGATGGTTAGTTAGTTAGTTAGTTTTAAAATAATATAACAAATAATGTTCTTTTAGATGGCGCAAATGTTGTCGATCGGGACTTTTGTGTTAATTTAATTTATGTTCCACGTATCCATTGTTCTTTAAAATAACTGTAATTAGGCACTTAAAACAATCATAAACACCAGCAAGAACTTGAAATATTATTGAAGAAATTATTCTAATTGTCATTGGTTCAAATGAAAAAAAAATTTTTAACACCTCTCATAATTCTTTATATCAACGAAATAACTTATATAAAGTTAATATCAAAACTGTACAAACAGTGTTTTTAATCATAAAAAAATCTTCTTGTTGTTTATTTTGACGCCAGTTAGCGCTGATTTCTTCCACGTTCGAAACAAGAACAATTTCGGACGAGCATGCGTGTCACGGTATGTGAATGTAGAAGGGACGCAAGAGTTATATCAGTATATAACAGTACTATTATTATTATTATTATTTTATTTGAATCGCTCTTTACATCATTACAGCATGAGCCAAATCGATGTAAAGGGTATTATACCTATCATAGTGATTCTCGTGACATGTGATAGGTAGCTAATCTATCGCCATTTTATTGTCACGTGAATTTTACACCAGATCAATGACAGAGTGACAAACACACTGCCCTAACCGGGAATCGAGCCCGGAACCTTCGGGGGGGCAGTCAATGTACTTACCACGAAGGTCGTCTCTCCTCTCTACCTACCACTCCGTGGAAACGGCGTGATGGTTAGTTAGCTAGTTAGTTACAAGGACATTTTATAATGCATTTGCACGGTGAAAAATGTAATTCCCACAAAATATAACTTATAGAAAAGAGACGTTTTCTTTAATACATAATGCATAATGTGAAGACATTTTAAAAGGCTTCGTTAACATATTTTTTTTCTTTATTGGTTTCAAAATATAATTATCCTTGCTGGTGTTTATCTCAAGGATATTGCTAGTTATTATAAAAATAATATTTCTATATTTTGTATTTAATTTCAACTGTACAGAGCTGATTCAGTCAAGCTCTGGGGTCCATGGGCTATCTACTCGTAGGTATATATTATATGTTCCGACATTCTCCATACAGCTGAGGAAACCATGGAAAACATCAACTGGAACATTTAGGGTATGACTATGGGGAGAATAAAAAGATGTTCGAAAATGTTTATTTTATAAGAACAATTGTGTACACTTAATGTAACATAGGACTATGTGGAGAATAGATTCACTATCATCTTTCTCTTTGGCATTTCCCATCATCTGAGGTCGGCCCTCCTCGTACGAAAACGCCAAATTGTTCTATTTTGTCTCATCTCTACTGTCAGGTTCTCGCGTTGGAGCTCCTTTTCCATGTTGGCCCACCATGTTGCCATTGGGCGACCTCTTGTTCTTGGTTTTGTGGTAATGCTGAGGGCTTTTTGGACAATGTGTAAATGTCCAAAATCCATGTGTCCATGTCTCTTCGCATCACACGACCGTAACACCGGAGTCGGGAGATAAGATTCACTATATTCACAAATATTTATTCACTTTAAAATTGACAACTCCGAACTTCTCCGCAAATTGACAAACAATACCCCTATGTATCGCACAAGACACACCGCGAGCCAAGTTTTCCATATTCCTGTTTATCGCACTAACTACGCTCAAAGCGCGGCAATGTATCGAATTTGTGACAACTACAATAAGCATTTTGAAGGCATTGATGTTTTCCATTTGAACGAACGAAATAAAAAAAAAACGATCGGAGCAACTTTTCGGCGTGGATAAGACCATAATTTCTCTACTTTATTTCACATGTCAGTTGTTATATAATATTTGTGTGCGTGACACGATGTATGAATGCTGAGGAAGCGATTTGAGAAGTACGTCAAGAAAAAAAGTGTGGCAGTCCATTCTTTCTCACTGCCCCTTCGGGGAGACGGTGGGATGGTTAGATATTTAGTTAGTTTATCATATATAACCTCTATTTGTTAAATTTTTGTAATTCACTTGTTTGAATCTATTATAGTTTAACTTCAATTTCGATTAACTAGTATGTACTGTTAACTCTTCTTATCATTTTTAATTGTGGTAGCATGTAATTGGCCTTATTCTATTGTTTCTATGTGTTTTATTTATGAACTGTAATCGCTGTTTGCTATCCCAATAATCTCCTGCAATGTCAGCCGCTTTTGATTGTTTCTTTAGGAAAGCCGGAAAGTCGTCGAGAAGGACCACCCTCTTCAGAGTATCTTTGGCCAGCTTTCATCTATCGCTGACGAACATCGGGCAGTGTACAAGAACGTGCTCGATAGTTTGCTCGGTTGCGTTTTCACATTGGCAAGCATTTTCGCTTTTAATTTGGAATCTACAGATATAAGAAAATGTCTGAGAGCTGACACGGCAGCAGAAGGAGAACAAAACATGTGCATTGTTAAAAGATAATTTCACTTGTGATAGTATGGAGCTACCACGTTATCCGCCGTGACCAGTTCCAATGGCTGTATGTCGAGGAAATTAGCACCTCTTGAAGAGGAGCTCGTACCCGAACGGACTAAAAGCTGGACAAACACACGACTCACGATCTTACACGGACGGGCTTTCAAAACGACCCGAGAGCTATGGCGATACTACGTATTCAGACTGTTTCAAATACATGTATCTGTGTGATATGACTGCTATAACATCAATGCCAATAGACATACAGTTTTGGAAAAAATGGAAAAAAGACCTATTTAAGACACTGGACTGGACGAACCACGGATTAAACATAAACGGAGAATTTTTTATTTTATTTTTTAACTTGAGTTGAATCTATTGTTTGATGGCCTGCATTTTATTTGTCAGGGCAGTGTGGACTTGTTTAATTTGCAGTTCTGCGAAGTAATATAGCTTTAGGATGGCAGAGATTGCCAAAAAGAAGTTAGAAAGGTGAGAGGGGTGAGAAGAAAGAGAAATAAGAAATGAAACTAATTGAAGTGGAGTTCCTATATATGGGATTCCATGGACTAGCTAATAAGCATCCCGACATTTACCTTACAACTGAGGGAACCATGAAAAACCTCAGTCGGGACGCGACGTACCTGTAAAAAAACACATGTTATTTGTTTGTTTCTCGCAACCGATCCACCACCGTGGTTGCGAAGTCCACGAATCTGCAGAGTGTATCTTTGTTGCGGAGGATGGCTTTGAGATCTGTAATGTGGATGTCTCTTCTTTGACATTCCTTCTCCAGTTTCCATCTCTCGCGCGTGAAGATTGGACAGTGGGTGTTCTAAACGGATAATTACCCGTGGCTCTTTCCGACTGAATTCTTACTAGGTATGCTAAGCTACCAATCACTAGAGAGAAGGAGGAATATTCACTTGGGAGTTCACTTCTTTCAGCTGATTGGCGGCCGTATACAAAACTCGGATGTCATGAGTGATGCAGGTCTATTTGTCCCTGATAATTAACTTCGTCAAAGACAGCAATGATTGTTTTATTTGCCGTGCTGCAGAACCAACCTGCCAATGGTTATGCCTGTGGGTAGGGCAATCTTATTGCTTAATTCGGGTCGCCTCGGAGGTCGACATATTTCGTGATAGTGTGAGTTGCCTCAGGGATGCAATATCAATGTTATGATTCTTTCTAATTCTTTAGCTTATTTTTTTTATATATTTTGTTTGTGCTTCTCTTATAAATTCTTATAATGTAATTGCAAACGATCTGGAATTATATGTCTGTAATGTTTGTAATTTAGAAATTGGAGAATAAGGGCATCAAACAGACAAGAATGGAGGAAGCTCCTGGATTCAGCCAAGGCCCACCCAGGGCTGTCGAGCTTAGGATGATGATGAATGTTTTTAATTTTTATTAAAATAAACGAAAATGAAAATGAAATGAAATGAAATGGAAACATTGGAAAAAAATACATGTTTCAGACACTGGGATTGGACGAACAACGGATTAAACATAAACAGAGAATATTTGTCTCTTGAGATTCGCTGATGAAATAATTCTGTTGTCGGAGTCTCCCGAACAACTAGAAAAAAATGCTGGAAGTTTTAAATGAAACATAAAAAAAAACGGTCTTAAAATGATTAGGACAAAGACAAAAATATTGACTAGCACACAAATTGAAGACATTAAAATCCATAATAAAAATGTAGAAGTGACAGATGAATATGTGTACCTTGGTCATCTGTTGGCTTTTGGAAGAGGGGGTCTAGTTAAGGAGATTGATAGGAGAATATAGCTAGGTTGGTCTGCATTCGGAAGGCTGGGCAACATCTTTAAGTCGGACATGCCACAAAATTTAAAAACAAAAGTGCTGGAACTCTAATGACCTATGGATGCGAGACATGGACGTTAACTAAAGAAGCAATGCACAAAATCAAAGTTGCACAACGGGCCATGGAAAGATCCATGTTGGGTATCTCTCTTAGAGACCATATACGAGTACACAACGTGGAAATTAGAAGAAGAGCTAGGGTCACCGATGTAGGGATACGCATTGCGAGGATGAAGTGAAAGTGGGTGGTCATGTGTGTTATCGAGATTATGGAAGATGGAGCCAGAGGGTTACTGAATGGAGGTTGGGTCCGAGAAGTGTCAGGATACAGCCAACCAGGTGGACCGGTGATATTGTGCGGACGGTGGGAAGGGCCTGGAGAACACTGGCGAGAGACCGAGAGAGATGGCGTGGGGGTGGAAGGGCTTACGTCCAGCAGTGGACTTTTAGTTCACTTTTAGAGTCCAGGTTTTGCAGCCATATAGTAGTACAGACCATATATAACATTTAATCATTCTTTGTCCGAGTTTCAAGTTAAGATTATCGTTGCAAAAGAAGGTTCTCATCTCACCTCTACCGTATTTATTATAGTCTTATCCTTCTTCTGCCAATCCATGCTTTGCTTCCGTACATTAGGGTTTGAACTAGAACTTCATTTTAAACGTCCGTTTTTGCTTTCATTGATAAATACAATTTTCAAATGTCTTCTTCGTTAGTTTCAATCCAAGATACATTTTTACTGGTACTTGTCACTTTGGTCTTTAATATGGTAGTTTCCCGTCGCTTTTCACATTGTATACAGCAAGTTATCTGAACCCAATTACTGTATACAACATTTCAGCTATTGATTTTCATGACATGTGATAATCAAGGAGGCGAGAGATTTCAGGAAAAAAATCATCACCGACTTTCGAACTCCTCCTGGTATTCACCGGCCACGGAGCGACATTGTCCTATCTCTGCAGATTCCAATTTATAAGCGGAAATGCTTGCTAATGTGAAAATGCAACCGAACAAACTATCGAGCACGTTCTTCTATACTGTCCGATGTTCGTAAGCGATAGACGAAAGCTGGACAAAAACACCAAGAAAAGGGGGGTCCCCCTTAACGACTATCCGGCTATCCTCAAGAATCAAAACTTGCGACTGACATTCCAGGAAATGGCTTCGAACATAATTAATAAATTCTTCTTCTTCTTCCTTGTTGTAGACCTATGTGGTCTGTTCTCCAGAATATTGCTCCTCCTGTGAGATAGACTCCCAGCTGTCCTTCCATCTTTTAGAAGGTTTTCCACGAGAACGAGTCACATGAGGCTGATTATGCAATGCAATATAGGGGAGTTTGGTGGTATCCATTCTTTGAACATTCCCGTACCAGTCCCTTTTTCGCTGTCTGCTCCATCTTATAATATCCTCAACCTCACATATCTCTCTTAGTCTAGTGTTCCTCACGCGATCTCTCAGCGTCTTGCCAGCTATCGTCCTCAGTGTCTTCATCTCGGAAGTCCTCAAAACTTTTTTGGTCCTTATTGTATCTGCCCTTGCTTCGACGCCATATGCTATTATTGGTCTTACGCATGCTTTATAGATTCTCATCTCTATCCTTAATGTCCATGTCTTTGTTTTTCCATATTGTGGATTTTAGAGCGCCAGAGATTACAGCTGCCTAGTTTACTTGGACTTGTATTTCTTCCCGCAAATCAGCTCGTCCCACCAGGTCTCTGCCTAAATAATTGAAGGGTCTGACCTGTTCTATGGGTTGATTTTCTATAGCAGGTTACATGTTATGGGTGTTTTGGAAAATGTCATACATTTTGTTTTTTCGATGGAGATCGTCATTTCTTTATAAATTAAGGACATTAAATATATAAAGCGCCGCTCAGATCATTTCGCATGCAAACCTCATACATACAATTCACCAGGACTTGTAAAATAACTGCATAGTAATTGATATCCTTGAGATAATCTCCAGCAAGTGTCATTATATTTTGAAACCAATGAAGGAAAAATGAAAAGAAAAAAACACTAAAAAAGGAAGAAATGTAAGGCAGATGATTGCTTCATAGATAAAATTACAATTCGTCATTTGTCATTCATTACAGACATGTCCTCATTCACTGCTCCAGATGACCACTCCGAGAGAATCCAAGACTATTCCAGATTGATTAGCAGAGCATCTACCTTTAGAAAATCACGTTTTCTGAAGAATTTGAGTAAGTAAAATGTATTTCTTCTATTTTGATATATCGATCGTTAAGATGGTTTGGACACATGGAAGTAACGAGTGAAGACAGAATGGTGAAGAAGGTATATGTACCTAAACGACGTGAATGGAGCAAGAAATAGAGGAAGACCTAGGAAAACATGGCACGATCAAATCAATCAAATAATAAATATCGGTTACGTGAGGAGTCAGAGAAATCGACGTGCGTGCATGACAAGATGTATGAATGTAGAGGAAACGAGAGTAGTATGTCAGGACAGAACAGTGTGGCGTTCCATTCTTTCTGCCAACCACTCCGGGGAAACGGCGTGATGGTTAGTTTGATATATCTATTTATTTTCTGATTAAAGTCAGGCAACAAAGTGATTGGTGCATTTAAAGTTGCTGTTGCAAACTGAAGCCTATCTATAAAAGCTTAATTGACAGTGCACAATGGTGTTTTAGTACCGCCCCTTAAGTATGGATGCGAATCGTTGAACAAGCAGATGATGGATCTCTTTGACGAATGCTTGCAAAACCTGTGCACGATAAAGTATCGAATGAAAATATAAGAAGTGAATGCAGTGCGAATGAAATTAATATATAAAAAGATGATTTGGACACATGGAAAAATGAATGAAGTCAAATGGAAAAAAGTTAACGTTAACGATATAAATGGACCTACAAATAAAGAAAGTCCGAGAAAAACGCGGCACAATCTAATAAATGAAATACTGAATGTTGGCCACGCGAGGAGTCAGAGAAATCGACATGCGTGCACGACACGATGTATGATTGTTGTGGACTCGAGAGATGTGTGTCAGGAAAGAAAAGTATGGCGGTCCATTTTTTCCACCTTACCCTTCCGGGAGACTGCGTGATGGTTAGTTAGTTAGTTAGTCCGAACTCTTGAATCTGTTGCTGCACTTTAGCACAACTACCTTATTATTATTTTATTATTATTTAATGATTTTACTGAAATCTCTTGATGGAAGTTCATTTTAAATAATAATTAAATAAAACGATGTTTTTTAACTACTTCCACTTTTGTCTTTATTTAGACATTAGGCATCGACAGACAAACAAATAAAAGACCGTTTATTAATTATTATTTATTATTATTTTGTTGAAAAAACTCCTTACATCATTACAGCGCAAGCCAAATCGATGTAAAGGGTGAAAAAAAAAGAATATCAAAGGAAATATACATAGAACCCTAAGAATAGGAAAAGCCAGTTATTTGCTTGCTGCCTTTATCATAAGGGTATTTACGAATTCGCCATAATTGCATCCAAAGAGGTCTATCTCTTCTGCAACCTCATTTAAGAGACGAATCGCTTTCAACATTGGAAAATTTCGAAGGGCCTTTGTGCGGCAATTTGCTGTATATTTTTATTATCATATCATAATATTAATCTGCCTATTGCTGAGGAGTTTGTTGATCGAAACGTTGATTGCCTCAAATTAGGGCTATCAGCAATACAGAGATCAGAGATATACAATATATCCACTGAAGCAAAGATGGCAGTATATAATGCAGACCTAGTGTCAACCTTCGTGTATGGAAATGAAGCTTAAAACTGGCTAAAATAGTATGAATGTAGGTATAGTGCCGTTGAAAAGAGATAACTGAGAAGATGTGCGGAAAACGCATTCTTCTCACTAAGATGGTTTGGACATAATGAACGAATGGATGAGAATGGTTAAAAAGATATACACGAAAATGTGAATGCAAAAATAAGTCGAGGTAGGCCAAGGAAGGCATAGCATAATCAAATTAATCAATTACTGAAAGGCGGCCGTGTTTGAAGTAGAAACAATCGACGAGTGTGCGTGTCGCGTATTGTGTATTAGGCGCGAGAGTTGTCAGGATAGAACGGTGTGGCGGTTCGTCCTCTCTGCCTACTTCTCCGGGGAAACGGCGTGATGGTTAGCTAGTTAGTTAGTCCAAGTCTTATTGACATAATTGATAAAAAAAGATTATTAACTTTATTGTTAGTTCATATTAATTAATTTCCAAAATATTGCATTCTACCGATAAAAAACATCTCTCAATCGAACATCATATTGTTTCTCTACATCAAATGTAGATAAAACCAAGTGCATAATTGTGGGAAATAAAGTACAATTTAATAAAGATCTTCTGCTTAATGCTTAATTCAATCTTAATAGATGGCGCTAGTGTAGATTGAACTAAAAAATGTGAAGTGTAGTCCACCATTGTAGCATATATACATTAGGGTGTCCCTTATATGGGCAAATTTTTTTTTTTTTGGATTATTGAAACGCATACCCCCTAATTGTGTTTAATAGTCTACTAGTTACCCAAATACAGAATTTCAACTTCCTACGTTAATTCTAACCCGTGCCGACTTGCCCTCAAAGTTTTAGAAAATAGGTGATTTAAGTGTCTCTTAAATGTAGTTGTAGATGATCACTTAAAACCATTATGTTAGATAAATGTTGATGAAAACACATATTTATAAAATGCTTTTCATATAACTATCAAAAAAGATCCAAATTTATATTTATTTACTTGGATATTTCCTCTTTAAAGTCTCTTTTTTTACAGTCTGGGTAAATTTTTCTATGTTCTTGCACACAACATAATATGAACTGCTTATGTTCCTATGAAAGTCTGTCATTAGATTAACAGCTCTTTTAGCTGTGTTTTTAACTGTTTTTGAGCTAGTAACCTTCTTTTTAGCTTCCAAAAACGCCCCGCTGTCTTTCTATGAAGATACATTTTCTTGGAGGAAACTACTATCAAGTTTCAGTCGTGAAAATAATTTTTTACTCTTGACAGAAACAAAATCACTCAAAGATTTCCATGAAACAAGATAACAAATACTTGTAGTACCTATAAATAAAACAAATAAGTTCTAAATTAAATACCAGATTAAACAATACTTACGTACAATATAGAGACCCAGACATCTGTTCCTTCGATGGAACATATTTCTTTCCCGAATCACCAAAACTTTATTTTTGTAAGTTTTCTACAATGTTTTCTTTAGTCTGCTCATCAACGTTGTCATCAAAAATTAAAAGGATAGCTATTTCTTCTGACAAGTACCACAAATGTTGACTGAACTTGTTTAAAGCCGCTTTGGAAATTGTCAATTTCTTCGTTATCTTTTAAGGTCTTTCAAAAACATAAATCTTGATTCTGAGCTTTTATTGCTAAACTACATTCAAGCCAGGGCTTCACATAAACTGCCACAATAAATAAACAAACATCTAGTAAAGCTTGTTTGTCTGCAGCAAAAGTATTTTTAAGGAGTAAATAGCTCTTGCCATCCATCGTGCTTGATGCATTGGGCCAGCAAGCTCAATGAGTTCTTTATAATCATCTCGTACAATCGATTTTGCGATTCAAATGCACTTTTGAGCATCAGTTTTTATATGTGATGGTGGCCAGCAAAGAGTAACAAATCCCTTTCTAGTTTTTGCACATAAGCTCCCTTCAAGCATCCTGTATAAAATGCTGTCGTATCACAGCACATTCAAGAGCATAGGCGTGTGCGATATCGAATAAATTATCTAATTCAAGTTGAAAGTTCCTTTCGCGGCGCCAATGCAAGTCCTGAATCTTCTTGCTATTTTTGCAGTTCTCGTCAGGCCTGATGAAGATCCACTAACTTCTTAACATAATTAAGAACGGCTCTGGTAGGTATTCTAGCCTTTTTTCAGAATATGTTGCACTCCAGAATGACAAGATTGGCGCTTTCATTAACAGTCAAATTAACTTCACGCATGTTGAAAAATACTCGTAGATCTGCGAGAACTTGACGATTAGATGGTTGTTTACACCTGTTATTTGGTGATTTACTTCACCAACCAAGAAAATACTTTTTAATTGCTTCTTAGTTCCATTGAAATCTTCAAAATATAAAACAATCCGTGTTTACGACCCTACAATCGAGAATAAATCATAATAACAACGACAACGCGCCGCTCCTGTGACGCAATTTGTATGGGACATCTTTGCGCGCAAGTCGGCACGGGTTACACTGTTCCGAATAAGGAAAAAAATTGGTTTCGGATGTTTTAGGCCCAAATGAATAAAACAATAGCCTATGCATTGTAAAATTAAAACTTTGAAAAATAAGGGACACCCTAATATACATCTTCCAAAAATTTGTCAGACGTGGTGGTCGTAAGAAGGAAGGAATGGGGGTATTGTATTACATAAAGCGTGCGCTTAACCCAACCAAAGACAGGTCATAAGTCCTGTAAACGCCTCGATCACCATATTCTGTTTCCAATTTGCATCTTCATCTCTATTGAGATACAATTAATCCTTAAAATGATAACCCGCAAAGGGTAATCCAGTATTCGTCTACAAGTATTTGTATATATTTAAAATGTAATAGAGTAAAATTTCAAAATTACAATATACTAAAAATTAACGATGAATTGATAGAAGTGGTAAATAATATCAAATATCTGGGTACCTATAATATTTGACGAAAAATATAACTTACAATTAATTTTTATGCAAGTTTTAAAAAAAATTGGTTAAAAGATTGGTTTCTTATTTAGAATCAGAAATAAATTGGATAATAATAGTAGAAAGCTGGTCTATGCTTTAGTATTGCCTTACTTTAATTATTGTTCTTGTGTATTGTTTCTAGCAAATAAAGGAGATACCTATTGGTAAACTATAGGTTTTACAAAATAAAGAAATGAGGGCTACACTTGGTAGGGGTAGATATAGTAGGATTTCAACAACGTTAAACCAATTTAAAAAAAATAATTTAAGAAAACTAGTTCTTTACAACACTTTCGTTTTTGTTTATAAAATTAAGAGAAATATGGTGCCTGCATATCTAACTAAAAATGTAGCATAAAGTTATGAAATACGTGACTATTTGACGAGAGGTCGTGATAGATTCCGACTCCGGAGACCCAGACTTGAAAGTACAGGGAAAGGTGTTTTTTATAGAAGATTGAAATTATAATTATAATTAATTATTAAACGGTGGACTCGTGGAACATAAATTAAATAGACAAATGTGCACCATCTAAAAATAACATTTTGTATTAAATTATTTTTATTTTGTTATTTTATTTTATATCATTGTATTTTATAATATTTGTTTTAGATTTATTTTGTGGATGTTGGAAGATCGAAGTGTGCGCGGGAGATGCCTATTGGTGGCGATGCGGTTCGCAACCCATCACACCGCGTCTCCCGCGGGGCGAAAAGAGAAGGATGGAGTGCCGCATCGGTTAAAGTGTGACAGTCCATTCTTTCTGCCTACCCTTTCGGGGAGACGGCGTGATGGTTAGTTAGTTAGTTAGTTAGTTGAAATTATATTATAACGAATTGTCAAATGATGTAAGAGATGCCGGTTCTCTTGCGATCTTTCGTCGAAAATGCTATCAATATGTTCTAAGTACCGATATTTAATGTTTTCGTTGTTTTTCTCATTTGCGATTTTTATATTTAGGTATTTTATACTCATTTGCGTGTATTTAGGTAGTATGTTTATAAGAGATGGGCGAGTGGAGAGGGATATTGAAAGAAGGGTTGGGGCAGGTAAAAAAGTGAATGGTGCACTTAAAGTTGTCATCGCAAACAAAAACCTATCCAAAAAAGCTAGAATGGTAGTGTACAATGGTGTTCTTCTACCGACCCTTGTGTATGGAAGCGAAGCATGAAACTGACAAAAGAAGGATGAAAGTAGAATAAATGCAGTAGAAATGAGATCTCTTAGACGAATGTGTGGATACTCTGTGTATGAAATAGTGTCGAATGAAAATATAAGAAGTGAATGCGGTGCGAATGATGGTGTTATGAACAAAATAATGAAAGGATCATTCAGATGGCTTGGACATATGGGAAGAATGAATGAAGAAAGAATGGTAAAAAAATTATATGTTAACGATGTAAATGGAACTAGAAATAGAGGAAGACCGAGGAAAACGTGGCACGATCAAATAAATCAAATATTGAATGTCGGTCATGTGAGGATTTAGAGAAATCGAAGCGTGCTTGACATGATGTATAAATGTTGAGGAATGGAGGGAAATATATCAGGAAAAAAAAGTGTGGCAGTTCATTCTTTCTGCCTACCCCTTCGGGGAGACGGCGTGATGGTACGTTAGTGATTTTTATATTAGATATTAATTGTTTATAAAATATTGTTTTATAAGTTGTAAAATGTTCCTGTACCTACCAAAATTTTTATAACCTTAAAATAAATAAAATAAATAATAGCGCGTCTCTAGGCTTTAAGTGATGCCATTAGGGAGAGCCATTGCCTCAGTAGTGATATTTTTTAATGTCTAGTGGGGCGAAGTTCATGCAAATTATTCTAGCACTAATCACCATGATTTGATTGCATCATAAGAATAAGGGGTGTTAAAAATACTCACCCCCGATGGCGTTGGCCACTGCTGTCAGGTTGTTAAGCATCGTACCGGGCGCGCCTTGGCGCAGCCCGAATTGTGACAAAATCTTGGTGTCTTCCCGTCTCTCCCCCTCACGAGCCTTTGCTGCCGTCCTCGGCCATCAACTGTCTGTTTCGCGACGCCTAACGATCAACCGGCGACTTACGATCAACCGGCAGCTTACGATCAACCGGCAGCTTACGATCAACCGGCAGCTTACGATCAATCGGCAATTTACGATCAACCGGTAACTTACGATCAGCCGATAGCCAAACTATATAGTCAATTATTAGAATAACATTAATAATGTTCTCAAATATTATTTTAACATTTTTATTTATTTATTTATATTACCTAGTCGATATTGTCACAACACTGCACATATTATTTTAAAATTATTTATACATCAGAATTAATTATGCAACAAAATAATATTTTTAATTTTGTTTCCTCGTATTGTCTCAAATTTCAAATATTTTTTATGTTATATGCTGTAGACAAAAAATAAAATATATTAATTATAAAAAAATATAGGTACCTATATAATTATAATAGTTCGCCTTATTCTGGAATAAAAAATATGTATAATATATTATAATATTATATTTACTTAATTAGGTACTTAAAAAAAATACATGGATATTTTCAAAATTGTCTTTCATAAAAAAAAAATTATAATCACTTGTCAAATAGTTAAAAAATATTAAAAATCTTAGTGCCTACCTAATAAAGTACTTACTAATCTACTTTAGTCAAACAGACAGGTGAGAGTAGGTACCTACCTACACGTTAATAAAATTATTTGGTATGCCTTCTAGATGGATGACATATATGCGATCCAACGATTAATATTTCGCCCGCGAAACAGATATTACGCCATTTTTATACTAATCACAACGGAAACATTCGAAAATGTTGATCAAAATTTTTTTTTAAATTGTTTGAAAATAGAACGTAAAACGATTGTTTTATGTTGTGTTTGTGGTAAAAACCGTTTAAAATTAGAACATATTATTTTTATATTGTTTTATGTTTATTTAAAATATATATATCACTTCGTTTCTGTCATTTTTACATATAGATATTCACATTTTTTTTAAAACACAAATAAACTAGTATTTCACATTCAGATTTAGAGCACTTAAATGAATAATTGAAGCCGTTTTATTCTATGGATTAACTAAGAAATTGAATTAAAATCATTACATATCGAAATTGTCTCTTACTAATGAAATCTTCGAACTGACTGGTCCTATTCAATACTGTTTCTCCATCTCTGTTTCTCCCTGAAGCGAAACAATACATTGTACACCCAACAACGCAAATTCAATTCTGTCTCTTTCTACCGCATTGCCTTCAAACGTACTAAAAACGAGATAGCTATAATAAGTTGCTTTACCTCAAATGCAACCTAACATCGCTGTCTCTGTTTCACTAACGCAAAACGTAATACAATCATGAGACACAAACATCATTGTGCAGATTCAAAAGCTATGGAATAATTTTGCGTCTCTTTTTCGCTTATGTAGAATTGTATAGCTGTTTCATCAAACTTGAAAAAAGGAACAGTGCATTCTGTTCTGCGTCTCGTTTTCTCTCGTTGTGAATTTGAATTCGTGTCTCGTTTCTTCGTTTGATAGAATCTTCATTGTTTGAACTGGCCAATGGGAGGGCAGATAAATCAATTTTGTAAGCGTTTGAAATTCGAATAGTGGGCGGCGCCGCAGTGGGGCGGAGCCAAGCTTATTGGAACAAAGAACCATATTGCACATTGAAGTGGTCTATATGAAACGCCGTGGAAATGGAATTCGGAAAATTTTCTCTTTGGGAAATATCAGGGGGTGGGAACAACCCTTGTGAAATTTTTATATTATTATTACGCCATCACTGATTCTTTTTTACCTGCTAGGAAAGGACTGGGTTAAAAAAATACACTTTATTTATTTATAGTTTGAAATGATTTCACTGAAATCTCTTGATAGAAGTTAATTTTAAATAATAATTAAATAAAACCATGTTTTTTTTAACTACTTCCATTTTTGTCTTTACCAAAGCACTACCAGTCTGTAGATGCGAGCGAGCCTGGTGAAACCGGTCGCCGTCGAAATAAAGACAAAAGTGGTATTAGTTAAAAAAACATCGTTTTATTTAATTATTATTTCTTCCACAATGTTGTGAAAAAAATCCATAATAAATAATTAATACGAATGAAAACGTCTGTTTCATATAAATATTTAATATATTTTCTGGGAATGACATGTTTCACCTTACAAAGGCATTATCAAATGTTTGAATATAACAAAAGATATAAGATAACAAAAAATAGATATTTAATACAAAAACAAACTTTAATTATTTGTTGCTTCAACAATGATGTAAAACTCAAATTAGATAATTAATACAAATGAAAACGTCCGTTTTACGAGTATAGAAGTTTATTATATTTTATGGGCATGACATAATTCAACTTGCTAAGGCATTTTCAAACCGGGCTTAGGGGATAGAATGCTTCGCATAAAATATTATAAAGCTTCTTAAAAAACTAACGTTTTCATTCGTATTAAGTTAACATTATTTAGATAATCCATTGTACTGGCCAATTACCACCACCACCACCACATTACCCTGAAGATGGAGACTGCAACGATCTCCGAAACGTCGGTCGAGAAGGGGAAATCACACGGTTTACCCAAAACACAAACATATTGCTGCCAACCGTGAAAATTTACGCAATTATTTGACCAAATGTAGATACTTTTTATTTACGAGTAATTTCTTTGAAATTGTCTAGGTGTTACAAACAATTCAACTGTTGTTTGTAATACCCGATGATGCCAACAAATATTGGTGAAATAGTTGTTGCGACAATTTCATAGGAATGAAATAAATAAAACATGATATACCTATTCCAAATTAAATAGCTAAACATTATTTATTTAATATTTTTTAACGTAATTGTTACAAAATATGATCATTAAAAAATAATTTGATTCATTTTATATCTAAACTAGACCGAACGTTGGCTTGCCCGCTATTAGCTGGTTCAGCAAATATTTTTTCGATATTAGAATTTTCGATAAATTCTACACTAAATGACATTTGATACTTAACGTTTACCTACCGGATCCAATTATGAATCTAAGCCATCCATGGAACCACTTAAACACACACACACAAAAAATCATCAAAATCGGTCCAGCCGTTTAGGAGGAACTACATAAAATTATATATTGTATATAAAGATAACCAACAAACCTTCTTATTTATATTATTATTCCTTAATCAATTATATAAAATTCGATATTGAATAATTGATACGAATATAAATAACTAATTCAAATTAATACGCCTGTATTTTAGATGTTCTATTATATTATAGTTTATTATAGTCACTTTTGAGTTTATTTATCTCGACATGTTTCGAAGTCTTACACCTTCATCATCGGGAAAACGATATAACGTCGATATAAACTGAGTTTATATCATTCTCCCGGTGATGAAGGTGTAAGCCTTCGAAACATGTCGAGATAAATAAACTCAAAAGTGGAAAAAACAGTGTATTAATTCGTAAAAAACCAACCTGCCTCTGGTGATGCCGGTGGGGAGAGCAATCAAACTGCTGAACATGATCGCTTCGGAGATCGATGTCTTTCATATTCGTGAAAGTACATTCAGAAGACAAATACTCTTGACTTTAGAGAGTATTTTGTATTCCTAATGTCGAACCATCTCTCATGCGTTCCTGGTATTATATATTCCTTATGTTTTACCTGTTCTCAATAGATGCCTTAAACTATAAAAAATGTTTGTAATGTCTTTTGAGAAAATAAACTGATTTGATTTGATTTGATTTGATTTGATTTAACGCTTTAAGATAATCAAATGATTTTACTGAAATCTCTTATTGGAAGTTCATTTTAAATAATAATTAAATAAAACGATGTTTTTTAACTACTTCCACTTTTGCCTTTATTTCGACAGCGAGCCTGTCGAAATAAAGGCAAAAGTGGAAGTAGTTAAGAAACATCGTTTTATTTAATTATTATTATTAAAGCTTTAAGTTTATGTAAAATTTGTAAAAAAAATAAGTATTCATTTTAATTTAAAATTTTATTTTTGAATCCTAGTCCGCCCCTGAATGGCAATTTTGCTGGTTTCAAAAATTCATTGCCTTTAGAATTCTCCCGCTATTTTTATATTGTGTTTTGAAATATTTGAAAATGTTTTCATGGAAACCCTGTGTATCTATTTTCTATTTTGGATGAGGACTTTTCACAATGCAATATCGAATTTTATTAAATCTCCCCCGTAATTGGCTCTGAATCCGTAGGAACTCCTCGAGAAGTACCTACTCTTCGAAATTCAAATTCAATTCCATTAATTCATTTGTTCGCAAGCACATAGGTACTCACACATTATTAACAGTCTACTTCATTTTTTCATAAACTTGAGGCGTTAGGAATGTAGAGCGGAAGAAAGTATTATGAAACAAATTAGAAAAGGATTCCTGCCTTGGTTTGAACATATATAACGTATGGATGAAGAAAACGTGTTTAAGAAAGTCTACGTTTATGATGTTAAGTAGTACGGAATCGAAGAAGATCGAGGACAAGTCCAGCCGTTTACGAGGAGTTTAACTACATAAATTTATATATTGTATATAAAAACAACTAACAAACCTAATTATATATATTGTTATTTCTTAATCAATGATGTAAAATACCATAAAATTAAAAATAATTAATACGAATGTAAAAAAGTAAGATGGACAAGAGGACAACATAGCACGATCACATATTTTTTTTTAAGGGCATGTTTGAAGTCGGAAGAATCGACGTGCTTGTATGTCTCGCTGTATGAATGTGAAGGAATCTAGAGAGGTTTGTATGGATGGAGTAGTATAACCGTCAATTTTCCCTGCCTAAATCGACGTGATGGTTTAGGTATTTGTTTGTTAATGTTTTAACACTGAAATTCCATTATTAAGTTTTTTTCACCCCCAGTTTTTTTGTTTGTTTTTCTTAACATGTTTCGAAAAAAATACACCTTCATAAGTCTAATATAAGTCTGTTGATGTAAGTGACCTTGATAAAACCGCTCAAGATCTAAAATCTTTGTATATTTTCTTCAATAGACTTATGTAGTCTATTCTCCAGAGGGTTGCTCCTCCTGTGAGGTGGACTTCTAGCTGTACTTCCATCTTTTAGGAGTACCTTCTTCCATGAGGACGAGTCCCGTGAGGCTGATTATGAAGTGCACTAAAGGGGTGTCTGATGGTGTCCATTCTTTGGACATGACTGTACCAGTCCCTCTTTCGCTTTCTATTCCATCTAACGATATCCCCAGCTTCACACATCTCTCTTATTCTCGCGTTCCTTATGCGATCTCTTAGATTTTTGATTGCTATCATCCTAGGTGTCTTCGTATCGGACGTCCTCAATACTTATTTGTTATCATAAAATTAAAATGAATTAAATTCCATTGTATTGAAAACTGAGATATGTTAGGTTGAGGATATTATAAGATGGAGCAGACAACGAAAAAGATACTGGTACGGTAATGTTCAAAGAATGGACACCACCAGGCTCCCTTTGCATTGCGTAATCAGCCTCATGGGACTCGTCCTCGTGGAAGACCTCCTAAAAGATGGAAGGACAGCTGGGAATCTATTTCACAGGAGGAGCAACACTCTGAAGAACACACCACATAGGTCTACAACAAGGAAGAAGAAGAAGAGATGTATTGAAAACAGAATACTCTTAAATAACTTCAAAGTCAATATTTAAATTCAGTAAATTTAATTTAATTATTTCAATATTAGTTTTGTAGTTTACCACCCCTGATCTGTATGTATATAAAGGAGTCAGTAATAACAGTGTCACCAGTCTGTTGATGCCTGCGAACCTGGAGAAATCGCTGTCGAAATAAAGACAAAAGTGGAAGTTGGTAAAAAAAATCGTTTTATATAATTATTATTTAAAATCAACTTCCATCAAGAGTATTTATTGTTTCTTGAACAATGATGTAAAACTCCATATTAAATAATTAATACGAATGAAAACGACAGTTTTCTATAAGTTTAATTATATTTTATGGGAATGACATGTTTTGCCCTACTAAGGCATTATCAAATGTAACATTTGATAATGGCTTAGAAGGGCAAAACAAGTCATTCCCATAAAATATAATAAAAATTCTAGAAATCTGACGTTTTCATTCGTATTAATTATTTCATCAAGGGATTTCAGTAAAACTATTCGATTATCACAAATCATTTGTTCTAACTAACTAACTAACCATCACGCCGTCTCCCCGAAAGGGTAGGCAGAAAGAATGGACTGTCACACTTTTACTGATGCGGCACTCCATCCTTCTCTTTTCGCTCCGCGGGAGACGCGGTGTGATGGGTTGCGAATCATTTGTAAAATAAAATGTATTTGTTAAAAAAAAAATACGTCATTGATGATAATGATAATGCATCAAACTAATATAAGAAATATCAAAACGATTCTTTTCGTTCCACAATTCGAATTTCGAAACATTTTCAAAAGATAGAAATGCGGGCATTAGTGTCTTGAGGGGATGACACTTGATGTTTATATTGAAATTAATATCCCACCCCTCGCCAGAAAGTTTCGCGCCGACGTCTGTGGGGGTGATTTTGTAGGAACACATCTATCCACCCTTTTGAGAATTACCTAGGGATGATTCCAAAATGTGAAACGAACAAAATTTTTTAAAATATTCTTTATATAAATACGAGTATGTATTTTTTAGGAGAGTTGCAGGATTTCCATTCTCTCCATGAGGTCACGCAAGTATCGTGCCTTTTTCTTTCCCATCTTTCAATAACAACAACAAACCATCACGCCTTTTCTCTGCAGGGGTACACAGAGAGAATGGACTACCACACTACTCTATCCTGACATCTCTCTAGCTTCCTCCTTATTCATACAACGAGTCAAACATTCACGTCGATTCTTTTCTAATATTACCAACCTTTAAAATTCGATTAATTTGATCATGCCATATTTTCCTTGGTCAACCTAGTTTCTCCCACTTAAGACAATTAAAATCCGTCAAAAGAAGTATTCTCCATGACACTTTTAAAACTCTTGTAAATTCCTTCGTTGTGTCACGACTTGACTATTGTAATGGAATTTATGCAAACATTCCAAAACAACAATTAAACAAACTTCAATCTGTGTTCAATGCAGCAGCAATACTCATTAAAGGCATTCCAAACAAGTCCCATATAGCACAACATCTCAAAGAACATCACTGGCTTTAGAGTCCAGAAATAATCTAGTATAAACTCTGCTGGACAGTCTTCAAAGCGCTACATGGAATGACTCCAAATTATATATTCGAACTCTGTATAACGGACAGCCTAAATACAAGGAAATCCACACTTCACTCGGCAAACTCCTCGGCAATAGGAAGATTAGTTGAGCCAAAGCGTTGCCCTAGTACAAATTTCGGGGATCGAGCGTTTGCGGTAGCCGGTCCATCAGCTTGGAACAATCTTCCTTCACACCCCAGATGCATAAATGATGCGACAGACATCTAAGCTGAAAACGCATCTTTTTCATATTTCATACCCAATTTAAAACTTGCATATTTTATACTATTACACCTTCTAATCGATCGCGAATGTCAATTAGATGCAGCGTTCACATTTAGATGTAAAACACGTCTTATTGCGCCCTTGAGATGATTACATCACAAAAACGGCGCTTTAAAAGTAAGCATATTATTATTTATTTATTATTATTTAACCTCGACTCCGTACTCCATTTGTATCTTTAACGTAACCTTCTTAATCAATTGTTTCTCCATCCATGCGTTCCATATGTCCGAACCAATGCAGCTATCCTTGGATAATTTTGTTCATAATACCTTCTTCCGCTCTACATTCCTTCCTTACATCAGCCTTTGAAATTCCGTTAAACATCGTTCTACTAAAATTCAAAATAACCCAGAACATTTCAAAGCGGATGCGCATTGTGTGCATTTCGAAATACTCTCGGAAAAAATATTCCTCCCTCGTTCTCTTATATTCAAAATATTCTCGTACCCATTATTGACGATATCTGAGTTTTTACTTATTTATATTATTATAAGATTGTTTTGCTTGCACCACATTATCGCAATGAAAAATATAGGTAGGTAGGTACTGGGATTAATAATTATTACGAATGAAAGCATTTTCTATAAGTTTTATTATATTTCATGGGAATGATTTGTCAACATGTAATAAAACTTTTAGAAAATTAAAGTTTTCATTCATTTAAATGATTTAATATGAAGTTTAACATATTTGCTAAAGAAACAATAAATAGAAGCGCGAAACATGTTGAGAGGCGCTGGGTGCATCTCGGCTGAATAAAAAAATAGAATGGAGCCATCAACTTTGTGATGGATGCTAAGTGAAAAGTCACGTTTTCCTGCGCTGCCCCAACTGTGGAGGCGCTAGATAGCGGGAAAAAGACAGATAACTACCTATTTACACGATGTTGGGTCTATACCAATGTGATGCAAGTGTATATCGAAATGGTCCAATCACATGGAAAGAATGGTAAAAAAAATATATGCTAACGATGTAAATGGAACCAGAAATAGAGAAAAACCGAGCAAAACGTGGCACGATTAAATAAATCAAATATTGAATGTCGGACACGTGAGGAATCGGAGAAATCGACGTGCGTGCATTACACGATATATGAATCTTTAAAAATCGAGAGAAGTATGTCATGAAAGTGTGGCAGTCCATTTTTTCTGCTTACTGCATTGAGACGGCGCAATGGTTATTAAGTTATAGTTAAAGCATGTCTGTTAATTTTTGGTAAAAAATGATTTATTTTGTTAAATAACTAACTAACTAAATAACCATCACGCCGTCTCGCCGAAATGGTAGGCAGAAATAATGGACTGCTACATTTTTCTTTCCTGACATATTTCTCTCGATTCCTCAACATTCATACATCGTGTCATGCACGCGCGTCGATTTCTCTGACTTCTCACATGGGCGAGTTTCAATATTTGATTTATTTGATCGTGCCACGTTTTCCTCGGTCTTTCTTTATTTTTAGTTCCATTTGCATCGTTAACACATATTTTTTTACCGTTCTTTCTTCATTCATACTTCTATGTGTCCAATCCATCTTTATGATCCTTTCTTAAGTTTAAAAAATGTACAACTTTTGAACATGACACCCAATCAAAAAAAGTTTAGTGTAAGAGGTGGTCGTAAGAAGGGCGGAATGGGGAATGTTGTTAACAGAAAGTGATCGCTTAACCCAACAAATAGACATTAGTCATAGTCACCAATAGTCATAAGTCCTGTAAACGCCTCGACCACCATATTCTGTTTCCAAAAAAATTACATCTTCGTCTCTATTGAGATACAATTAATTCTTAAAAAATGATTAACCCGCAATGGGTAAAAATCCAGTATTTGTCTACAAGTATTTGTATACATTAAAAAAAACATAAAAAAAAAATATTGATTTTAATTTCGTTTCTAAATTAAGTGGCAATTAAAAATCACATTACCCATCACAAGATGGGAACATTGAGATGTATTTTAGGGGTTAATACATTTTACCTAAGGAGCTTCCGCTTGCAAATATACGCCTGTATTCTGTAGACTAAAAATTACTGGATATTTCAGTCTGTGTATTATAAACGTTTGACGATATCATCCCTTTGATACGCGAAAATGCACTATTTGCTCACATGAAAAGCGAATCAAAGCTACACTCCTAAATGATGGAATGTCGCGTATTTGTCAGCCAGAGTTTCGTGGGTAAAATGCGGTAACCCCCAAAAAATGGATGTTAGAAACCAGGTACTCCCCAACGTCAGGTCATTCCTCCATGTCTTTTGTATTTGTTCATTTGCCAATTTGACATAGGAACAAATACACATAAATGTTCGGAATTTTCCGCTCCAATATCAGTTTGAGAAGATGACACTTTCCATAGATGACATAGATGACAACAGCTTCCTGTCAACTTTAGCTCGCCTCAGGACTTCGGAATTGGAAACCATGTCTGTCCCTTAGCATCGGCGATAGAGCCACATTTTAAATGCTTCAAGTCTGTTCATTGAGTTGACTTTTTAGGTCCACGTTTCAAATCCATACAAAACAGACACTCTGGCGGAGTTTCAAATTAATGTTATCATTGCAGAAGAGTGATTTCGTTTTATTAAATGTAGCTCTTGTTGCCTCGATTCTCGAAAGAGATTGTGTTAGCATGCTACCGAGGTACTTAAATTTTTCCACCCTTTCAATGTGACGGCCGTTCAAATGCAATACTGACCCACTGTAGTCAAGCCGTCCGAATGTCATCCATTTGGTTTTACTGACATTTATTGTTAGCCCCAATCTTTCACCGGACTCTTCAACAAGATTAAGTCATACCATCTTAATGAACCTTTCAATATTGCGTACATAACACTTTCATTCTCACTGCTATCACTTCTTATATTTGCATTTGAAACTCTATCATAAATAGATTTACTACACATTCGTCTAAGAGATCTCATTTCTTCTTCTTCTAATAGTGCCGTGTCAGGTCCTCCCGACTTGATCGATGGCGATCACTGTGGTGAATGTGATTTTAGAACTTTGTCGCAACATTGATTACCTGGAAAGTGTAAATATAGTGGTTTTCCGTTGCCTTCTCCCGTCTCCGATCTCATTTATACTGTATGTATTCTTTTTTCATATTTTGAATTTGACTCTTTTCAAATATTAAACATTTTGCTCTAAGCAAGTTACCGAATTTATTTATTTATTTATACTATTGTACAAGACCCTGATCAAACCAGTCCTCACACACTATTGTACAAGACCCTGATCAAACCAGTCCTCACATATGCCTCTGAAACCTGGGTGATGACAAAACACACTGAAAGGTCCATCGCAGCATTTGAAAGAAGGGTTCTTAGGACAATATATGGCCCAGTGAGAGACCACAATGGTTGGCGTCGTCGATATAACCGAGAGCTATATGATATCTATAAAGAGCCCGATGTGATCAGATCCATCAAAGTAGGGCGCTTGAGATGGGCTGGTCACATAATCAGAATGGACGACGACAACCCTACAAAACGCCTCACGCTCTCAGTACCACAGGGACGTAGAAGACCAGGAAGGCCCAAAATGCGATGGATGGACAGTGTCAACACGGATGCATCGGTGTTGCAAGTGAGAAATTGGAGAATAAGGGCATCAAACAGACAAGAATGGAGGAAGCTCCTGGATTCAGCCAAGGCCCACCCAGGGCTGTCGAGCTTAGGATGATGATGATGAAGTTACCGAATTTATTTAACTGGGAAGCATGTTTACAAGAGATTGAAGAATGGAGAAAGATATCGGATGAAGGGTTGGAGCTGGAAACAAAATAAATGGTGCACTCAAAGTCATTACCACAAATAGAAATATATCGACTGAAGCAAAGATGGAAGTGCACAATGGAGTTCTAGTCCCGACCCTTATGTATGGAAGTGAAGCTTGGAGTTGGCAGAAGAAGGATGAAAGTAGGATAAATGCCGTAGAAATGAGGTCACTATGGGAAGGAAAGAATCCCCTGATAAGTCTGAAGAAATGGGTAAGTGTGCACCCATCCCTTCTTATCTGTAAACTATTGGTCCCCAGCATGCCCAAGAGGAATGCAGTGGGATAAAGCCACGGATAGCTACCAAGGTATGTGGCAGGAACTTCTATGTTCCTTTAAAAAATAAAAATAAACATTTTGGGGGTTACAGCATTTCGCATCTGACGAGCGATTCGTAGGCAATATACAATTGAACACGACTGGAAGAGCACTATTCCGGCTCCTTATTGCATCGCACGGCCTTTGACGGGCCCCAGCAGCCAATATATGCGGCCGACATAGCTATCCCAATTACCCCCGTATAACTAATTGCTCATATTGTTCGTCAAATGTACGATGCGATCATCAAAGACAGTACCATATAGTCGCTTCGTATTCCGCAATGGCGGGGTGTGACATTTTCCCTTGCAATAACTAAGTAAATTTAACCACTTCAATACCGTAAGGCCACTGGTGGCCGCTACGTAGGCGCACCACCAATACCGTAAGGCCACTTTGTATTAAAAATGATTCCAGTGAGAATTAAACAAATTTTTTTGTGTGGCTAGCGACATCTATACACTATCTCTGCAAGAAAAATGAACCTTTTGACGTTGGTCGTTCTTATTGAAAAAAGGATTTTTGTAGAAGTCGAGCGGTATATGTCACTCACTTATGGTGAGATCGATATAAAGGATCCATTTATTGTTTTAAATTTATACCTGAATTTCAAGTGTTTTCACCTTTTAACCTTGCTTTCACCATATTTCAGGACACAATTTCAAATTTGCCCGTTTTTACAAAATAAAAATATAATAATTTTGTGTTAGGCCTAATTTTTTTATTTATAATAAAATTGTATACTCTTAAGAATAAAATTTAAAATGATAATAGACAAGATCTGATACAACATACTTTGATTTTTTTTAATGATTGCTTTCAATAAATGTAATTTTTATAAAAATGTAAAAATTATAATATATTTATTTATGCTTGTGACAACCCTGAAATAAAAATCAAATATACGAAATTTCGATAATGCAACTTGAAAAAAATAAACTTGATATATCATTTTATAGGTAAACTTTAAACATCTTCTTCTTCTTCTTCTTCTCCTTATAGAACTTTGGTCTGTTCCTGAAATCAGGCTGGCCTCTCTTGGGAGGTTGACTCCCAACTATCTCTCCATCTCTTCGGCGGTCTTCCGGGGGGACGGCAGCCGGCAGGAATCTGATGCACCTCAACGTGTGGGATTCTGGAGGGATCCATCCTCTGCACGTGCGCATTCCAGTATCTTCTGCGTTGTCTGCCCCATTTCACGACATCCACCACCTTGCAGATCTCGCGGATAGCCGTGCTTCTCACCCTATCTCGAATAGTCCTTCCTGCTATCATCCTCAGCGTTTTCATCTTTGCCACCCGTACTTTTTAGCCTTTAAACATAATGCATAAAATCCATTAGCCCTATTTTTTAAAAATAATTAAAAACATGCGGTATGTGAGTGTTCCTAAGCTTAAAACATCACGATATTTTGTTCTTCTTTTCAATCGTATTCCTCATGATTGAGGTTCGTGTCCTTCTAGTAAACCATTGACCATGGCACGCCATATGCTTTTGTCACTCGTCAATCTCCAGGCTGCAGCTAATGAGAAACCAGTTAGCTCTCTGATTTGGTCGGACCAGCGGCTCGGTGGTCGTCTTCCCTCCACTCTGTCCGTGGTTATGTGCTTTTCAAGTTGTCCCAATCATTCCGGGATATGTGTCTCTGAGAGCACATCCGCGAGAGTCTTGCCCTGATATCCGACCTATGACGACCTTCGTGGCCGAGTGGTAAGTGCATTGACTGCCACCCGAAGTTTCCGGGTTCGATTCCACTGTCACACTGTCTTTGGTCTGGTGTAGAATTCACGTGACAATAAAGTGTCGATAGATTAGCTACCTATCGCATGTCATGAGAATCACTGATAGCTATAATTATACCCTTAACATTTGGCTCATGCTGTCATGACGTTAAGAGCAATTCAACATAATAATAATAATGATATTATCCAGCTGGTCAATGATCGACTGGTTTGTTCTTCTTAAGTATCTTAAGAAAGAATCTTGTCTTCCTAATGTCGAACCATCTCTAATGCGTTCCTGATATTATGTTGAATTTGTATAATATTTTACCAGTATTCAAAAGATGCCTTAAACATTTTGCTGTTTGTAATGTCTTTTTAGTTATAAACTGATTTGATTTGATTATAACCATAGTTTGTTTTATGAAGATTATCGGGAAAGAGAGAATTTATCTTAGATTTCGCGTGGGTGTATTGAATTTTATATATTTGAGAAGACAGGAGGGTTTATCAAAGTGAAAGTTAATAATTTGAAAACAAGGAGATGAAATCCTAATTAATTCTGCGATTAACTAACTAACTAAACTAACTAACTAACCATCACGCCATTTCTCCGGAGGGGTAGACGGAGAGAATGGATCGCCACAATGCTCTGTCCTGGCATACCTCTCGGGCTTCCTCTACATTCATACATCGCACGTCCATTATTCCGACTTCGAATATGGCCGCCTTTTAGTAATTGATTAATTTGGTTATGCCATGTTTTCCTCGGTAGTCCTCGGCTTCTTTTTCCACTCACGCTGCTTGTGTACAACTTTTTAACCATTATACTCTCATCCATTCGTTCCATATATCCAAACCATCTCAGAGATCCTTTTTTAATTTTATCCATGATGCAGTCATCTGCCTTACATTTCTTTCTTATTTCATCGTTCGGTATTCTATCATACAACGTTTTTCCTCACATTCTTCTAAGTGATCTCATTTCTACGACATTTATTCTGCTTTCATCCTTCTTTTGCCAGCTCCAAGCTTCACTTCCGTACATGAGGGATTAACTAACTGTATAATATATGTTATTTTCGTACACAAAAACAATACTTTCGCCTGCCACTGAACACTTCCAATACGGTACGTTTGACGTTATATACTTTAGGTGCCTACGTGGATATCAATATGTTCCTATATAATATCCCTCAAAACATATAAAGTACATAATAATATACCCACCCTTATTCCCGTAAAGGAATAATGCATGAAATCAAAAGCCAAAATGAAATAGTAGAAATTTCCTGAATTAATATACAAAATTGTTTCTTCTATGTTCGCCATACTTTGTGTTGTAGATGTTTTGTTTGTCTTTTTCTTTTTTATATACTTTATATATACAACACTATTAAAATTACACATCAGACATGTTTTGGAGAACCACTCTTACTTCAGTGATACATATTTAAAATATTATAAAATTGTTTACAAATATGATCAATTTTAAATAGGTATGTATCTTTATAATATGTATTATTGAAGAAATTTGAAAAAATTGTTGGTTTTTATTTTACTAACTAACTGACCATCATGCCGTTTCCCCGAAGTATAACTTTACAATCTACAATATGAGCAGAAAATAAGTAATTATTTTGAAGAACGAATCTGGTCGTGTCCAGGCTTGAACCCAAGTCCCCTGTATCAGGAGCTAAGCATTCTGTTACCTAGACCACCACTCGAATATGATTAGTTTTACTTTATTTTAAATATTTTGTTTTTATTATTTAATTACTATTATTATTTTAATACTATTATTTTGTCACAAATATTTTCTTTGAACCCTTATGTGTGGAACCGAAGCATGGAACTGGCAAAAGAAGGATGAATGTAGAATAAATGCAGTAGAAATGAGATCTCTTAGACGAATGTGTTGATACTCTGTATCATCATCATCATCATCATCAGCCATCTGTCATCCACTGCTGAATGTAGGCCTCTCCCAAAGCCCTCCACCGCCCCCTATCCATTGCCGCTCCCATCCATCCATGTCCAGCAATCCTCTTCAGATCGTCGGTCCAGCGGGCAGGGGGACGTCCAACTCTATACTCTGTATGATAGTGTCGAATATAAGAAGTGAATGCTGTGCGAATGATGGTGTTATGAATTTTTATGAAAGGATCATTAAGGTGATTTGGACACATGGAAATAATAATCATCATCATCATCATCAACCGTCTGTCATCCACTGCTGAACGTAGGCCTCTCCCAAAGCACGCCATCGCCCTCTATCCATTGCCGCTCCCATCCATCCATGTCCAGCAATCCCCTTTAGATCGTCGGTCCAGCTGGTAGGGGGACGTCCAACTCTGCGGAATCCTGTACGCAGTCTCCACTCCAGAACCCCTCTCCCCCATCGGCCGTCGGTTCTCTGACAGATATGGCCAGCCCATCACCACTTTATATGTACATATATACCTATAGAAAATACTCCTGAGAATACTCCTCATCGAGACCTATGTATGGAGTATCTTGATTTACGGCTGCGAGACATGGTGCCTATCCGAAAGAGATAAACGGAGACTGGAGGCTTTTGAGATGTGGTCCTATAGAAGACTCTTTGGAATTTCCTGGAGAGACCACATTATGGTACAAATGAGGAGGTTTCCCAAAGAATCGAAGGAGGAAGGCACCTGCTCAGGACCTTGTCCGAAAGGCGTGCAAGATGGATAGGCCATGTGATACGACAAGAAGGCCTCTTGCATGCTTTAATGGAGGGTATGACCGAGGGGACAAACTCTAGGGGACGCCCACGCCGAGAGTACCTGGAGGACCTGTTGGTGGACGTGCGCCGCTCATCATATGCAGATTTCAAAAGAGCCGCACAAGACAGGGAAGAATAGAGGAAATTGCTGCAAACCAATTCCAGGATTGAAACCAGAGAGAGATATTTAGATATATGTACAAAAATAATTGTAAGTTCCAAACCTAATCAAACGAATTTTATTTTCCAGGTTCCAGCACGCTCTAGATTGGGATACTCAATTCGGTCGCCATGAATCCCCACGTTGAATTCCTCTTTCATCCCTTACTTGGGGGGATTATGAGCGGGAAATTTATTACCCCGTCTAGGGGGGCGCGGTGCATGTCAGGGGCGGCGGAGAGCAGGGGAGGCTTTTGCCGGGATATATTTTACAACCCGTATTTCGGCGTAGACCTTCGTAGAATCAGTATCTATGTGGCAATAAACGCTACGCGACTTTGGAAATATAATAGGTATTGGTACATGTTAAATACTATTTTTGATATGAAAATATATGTTTTTAAGACGTTTTAAATACAAAAAAAATCAGCTGTATTACAATATACTATCAATTATTATAACACCAATTTTCAAATATTCATTATTTATGAAAACATACGTTTTCTAGAAGTTTTTTTTTTATATTATTGTAAACGGAACTAGAAATAGAGAAAGACCGAGGAAAACAAGGCACGATCAAATAAGTGAAATATTGAATGTCGACGTGCGTGCATAACACGATGTATGAATGTTGAGGAATCGAGATAAGTATGTCAGGAAAGAATAATTTGGCGGTCCATTCTTAGGTCTGGAGGTCTGCCTACCCCTTCGGAGTTAATTAATAATAATTAATAAGTTAGTTATTTTGAATGAAAACGTCTGTTTTCTAAGAGTTTTATTATGTTTAAGGGTATGACATGTTTGATATTTATGACAAGCCTAATCACATAACAACAACAACCACAAACCATCAGCCCGCAAGGGTAGGCAGAGAGAATGGACCGCCGCACACACACACCGCCACACTACGCAATCAACACACACATCTCTGGCTTTCATCACATTCATACACGCACTAATAATCGTATTAAATGTAATACAACTTCTAGATAATAAATTAAACTTCTAAAGAATTCATTTTAATTACACTTTTCAAGAAGCTGTAAAAATATATATAACTAACTAACCAATTAACCATCACGCCATTTCTCCGGAGGGATAGGCAGAAAGGATTGATCGCCACAATGCTCTGTCTTGCCATACCTCTCGGGCTTCCTCTACATTCATACATCGTACCATGCACGCACGTTCATTATTCCGACTTCGAATTTGACCGCTTTTTAGTAATTGATTAATTTGGTCATGCCATGTTTTCCTTGGTCTTCCTCGGCTTCTTTTTCCACTCACGCTGATTGTATACAACTTTTTAACCATTCTACTCTCATCCATTCGTTCCATATGTACAAACCATCTCAGGGATCCTTTTTTAATTTTATCAATGATGCAGTCATCTGCCTTACATTTCTTTCTTATTTCGTCGTTCGGTATTCTATCATAAAACGTTTTCTCGCACATTCATCTTAGTGATCTCATTTCTACGGCGTTTATCCTGCTTTCATCCTTCTTTTGCCAGCTTCAAGCTTCACTTCCATACATGAGGGTTGGCACTAGAACTCCATTGTGTACTGCCATCTTTGCTCCTGTGGAAACATTTCTATTTGCAGTAATGAAAGAATGATACATTATTTGTAATAACCTTGAAATTGAATAACAACGCTGTTTATATTCCACTTCAATTAATCATCGTAATTAAATATCTTTATAAAATAATAATCAATAAATATTATTATATATTATTTGATTGCCAAGAGTGGAGTCGGAGAAATCTACGTGCGTGCATGACTTGTTATGCACGCACGTCGATGTATGAACGTAGAGGAAGCGAGAGAAGTATGTCAGGACAGAACAGTGTGGTGGTCCAATCTTTCTGCCTACCCCTCCAGGAGACGACGTGATGGTTAGTTAGTTAGTTTGTTGGTTAGTTATTTGATTGTCAAGAGATATATATCCGATAGAAGAGTGTGCCGGTTTATTATTACTGCTTACCCCTTCGGAGAAACTGGGTGATGGTAAAACTGTTCGTACCTGTTAGTAAACACCACAATCCCGATACAAACCAACCCAATAGCATATTAAGCATTTCGTAATAACCCTAAAATGTACAGAATAAATCACAGAGGGCTCAATTTCCTTTGTCGATTACCACACATACCCTCCTTTGCGGCGCGGCAATGCGCACCTTCTAAAAACATCCCGACTATCAACCCATCAATGAAACTTTACAATTATCGCGTATGAGATGTTGGTGAGTTTTGCCCGAGTGCGCTATGCCGCACTGCCGACGTTATAGGAAGCCTTAAAAGATAGTTTTCCGATACAGCGATTCCGTTCGCCGCTCCATAACGACCGTTAAACGGCCCATTCACGTGATCCCGCTCGCCGTTATGCCGTTATTTTGCGCCCTCTGCACTGCTGTAACGTTTAAACTTCGAAGGTTTTTTTAATACCAAATATTTTGAACCATTCGGCTAATGAAACCAATCACAAATGTTGATAATGTCTTAGAAGGGCGAAACATGTCATTCCCATAAAATATAATAAAACTTTTAGAAACCTGACGTTTTCATTCGTAGTAAATAATTATATTAATTAAAAAAAAACGTATTTAAAACACTTTTGCAATTTGTTTTTCTTCTTCTTCTTCTTTTTGTCCTGTCACACCTCCGTGGTGCATAGGGCCTCAAGGAACCTTCTCCACCCGACTCTCTATCGCATGCCTGATGCCTAACATTATCCCAAGTGAGGCCTGCCGCCTTAACCTCGTCCTGCAGGGTTCTTCTCCAGGTGGCTCTAGGTCTGCCTCGCTTTCTCTTTACCCCCATAGGGGACCAGTCTAGTGCACCCTGAGCGATGCAGGCTGGGTTCCGTCTCAGAGTGTGACCGATCCACTGCCATTTGCGTCTAGCGACTTGTTCTTTAATTGGATTTTCGCCTGCCATAGTCCAGAGAGCGGCATTTGACACTGTTTGGGGCCAATAGATTTTGAATATTGAGCGAAGGCACCTATTTATAAACACCTGGAGTTTACCAATAACGTCCGCGGTAGACTTCTAAGTCTCACATCCGTACAGCAGTACGCTTTTAACGCTACTGCTGAATATTTGGGCTTGAACTTTCTCGAAATGATACCATTTCACATTTTGTTTTTACACCACTTTATTTGTTTTATCGAACCAACCATGGAGCTTCGTCTTGGTTACAAAACTGGTTTCAGGTTTCAGTTTGTTTTCCGCGTTGTATAGGACTCTGAGCACATTGGGATCTCTGAAAATGTTTCCGGTCCGAATGATGAACCTCAACATCCCAAGTGCAATGTCACAAATCCCCTCGATATGTGTACGAAAAGTCAACCTACTCTCATAGATGATTCCGAGATCGTTCATAGTAGATACATGTGTTAGTTGCTGGTGTATTTGTATATTCATTGTGTATCTATGATACACATTTCACAATGCTCTAGTAAAAGGTAGCATGATGCCGTTCTCTGGGCCATGGCAAACGAAAGGCTAATCAGAAAACAAGTGGCTAGCCGCAAATAGCTATGGATCGGTTACACTCTGAGACGGAACTTGCCTGCATCACTCAGGAGGCAGTGAAAAGAAGAAGAGAGGCAGACCTAGAGCCATCTTGTGAAGAACCCTGCAGGACGAGGTGAATACGACAGAGCTCACATGTGATGGTGTTTGGCAGCAGGTGTGCGATAGAGTCGGGTGGAGGAAAATCCTTGAGACCCTAAGCACCACGGAGGTGACAGTACAATAAGAAAAAGAGGATATATTTTGTTTTAAAAGATTAATTGTATCTCAATAGAGACGAAGATGTAAATTGTTTTGGAAACAGAATATGGTGGTCGAGGCGTTTACAGGATTTATGACCTGTCATTGGTTGGGTTAAGCGATCGCTTTTTTGTAATACAACATTCCCATTCTGCCCTTCTTACGACCACCACGTCTGACATGTCGTTAATCATTTTTAGGGGTAATTTAATCATTAGAAATGATTAACCCGCAATGAGTAAAATCCAGTATTTGTCTACAAGTCTGACGTGGAGGTCGTGAGAGGGGCGGAATGGGGAATGTTGTATTACATAAAGCGATCGCTTAACCCAACCAATGACTGGTCATAAGTCCTGTAAACGCCTCGAATACTTTATTCTGTTACCAAAACAATTTACATCTTCGTCTCTATTGAGATACAATTAATCCTTAAAAATTAATCCGGAATGGGTAAAATCCAGTATTCATCTACAAGTATTTGTATACATTCAAAACAAAATGCTTTATTTTGTTTGTTTAAGATCGTTACGCCCCAGATTTCAGTTCATGTTATATAGCTTTTAGGGCAATGCTTACAGCTTCCCGCGTCGGGTACTCTCGCTACTCCGGGACTCGTAACTTAAGGGCGATACGTCGTTAGGGCGCTTAGAGGACCTGTGTAATACGGAGGTAATATCGCCACAGAGCCACCTACACGCTATAACAATTTTCCTAATATCGCTTTTCCAAAGCTCGGCGAACTCATTAGTCAAAAGAACCAAGTATCAAACGATTCAAATTTGAACCGTTTAAATTTGAACGCTGTTATGGTATCAAGTATGTAAGGTCTGTTATGGTAATAGTATTTTTTTTAAATGTAATCAAATGCAATTTTTCTATGGGTTCTAGCAATGCGGTAAATGGCGGTAGCCTTTCACATTGCGTTAAAAAGATCTTTTGCTTAATGCTTAAAATACAATCTTCATAGATGGCGTTAGTGTGTAGATTGAATATACTACCATGTAAAGGGTGGTGTTGGAGATTAACATCCAAAAATTTGTCAGACATGGTGGTCATAAGAAAAAATAAGGTGGAATGGGGAATGTTGTATTACGTAAAGCGTGCGCTTAACCCAACCAATGACAGGTCATAAGTCCTGTAAACACCTTGATCAACCATATTCAGTTTCCAGTTTGCATCTTCGTCTCTATTGAGATACAATTGATTCTATAATCAAATGATTTTACTGAAATCTCATGATGGAAGTTCATTTTTAATAATAATTAAATAAAAGGATGTTTTTTAACTAATTCCACTTTTGACTTTATTTTGACAGCGACCGGTTTCGCCAGGTTCGCTGGCATCGACAGACTGGTAACTCTATTTTTAACTTAGTCCTTTATATACATACAGATCAGGGGTGGTAAACATGATTCTATATAAAAATAATCTTCAAATATTTATGTAAAATTTACTGAATTTAAATATTGGTATTGCAGGTATTCAAAGAGATTCATATTCAACACAATGGATTTAAAATTTTATTATCGCTTACATATTCATATACGAGTATAACGTTTGAAATTTTTTTTTTATAATGTTTTTATTCACCTGACGATGCCAACATCTGTTGGTGAAACAAGTATCGCGAAAAATAATAAATCATAGTGTATCGGCCAAAACAATTGATTATTTGATTAAAATTTTCTTTTTGAGTCAAACTTTTTTACAACCATTTTATTTAATGAAGCAAAAAAAAATTATACAAAATATCTTTATTGTTATATATTTAGTGTGCTTCCACTTATGTTCAACGTCGACCGGTTTCGGCAGCTTGCAGCCATTCTTCTGGTCTGGCACCAAGCTGCCAAAAACGGTTAATGGTAATTTTTTTAAATGAACTCTTACCAAGAAATTTCAATGAAATGGCAGTGAGCTGGTCGTGTGTGTCGGCGGGATGATGGAAGATGGAGTCAAAGGGTTATTGAATGGAGGCCAAGGTTGGGCCGGAGAAGTATCGGGAGACAGCCAACCAGGTGGAGCGATGATATACGGACAGCGGGAAGGGCCTGGAGAACACTGGCGAGAGACCGAAAGAGATGGCGTGGGGTGAGGCTTACGTCCAGCAGTAGATGGAGACAAGCTGACGAAGAGTATGTCTACTCTGTGAATTGTTTTTTATTCATGCAATGCTGTTCATGTAATGCGTTCTGCCAGTTGGTATTTATGGTCTTGAAACTGTTACATTGTCCAAACAAAGTGCCGAGAAACTACGAGTGACCCAAAGAGCCATGGAAAGAGCCATTTTAGGAATAAGCCTAAGAGACAGAGTCAGAAACGATACGGTGAGAGAAAAAAACAAAGGTCACTAACATCATCCACCGGGTGGCGACTCTAAAATGGCAATGGGCAGGTCACGTAGCCAGAAGCTCAGATGAAAAGTGGACAAGAAGACTGCTGACTTGCAGACCGTGGACGGCGAGACGGTGGAAGGATGATCTGAACAGACACGTCGGAATAACCTGGATGCAGTCTGCACAGGATTGAGTGACATGGAAGCGAATGGAGGAAGCCTTTGTCCAGGAGTGGACGGGAATAGGTTGAGGAAGAAGAATGCTGTTGCATCATCTTATCTGATTTGTATATCTCTTTTTTATCATATGCTATTGTTTTGCTTAACTTGGTCTGTTTGTTTTTTCTTTGTCTCGTGCTGTTGTCTTATTTTATCTGATTTATATATTTCTTCTTTCTCCTTTGTTATTGCCTTGTTTTACTTAATTAGTATGTTTCTTAATCTTACGTAGATGTCTTGTTTTTCCAGACGGTTATTCACACCGAGGGGTGGTACAAGACAGTTGAACTGCCAGTATCATGTACTTGGTGTGCACATCTAACCGAGGCATCTAATCTGTTTTAATATATGTTTTTTTATTACTTATCACTACTGTATAATAGATGCCTTGTTCATGTACCAACAATAAATGATTAAATATAAAAATGTAATAAAATAAATCTCCCTCCAGATGAATCTGACTGGAAATGACAGTTGATTTATTGGAACTGCACCACGCGCAGGCGCATACCTGCAATTATTTTGTATTATTTGTTTTTTCAATAAGTGCACCTTTATTCTTCTCGGCAGGGGTCCACCAATCACAGCGCGCCACGTGGCTGCACGCGGGGTCACCTGGGCACGTGGCGCGAGCGTGCCGGCCGCGTGCCATAAACAGGGAGGTGGTTAATGGGTTAGAAAATAGGAATACAGGGTGTTTACAAGATTTCCTGAGTATTAAAAACAATATTTTATTTGTTTTATGATGCTGTAAATGTTTTGAATTCTAAGTTTAAAATATTTATGGGAAGTGGTGAGAGTATATAAAACGATACAAGTAATTGAAAAAAATATTTTTCAATCATTAATATGAATGAAAACGTCTGTCTTCTAGGAATTTTATTATATTTTAGATGGAATGACATGTTTTGTCCTTTATCAAATGATTTGATTATCATTTGATGATACCTTAGAAGGGCAAAACATGGCATTTCATCTAACATATAATAAAACTCCTAGAAGACAGACGTTTATTATGGAGTTCTATATCATTGTTCAAGAAACAATAAATTATTTGTCAATCCATTATCTTTGTCTGTCTCTCGGGGTATATAAGTACTACTACTAACTAGCTAGCCACAACGCAGTTTCTCAGAAGGGTAGGCAGAGAGGATGGGCCGCCATTCTGCTCTATCCTGACATACCGTAATTCGTAATTCGTCATTGTTGTGATTGACTTTTAGTATTTGATTAATTTGGTCATGCCTTGTTCTTCCACGGTTTCTCTTTCCATTAACACCACATGTTTATTTTTTTTAACTATTCTTCTCTCGTTCTTTTGTTTTTTATATCCAAACCATCTCATGGATACTTTTTTTAATTTTATTATATGTATGATTCAATCATCTGACTTACATTTCTTTCTTATTTCGTCATTCAGTATTCTTTATATTACATATACATATGTTATATTTAGCATATGTTTATTATATGTTTATTATACCTGAGGATAGAAGAGGTCACCTTCGAAACGCGTAATGCAAAATATTTATTTAAAAAAAGTTAATACATACAACAGTGTTAATAATTAATAAAATAATGTATTTACATATGCAATATAATTAATAATAAGCTGTAAATAGACAAGAAGAAATATAATTAATAATAAGCTGTAAATAGACATAATAAATTTGTTTACACGGAAACACAAATTATAAATAAATGTTCGTAAATAAATCACATATTCTCTCTTTTCAAAACATTTCTGCACATAACCTAAATGACAGATAACATTCGAACAATAGAAATGAAGTTCGTGACACATCGAATAGTAACATACTTATCCATACAAAAAAATGTAGATATCTTCTGGTATATATGCACCTAGCTATATAATTACAAGCCAAAAATACGTAAGTGCGACAAAGACCCTTTTTTATTTTGCAAGCCCAATCGAAAACATGAAACAAAACATGCGGACGTAGGCGATTTCGCGCATCTCATCTACGTATGAGTGAAACAAAACATACACGTAGGTCATTTCTGCGCATGTCGGCTGAGTCATTCAAAATTCAAAATATTATTTTATTCGTAGACAAAAAACATCCATTTATTACAGATTTTTTAAGGCAAGCCCGGCTCCTCGGCTTGTATGGACGTACCGCCACTGGCCGTGATGGTTAGTTAGTTAGTTAGTGCTAAAAAAATATGATTTTGAATCATTCATTATGAAATGTGCACTGATGACACCGCACAGTAACGTGCAGACTTTTTTTAGTGCAGTAAATGTGTTAAGTAACAGTTTCTCTATCACCCTGTAGTTATTACTTAACCCCCTAAGCACACATGTCAGCAGTTAATGTTTTTATATGTACTGACAGGTAGTGCGCCTCACCTTTGATCGGCCCAACGTTTACTCTTCCTTTGTACAGCAGATAATAAATAAATTAATCCGTCAAACACATCCTGACAGCTCCGCCATATTAAATGCATGAACAGCCGTGGGAAGGGCTTAACAAAATTACATTCAATATGATGATTTTGCGTACTTTTTAAAATTATTCAAATGATTCCACTATACGTACAGGGTGGGGTAAAAAAACCTTCATGGTTTAAATTCGTAATAACTTTTTGATCCCTCATCAAGGTCCCGAGTTCGGTTCCCGGCGACGATAGTGAATTCACGCTGTGTTTGGTTCGGTGGAATTCAAAACAACAACAACAACAAACAGCTGCAAGTAGCTGCAATCTCTGGCGCTCTAAAATCCACAATATGGAAAAACGAAGAAAGGCCATTAAGAGTAAGATGACAAACTATTGTATAAAGCATGCGTAAGACCAATAATAACATATGGCGTCGAAGCAAGGGCAGACACAGTCCGGACCAAACAAGTTTTGAGGACTTCCGAGATGAAGACACTGAGAACGATAGCAGGCAAGACGCTGAGAGATCGCGTGAGGAACACCAGAATAAGAGAGATATGTGAGGTTGAGGATATCATAAGATGGAGCAGATAGCGAAAAAGAGACTGGTACGGGCATGTTCAAAGAATGAACACCACCAGACCCCTCTATATTGCACTACATAATCAACCTCATGGGACTCGTCCTCGTGGAAGACCTCCTAAAAGATGGAAGGACAGCTGGGAATCTACCTCACAGGAGGGGCAACACTCTGGAGAACAGACCACACAGGTCTGGAACAAGGAAGAAGACGAAAGAAAAAAAACACCAAACTATCACGCCGTTTCCCCGCAGGGTTAGGCAGAGAGAATGGACCGCCACACTACTCTATCCTGACATACCTCTGTAGCTTCCTCCACATTCATACAGCGAGTCATACACGCCAGTCGATTCTTCCTAGATGACCAACCTTTAAAATTTGATTAATTTGGTCTTGCCGTGTTTTGGTCTACCTTGACTCCATACTCCATTTAAATTGTTAGTGTATAGTTTTTTAACCAATCTTTCTTCACCTATGCGCTCTATATGTCCGAACCAACGCAGCGATCCCTTCATAATTTTGTTCATAATAACTTCATTCGCTCTACATTCCTTTCTTATATCAACATTTGAGATTCTGTCGTACATCGTTCTTCCACACATACGTCTTAGGGACCTCATCTCTACCGCAATTTTTCTACTCTCATCATTCTTCTGCCAGATCCATGGTTCGCTTCCATACATAAGGGTTGGGACCAGAACTCCATTGTAATCGGCCTTTTTGCTTTCATTGATAAATTCTTATTTACTATTTTTAAAGCTCCAGTCACTTTGTTACCCGCACCAACCCTTCAATTCTAGTATAAGGTCAGAATTCACGTGATAATAAGAATGACGATATACTTATTTTTCTTCAAGTGCACCACCTCGGTGAACCTGTCCCTGTCCGGCGCCGCTCGTAACAGCTCCTCCACACTTCGGATGTCGGTCCACTCCCTGCCCACTACGGCAAACGCGGCACGATCAAATAAATCAAATATTGACTGTCGGCCATGTGAGGAGTTAGAGAAATCGACGCGCGTGCATGACACGATGTATGAATGTTGAGGAATCGAGAGAAATATGTCAGGAAAGAAATGTTTGGCAGTCCATTCTTTCTGCCTACCCCTTCGGGGAGACGGCGTGATGGTGAGTTAGTTAGTTAGTTATTAAAAAATAAAAAAAAAACACGACATTTTTCGGAGGATACCTCCATCTTCAGGTGTAAACATATAATAAAAACTAAACAAAGAAAGACTAATATAAAAAACGCATTTAAAATTCGATAAAACAATTTTAATTTAAAAATTAACCTGGGCTTATTGTAGGTAAGAACTTATAATTATTTTTTACTAGTAAGAACTAATAAATAATATTAAACAATAATAATACATAATGATAAAATAAAATAATAAAATTGTAATGCGAAAAAAGATACATTTGACAAGATAAATAGATTAGGAAAGAAAAATATAAAAAAATCATTGTTAGTACTCATTTTTAAATTAAAATTTATATATCGGATTTATTTCGTTTTTTTATATTAGGTCCTTACATATGAAAATGGCGTTTTGCCGTACTGGCAACTTTGATCCCAAATATCTTCTTTTTGGTTAGGAATTCCAAATTCAAATTTATACAGCTATTTACTCAAGTATTTTTGTTTCGAAAATTATAATTCATTTGTTTTTTCCTCAATTGTTTTTTTTCTTTGCGTCACTCAGTTTACAAAATGGAAAACTTGAAAAATTGTTTACGAGTACGAGTTCCACCGTGGCACCAGTGCTGCAGAAACGGCTCGAAGGATTAATGATGTGTATGGCGACGGTGCCGCAAAAGAAAACACAGTGCGTTTTTGGTTCCAACGTTTTCGTTCTGGAAATTTCGACCTGCAGAACAAGCCCTGTGGACGACCGGAGACCAAAGTTGATAAAAAGAATTGAAGGCTATTGTGGAAGCGGATCCATCGCAAACCACGTCCGAGTTAGCTGCAGGCTGCGGTGTTAGTGATAAAACTGTTTTAATCCACTCGAAGCAAATTGGGAAGGTGAAAATGCTTTAAAGGTGGGTACCTCACGAATTGAGTGAAGCAAATCAACAAACGCGCGTTGACTGCTGCGTTGCATTACTCAACCGGCACAATAATGAAGGGATTTTGAATCGAATCATTACCTGTGATGAAAAGTGGATCCTGTATGATAATCGGAAGCGCTCATCGCAATGGCTGAACCCTGCCGAACCAGCCAAACCATGCCCCAAGCGAAAATTGACTCCAAAAAAGTTACTTGTGAGCGTTTGGTGGACTAGTGCTGGTGTCGTTCACTACAGCTTTCTTAAATCTGGCCAGACGATTACGGCAGATGTCTATTGTCAGCAACTGCAAACCATGATGGAAAAGCTAGCTGCTAAACAACCGAGGCTGGTTAATCGCTCTAGGCCACTGCTGCTTCATGATAACGCTAGACCACACACTGCACAACAGACGGCTACCAAATTAGAAGAGCTTCAATTGGAATGTCTAAGACATCCACCGTACTCTCCGGACCTTGCCCCAACAGATTACTATTTTTTTCGAAATTTAGATAACTTCTTGCAAGGGAAAAAATTCAACTCCGATGGGGCAGTCCAAACCGACTTCAAAGATTTTATTGATTCCCGTCCGAATGGTTTTTTAGTAAAGGGATCGATGAACTACCTATGAGATGGCAAAAGTGCATAGATAGCAATGGTACATACTTTGATTAAATAAATATATTATATTAAAAAAAAAATCAACTTTATGTTCCTCCCATACAAAACGCCAATTTCATATGTAAGGACCTAATATTTGTATTGTAGACAAATACTGGATTTTTACCCATTGTGGGTTAATCATTTTTTAAGGATTTATTGTCTCTCAATAGAGAGGAAGGAATTATCTTAATAGATGGCGCTAGTGTAGATGGACCTACCAACAGTGAAGTTATTAAAATATATTAACATAATTTCAAAGTTCCAAAAATTTGTCAGACGTGGTGTCGTAAGAAGGGCGGAATGGTGAATGTTGTTGAACATAAAGTGATCGCTTAACCCAACCAATGACAGGTCATAAGTCCTGTAAACGCCTCGACTACCATATTCTGTTTCCAAATAATTTACATCTTCGTCTCTATTGAGATACAATTAATCCTTAAAAAAAGGTTTTTTCAATTTCCTAAGTATATAACTAACTAACTAACTAATCATCACGCCGTCTCCCCGAAGGGGTAGGCAGAAAGAATGGACTGCCACACCTTTCTTTCCTGACATATTTCTCTCGCTTCCTCAACATTCATACATCGTGTCATGCACGCGCGTCGATTTCTCTGACTCCTCACATGGCCGACATTCAATATTTGATTTATTTGATCGTGCCACGTTTTCCTTGGTCTTCCTCTATTTCTGGTACTATTTACATCATTAACATATAATTTTTTTACCATTCTTTCTTCATTCATTCTTTCCATATGTCCAAACCATCTTAATGATCCTTTCATTATTTTGTTCATGACACCATCATTCGCACCGCATTCACTTCTTATATTTTCATTCGACACTCTATCATACACAGAATATCCACACATTCGTCTAAGAGATCTCATTTCTACTGCATTTATTCTAAGTATATTCCATATGAAATTTAATAAAACTCCTAGAACACAGACGTTCTCATTTATATCAATTATCTCCTTATATGTTTTAGCTGATTAAGTTGAAATAATCCATATTTATGTAATAAAATATAATAAAACACATATAATATATCATAATATATCATGTAGTTTCATCAATATCAAGTATTGCAAAAGAATAGTCTGTTTTCTTACGGGCCGCCGTCGTCCTGTGACGAAACAATGAATAGGTGTTGCCTGGTAATAAATTGAAACGTTTTCCATAAAGTAGGTACCTACCGCAATCAATAAAGCGGGTAGGAGGCGGTCCCGGGGGAAGCCTCCGCTAGTGCAGTTCCGTGTCGACATTATTCTTCATTTCCCGCCCTGACACCATCCCCGCCCTGACACCACTCCCGCCCAAGCAGGCGGCTACCCAGCGGCGGGGGACCGCGCTTAAGATTACTGAACTGAACGGTCACAATGATGACGTCAACATTAATACATTCAACTAATATTTATACTCCATTTGTCTTTTTAAAATATGCATAATAATATATTGATAAGACTGCGAGGTCGAATATGTGGTCAGATGGGGACGTCAAAGACGGCGATACTGGCATCAACATGTAGAAAGAATGAGCTCAAATAGAATACCATACATAGCTCTCCATGGAACGCCAAACGGACAATGCCGACCAGGAAGACCCCCGAAACGGTGGAGAGAAAGCTGGAGTTCAGCGTCTCAAGAGGACCCGCCTGAAATAACAAACTCCTGAGTCTATCAAAAGTGAAGAAGAGGAAGAAGATAATAATATTTATAACTAATTAAATAACCATACGCCATTTCCCCGGAGGGGTACGCAGATAGGATAAACCACAATACTGCTCTGTCCTGATACACCTCTCGAGTTTCCTCTACATTCATACATCGTATGAATGTCATTTTTTTTAAAACAAGTTTAAATATGTGGTTTATAATTAATTAAAGCATTGTTTTTTCAACACTTGTGATAATTTTATTATAATGTTTTGAAAACAGGAAAATATTACCAGTACTACATAGTGAAAAATATTGCATTGATTTTTTTTTCATAAATTAAATTTAAAAAAAAATTATCTACACGTCTAGAAAAAAAGAATACAGGTTTTTATCTCTACACGTATGAAAAGCAGGAAAAAACTTTATTTTTAAATTGTTAATGAAATGTTTTTTTTTTTTTAAAAGCAGACAAATAAGCTTAATTGTGATTAAATAGCGTTTTAATGTTAGATTACGAAATTCCACAGAGTTAATTAACGCCCTTAGTTTATTAAAAAAAACATTTAATTTATGTTTATTTACTAAAATTTATTTTATCATCCTTTAAAGATAATATTATAATAATATTTAAAATTACTTTTGGAAAAGATTTTATAATGGCAAACTTTTAAGTGCCCTTAAGGGTGATTTATAAAAAACGGTGCCTTTTTATTGTTAAATATATTTTTGTGAAATAATTATTCAAATATTTTTTATTACAATATATTTTTTACTGTAATTTTTTTTTAATAACGTACCTCACTGAAGAAAGCAGAAACTCAAAATGTCATCCAGAGAGAAAAGAAAAAAGGCGCCATCTACCGGAGAGCGCGCACACAAATCTTCTCTGCCTTTCTCCCTCTCCGTTTCTCGTCTGTTCTCTAGCTCCCCCTCCTCCCGGCTACCTCGCCAACGGACGGAAAAAACGCGGGAATACTCGCACTATATTCCGCCATTTTGAGATCCACAAATATCCTGCAATCAGATTAATATATGCAATTTATTAAGAAATAACGGAATTCGATCTGGTAGCCTATTTATCTACAACAACAACAACAAACCATCACGCCGTTTTCCCGCAGGGGTAGGCAGAGAGAATGGACCGCCACACTACTCTATCCTGACATACCTCTCTTCCTCCACATTCATACAGCGAGTCATACACGCACGTCGATTCTTCCGGCTTCTGACATTACCAAACTTTAATATTTAATTAATTTGGTCAAGCCATGTTTTCCTCCGTCTACCTCGACTCCTTACTCCATTTACATCGTTAAAGTATACTTTTTTAACCAATCTTTCTTCACCCATGCGCTCCATATGTCCGAACCAACGCAGCGATCCTTTCATAATTTTGTTCATAATACCTTCTTTCGCTCTATATTCCTTTCTAATATCAGCATTTGAGATTCTGTCGAACATCGTTCTACCACACATACGTCTTATTTATCTATGTATTGAATATAATTATTATAAAAACTCGTAGGTATAACATCTCAGAACAATCTAAATATATCGAAGGGAAGCTTGGAGCTGGCAGAAAAAAAAAATTATAAATACAGTGGAACCTCTTATAAAGGGATTAATTCTTTCCAGAATCTTACTCGTTATGTGAAATACTCGTTAAGCGAAACAAATTTTCTCATGTAAATCAATATGAAATACTATAATGCTTTCCATTGCCGAAAAAACACTCCATTTTCTACGTTATTCAAATATAATTACATCCTCATAAATATTTAGGGAGCGAAACAACCTGGAATACGATTTAGATATGCAAAAAACAATGAAAAAATCGGAACATCTAGTTTAGAATTTATGACAAATAATTAATTACCTATTTTTTAAATAGTCCATTGTTTTGGCCGAAAAACTATGACATTTTAACATTATAAACTGTTAAATAAAAAAAACTTTGTTTTATGTATCACAATTGTATTTTATTTTACGCGACAGCTGTTTCGTCAACCTGTGTTGAAATCATCAGCTGTTACAATAATAATATCAAATGTCAAATTTTCGTGATTTTTCGAACCTACACATAAAGGTACGAAAAATCACGAAAATTTGACATTTAATATATTATTGTATCACCTGATGATGTCAGCATAGGTTGACGAAACAGCTGTTGCGTAAAATAAAATACAATTGTGATACATAAAACAAAGTTATTTAAGAATCGATTGTATCTCAATAGAGACGAAGACGCAAATTGGAAACAGAATATGGTTGACTTGATCAACCATATTCTGTTTCCAATTTGCATCATCGTCTCTATTGAGATACAATTGATTCTTGAATTGATAGCCCGCAATGGGTGAAATCCAGTTGTTCGTCTATAAGTATTTGTATACATTCAAAATGTTGCAAAGTTATTTAATTTAATAGTTTAACAAGTAAAAGTGTTTCATAATTATTTCATAAAATAATAATCGAAATTATAAACGTTACAGGGGAGGAAAAATTCAATGAAATAACTATCGTTATAAGTAATTAATAATATAAAAAAATAAAAAAGGATTTTGCCCTCTATAATAAAAAAAATTATAAATACAACCACAATTTGAGGGCTTCATACGAAAGTATGAAATATATTATTATTTGAAAGGGAAGCGGGTCGGTACAGGATTGAACCAATGTACATTGGATCAAGAGCCAAGCGTTCTGTCCACTAGACTATGCGTAAATTATTTCTATAATAATAATAAAAATTTCATAATTTATAGAGCGCCATTTTTATGAATTTATCATTTCAAAGGCGCTGTGGTAAATGCTCCTATTATTATAATATTTTTTATTATTTTTTTTTTATGTATACAATAGGTTGCTTGAATCCAATTACAGTATACAATTAATTTTTTTAGCTATTATATTGATTCTCGTGACATGTGATAGGTAGCCAATCTATCGCCATTTTATTGTCCCGTGAATTCTACACCAGACCAAAGACAGTGTGACAATCACACTGCCATTGCCGGGAATCGAACCCGGGACCTTCGGTGTGGAAGTCAGAGCTCTTACCACTCCGCCACGATTATTGTTATTATTATTATTATTATTATCATTATTATTTTTATTATTGTTATTATTATTATTATTATTACTATTATTACTTTTGTATGATAGAGTGTCGAATGAAAATTTAAGAAATGAATGCGGTGCTAATGATGGTGTTATGAACAAAATAATGAAAGGATCATTAAGATGGTTTCGACACATGGAAAGAAAGAATGAAGAAAGAACGGTAAAAAAGCATATGTTAAAGATGTAAATGGAACTAGAAATAGAGAAAGACCGAGGAAAACGTGGCACGATCAAATAAATCATTTAATGAATGTCGGCAACGATGAGAGAAATTGACGCGCGTGAATTACACGATGTACGAATGTTGAGGAATCGAGAGAAATATGTCAGGAATGAAAAATGTGTCAGTCCATTATATCTGTCAAGCCCTTCAGGGCGATGGCGTGTTGGTTTGTTAGTTAGTTAGTTTTATTTAAAATAATAATTATATTATTTTTATTATTATTATTTTAATCTATTGCTATTTAATTCTCATATGAATTCTACAGCAGACCAAATACAGTGTGACAATCATACTGCAAATATCTTCGGTGTGTCAGTCATTGCTCTTGCCGCTCTGTAAATTCGTCGGTCGTCTGTAAATTCGGATTATAATAAAATTCTCACACACAAAACAAGTTCAATATTATACAAGATAATTTAAAGGAAATATTATTTATAGACATTTTCTAACATATAGTCATAAAACATTTAGAAAGTTCGTTAAGTTCCGCAATTTCTTATCCCCGTACTTTAGGGAAAACTTTATTCCTCGCACGACCCTGGACGGAGCGCGCAGCCATCACGCGGCGCTACTGTGTTTCAATATAGCGGCTTAGCGAGATCTCTCGCGGCTGTGAGCAGCCTGCTTTGTCGAGCCAAGGAAACCAGGGGCGTACGTGAAACTTTCATCTGTAACCGAAACTCGTGAGATGAATTCAGTCAGTGGTGTACGCTTATGTTTTTCGACATATTTTTACCTGTCAGGAAAGCTCGCGCGACTACTACAGTACTATGGTTTTAAAAAATATGTATGTTAAAAATGTAAAAAGAATAAGAAATAGAATGAGGAAAACATGGCACGGTCAAGTCAATCAAATAATAGATTTCGGCCACACGAGGAGTCGGAAAAATCGACGTGCGTGCGTGACACGTTGCGTGAATGTTGAGGAAGCGATAGAAGTATGTCAGGAAATAAAAGTGTGGCGGTCCATTGTTTCTGCTTCCCTTTTCGAAGAGACGGCTTGATGGTTAGTTTGTTAGTTGTCATTTTACAGGAGAGATTTATTACATTATTATCTTCTTCTTCAAGTGCCCCGTCGGGTCCCCTCAACGTTGGCGATCACCTCGCGAACCTGTCCCTGTCCTGCGCCGCTCGGAACAGCTCCTCCACACTTCGGATGCCGGTCCACTCCCTTATGTTTCGCAGCCAGGACATCTGTCTCCTACCGGGTTCTCGGCATCCCTCAATTTTTCGTACCAATATCAGTTGGAGAAGTTGGTAATTCTTCCCACGCAGTACATGACCCAGATGTGAAATTTTCCGAACCTTGATAGTTGACAATAGCTCCCTGTCAACATTAGCTCGCGTCAGGACTTCGGCATTGGTAACCATGTCTGTCCAGGGAATTCTGAGCATTCGGCGATAGAGTCATATTTCAAATGCTTCCAGTCTGTTAATTGAGTTGACTTCGCGCTTTATTATTATCATCAAATAAATAAATATTTCCCACCTCTTTTTCTTCTTCTTCCTCAGCCTATTCGCATCCATTCCTGGATAAAGGCCTCTTTCATTCGCTTCCATGTCTCTCTGTCCTGTGCAGACTGCATCCAGGTTATTCCGACGTCCTACACTTCTCTTTGCCGTCCACGGTCTCCAAGTCAGCAGTCATCTTGTCCATTTTTCATCTGAGCTTCTGGCTACGTGACCTGCCCATTGCCATTTTAGAGTCGCTACCCGGTGGGTAATTTCAGTGACCTTTGTTTTTTCTCTCACCGTATCGTTTCTGACTCTGTCTCTTAGGCTTATTCCTAACATGGCTCTTTGGGTCACTCGTAGTTTCTCGGCACTTTGTTTGAACAATGTTCCTACCTCTTATATCTTCATACCAATATTTCCTTCCTTTCTTTTCTATTCTTCAACATCTAATAATCCATTAGAGATTAGGGCTCCCTTATTACGAGATTTTCTACTCCTAAAAACCTCGTTCAATGTGCAATCGTAAACACAGTTATAATTTTACGGGAGAGATTTATGACATTATTATAATAAATAAATATTTCGCACCTCTCATATCTTCATACCACAAACTACTTTTATGTTCATTTCAACCTTTTGCCCCTTTATTTTCTATTCTTTAACATCGAATAATATATTTGAGGTTAGTGCTTCACGAATGGCTCTTTTTTACGAGATTTTCTACTCTTAAACCTCGTTCAAAATAAAGACAAAAGTGGAAGCAGTTTTTAAATACATTGTTTTATTTAAATATTATTTAAAATGGAGAGATTTCAATAAAATCATTAGATTTTCTTTTACTTCGTGGTTAAGATATATTTTTTTAGTATGTATAATATAATATATACAAACATATATATTATATGTTCTACTATCATCTCGTGATCTTTTAGTGAGTGATAAAAAACATTTTTACAAAGAACCTTGCCGATAATTGTTATATCAAACAATTCCGGACAACTAGGCATGTTTTTTTCTCACACTTATAGCTACTGGAGTTACACGAACTAATGCCTCAGGGGTCGTAAACGTGTCTCATCTGTAACACAAAACATTCAGAACACCATTTGGCTAGAAAATACTTTCAATAATAATATCTTCTAACTTTTCTTCATTGCTATAGGCGTATGTCATCTATTCTCCAGAAGGTTGTTCCTCCTGTAAGTTAGACTCCCAGCTGTCCTTTTATCTTTTAGGAGGTCTTCCACGAGGGCGAGTCCAATAAGGCTGATAATGTGTTGCAATATAGGGGAGTCTGGTAGTGTCCATTCTTTGAATAAGACCGTACCGGTCCCTTTTTCTCTGTCTGCTTCATCTTATAATATCCTCAACCTCACATATATCTCTTATTGTTCGGTTCCTCAAGCGATCTCTCAGTGTTTTGCCTGCTGTAATTCTCCATGTCTTAATATCGGAAGTTCTCAATACTTGTTTGGTCCTAACTGTGTCTGCCCTTGCTTCGACGCCATATGTTATTATTGGTACTACGCATGCTTTATAGATTCTCGTCTTACTCTTAATGGCCATGTCTTTGTTTTTCCATATTGTGGATTTTAGAGCGCCAGAGATTGCAGCTGCCTTGTTTACTTGGGCTTGTATTTCTTCCCGCAGATCAGCTCTTCCCACCAGGTTCCTGGGGTTGACCTGTTCTATGAGTTGATATTCTATAACCAGTTTACATGTTTTGGGTGTTTTAGAAAACATTTTTTAAATTTATTTACGCAAAGCACAAATATAGCAGGTATCCAATTCCAGATTGTTTGCAATTATAAGAATAAGAATTTATTAGAGAATAAAATTAAAATAAAGAGTAAGAACTAGAAAGAATCATAACATTGGTATTGCATCCCACTATCACGAAATATGTCGACCTTCCAGGCGACCCGATTAAGCAAAGCGATAGCGCTACCGTATTCAACGCCTTTAACTCGTGTATATGAACACCAGCGCGTTTGATTTTCGCAACATTTCATAATGCCTTCTTCTTCTTCTTCCTCAGCCTATTCCCGTCCACTCCTGGACAAAGGCCTCCTCCATTCGCTTCCATGTCGCTCTGTCCTGTGCAGACTGCATCCAGGTTATTCCGACGTGTCTGTTCAGATCATCCTTCCACCGTAGTTGCGATTGCCCTGCACTTGTCTTTACCGTCCACGGTCTCCAAGTCTGCACGGTCTCCAATGCCTTAGACATGTCATTCCATAAAATATTAATAAAACTTCTAGAAAAAATACTTTTTCATTCGTATTAATTATTTATTGTAGAATTTTACATCGTTGTTCGAGAAACAATAAATAACATTTTATAAAACGTCGTTAAATTTTATAAAATACGACTTTCGTGGCAGAGTGGTAACAGGTCTGACTTCCACACCGAAGGTCCCGGGTTCGATTCCCGGCGATGGCAGTGTGATTCTCACACTGTCTTTGGTCTGGTGTAGTATTCACGTGACAATAAAAATGGCGATAGATTGGCTACCTATCACATGTCATGTGAATCATCAATATTATAGCTAAAAATAATGTGTATACAGTAATTGGGTTCAAGCAACCTGTTGTATACAAGAAAAAAAAACAATAAAAAAACATTTTTACACTTCTTAAATGCATACTTTTTTAAAGTAACGGTTGTCGACTCCTGCCGTAAGCCATCTTACGTATCCTCACTAATTGTTCGTCCAAACTGACCGCCATTTAATATGTTAGTCAAACAGCATCCAGCATCTTCGTACGGAGAGTTTTACTATAGTTAGCTTTGCTGCACACGAATTTGAAATATCTCATTCAAAACAAGATGCCTCAATCCTAATTTTCAAATTAGTCCTGGATCGAACACACGTCCAATAAATACATAGATCTATCTTACAGTACATTAAAATTTCTCTAACGAAAAACGATATTTAACCTAATTCAAAGTATTTATTGTTTCTTGAACAATGATGTTAAACTCTATATTAAATAATTAATACGAATGAAAACGTTAGTTTTCTAGAAGTTTTATTACCTATATTTTATAGGAATGACATGTTTCGCTCTTCGAAGACATTATAATTTGATAATACCTTAGAAGGGCAAAACATGTCATTCCCATAAAATATAAGAAAACTTCTAGAAAACTGACGTTTTCATTCGTATTAATTATCTAATCCAAAGTTTTTTATTGATCTGATGATGAATATGAATAAGTCTAAGGTAGTGATTTTCGAAAAAGAAGAAATCGTGACAGTCTACAACATTCACGTGAATGGTGGAAATCTGGAACAAGTAGACGAATTTGTATATTTAGGTATATTACAAAGTATATTAAAAGAAGAATGGTGCACTTGAAGTTGTCATCGCAAAAAAAGCTTGGTATTCTTGTACCGACCTTTATGTATGGGAGCGAATGAAAGTAGAATAACTTTATAAATGAAATGAAAGGAAGCCGAGGAAAACGTGGCACGATCAAATAAATCAAATATTGAATGTCGGCCACGTGAGGAGTTAAAGAAATCGACGCGCGTGCGTGACACGATGTATGAATTTTGAGGAAGCGAGAAAAATATGTCAGGAAAGAAATGTGTGACAGTCCATTCTTCCTGCCTAACCCTTCGGGGAGACGACGTTAGTTTGTTAGTTATATTCTTTATTTTAAATTGTTCTTAAATTTATTTTAACATTGTAATCATCAACGCCTTGCAAAACGTATCTAATGTATATGATTTTTTTTAATAGATTGAATTGAATTGAAATCCATTCTGACTACATGGTCCCTCCAGTATATTCTTCTGGATCTACTCTACCGAAAGATATCCTGTATTTCGCAAGTTTTTCTTATGGCTGCGTTACGCACACGTTTACGTTTTTCCAGTAATGGATCTTAGGACCTTCATCTCTGATGTTTTTAGAAGACCCTTGGTTCGTACAGTGTCGACCCGCGTCTCTACAGCATACGTCATGATATTCATACAAATATCGTTCTTTAAAAAATCTAATTTATTTAATTTAATGTTAAGGCGTTAACACTATGGAATTCCATTTTAAATTTGAATTCGAAACACAACACTGGATACTTTCCACATGCAATCTATATCAGTTGATTATGTTTTTTATTAGTTACGATCTATGATTTCTCAAAGGCCTTTGATACTGTGAACCACGACATTCTAAAAACAAAGCTATCTCAAATTGGATTCTTTTCTCAGTTGATTATGTTTTTTATTAGTTGCTTCGAGATATTCAATCGGAACCTTTTCTTATAAATAGAGGGGTCCCACAAGGTTCAAACATAGGGCCACTCCTCTTCACCATCTTCATAAATGATATTGCGAAGGTGATAAACTTCTCGCGATTTCTTTTATTCGCCGATAACCTAAAATTAACAATCCTGGCGACTGTCTTCACCTCCAGTCGTACATTGATAATATTGTTAAATGGAGTCACAGTAATCAAATGCAATTCAATGTCTCTATATGCGTTATGCTCAGAGTCCTAAACAACGCGTTGGTTCGGAGCAGACTCGAAAGTGGTTCTGTGATATGGAGTCCTCACGAGGCGAGATATTTCGTTAAGCTGAAAAGGGTTCAGAAAAAAATTCTGAGGTATTTCTACATGAGGGAGTATGGCTCTATCCCACGGCATTTATTTTGGGAATTCTCGGAACCAATTTTCTACAGCTTCGAAGAGATGGGCATCTCATTACCTATTTCTTTAGATTAATCAGGATATATTTCGAGAACTCAGCCGTGCTAGAGGGTGTTGGTCTTTTTGTCCCTGATAGATATCTCCGACAGCGACAGCACAGATTGTTTTACCTACCAGCTGCCAGAACCAATCTGCCTCTGGTGATACTGGTGGGAAGAGCAATTAGTCTGCTGAACGCGGTCTCCTCGGAGAGTCTTTCCTATTAGTGAAGGTACGTTCAGGAGACAAATACTCTTGACTTTAAAAAGTATCTTGTCTTCCTAATGTCGAACCATTTCTAATGCGTTCCTGGTATTATGTTGTATTTTTGTAATATTTTACCTGTACTCAATAGATGCCAACATATTGCTGTTTGTAATGTCTTTTGAGTTAATAAACTGATTTGATTTGATTTATATGTCCGAACCAAATTTAGATATTTATTTTTTATTTTTATAAAGATATTTAATAAATTGAAGTGTTAAATATACAGTGTTGTTTCGAATTCCTTTTTTTCTAGTTTTTTTTTTTCTTTTTTGGAGATTTCCATACAAGAACTTGACAAAATGATAGTAAATATTCAGTATTTGCAAAGGCACTCATAGTGATGCAAATCTTGAAGAATTCACTGCGTGGTTTCCTCACTGATTGCGTAATCTATTTGGGAAACCGCGTTTCAATTTTTTAATTGATATCTATGTGACTGTCCAATTATATTCCGCATTGATGTCTTGTTGACTCGTTCTCTGCTTGCTCTGGCGGGACTCGCGATTGTAAATATGTGGGTAAGTCATCATGGCCTGCTCGGATCACGTTTTCTGGTCACGACCGTCAAAGGTTTCAGCTCTGTAAATAATCAATACGCAGGTGCGAATTGGCAATTCTTACATTATGTCCTTTCTCTTATATACTTTGACTTGGTGTGAACTGACCATCACGCCGTTTCCCCGGAATGGTAGGCGGAGAGGATGAACCACTACACTGTTCTCTCCCTTCACATCTTAGATGCATTCACTAACAATGGACAGACAACTAAAATGGACAAAACACATAGACAACCTAACAGACAAGTTAGCATCGCTATACTCCCTCTTCTACAAAATACAGAATTACATACCAAGAAGGGAAAAAGTTATGATGTACGAAGCGTATGTAAAAAGCCGACTGACATATATGATTCCCTTCTGGGGGACAGGAAACCAAAAGGACATCTCCAGACTCCAAAGACAACAAAATAAAATAATAAAATTAGCATCTAACATTGACTACCTTACCCCAACCATACAAGTTTACAGACAAACAAAACACATGGACATATCAGACCTGACCAAATATGAGACCTTAAAAATTGTACACAGAGTGACCATGGAAAAGAAAACAGACAACAGCTACAAATTAAGTAAAAATTAAGACATACACAGACACTGGACCAGGAACTGTGACAGATATCACTTACCGATTGCACGAACTAAGACAGGACAATCAAGGATATTTAACAATGGACTGAAACTTTACAATGAATTACCAAAAGACACAAGGAATCTCACTACAACTCAATATAAAAAATATCTGAAACAATACATAATTAATAGTAAGATCTAAAAATGTAACCATATAACCCTATCGGGTTTTAAAAAAAATAAATTAAATAAAAAAAATTAACAAACACACAAACCATCACGCCGTTTCCTCGTAGGGGTAGGCAGAGAGAATGGACCGCCACACTACTCTAGCAGGATAGAGTAGTGTGACATTATTATTTTTGAGAATTTGTAGATTAAATCATGAAATTTAATAAAACATTTAAAAGAGTTTACCTCAATGACCCAGTTTTTAAGTTACAGATCTAAGATAATAATAAAAAATTAATTTTACAAATTTCTAAGTTTTTATTTATTTGTTTTTAATAAGTTTCTGTTAGATAACGTAAGTTTTTTTTTAACTAGGTAGACTTTCTAGCTTTGAAATGAGACTATTTTGAAGAAAATACACCGCTTATTTGAAGAGAAAAAAAAAGAAAAAAAAAATATGTGTTTTTCAATAAAAAAATAATAAAGCGCCTGTATTTCTTAAGTAGGCAAACTTCTCTAGATTCCTTCACATTCATACAACGAGTCATACACGCACGTCGATTCCTCCGACATCTAACATGACCAACCTTTAAAATTTGATTAATTTGGTCATGCCATGTTTTCGTCGGTCTGCCTCGACTCCGAACTCCATTTACTTCATTAACGTATGCTTTCTTAACCATTATTTCTCTATCCATGCGTTCCATATGTCCGAACCAACGCAACGATCCTTTCATAATTTTGTTCATAATACCTTCTTCCGCTCTACATTCCTTTCTTATATCAGCATTTGAGATTCTCTCGTATATCGTTCTACCACACATACGTCTTTGAGACCTCATCTCTACCGCATTTATTCTGCTTTCATCCTTCTTCTGCCAGTTCCATGCTTCGCTTCTATGTATAAACGATCCGACATATTTCAGATCTAGCAGTAAATGGAGCAGAATATGGTAATTCACGAAAATTGATGTGACTTTGTGAATTTTTAACAAATAATTATTTGAGGAGGTCCAGAAATATTGGAAAGTATTTCCTGGAACTTGTTTAGAAATTTTATCACAATGGTTACTTAGTTAGGTTTAACTTCTAGAAAACTGACGTTTTCATTCGTATTAATTCCTTAACATATTAATGTTATTATTATTATTATAATTACTGTTCTATCCTGACATATATCTCGCGCTTTTTTCTTCTTCCCGGTGCCGTGTAAGGTCTCTCCAACGTTAGAGATCACTGCAGCGAAGGCATCTCTGTCCTGCGCCACTTGTAACAGGTTCTGAACTTCGCACACTCCTGACCATTGCTTTATATTTCACAGTCCGAATAACTGCCTTCTACTAACTCCCCGACGTCCCTCTATTTTACCTATTAATATCAGCCGAAGGAGGAAGTATTTTTCTCTCAATGAGACCTTCCTTCGCGCCTCCTCAAATCTGTTCGTTGTCTTATCAGACATTACAAACAAAATTAATGTTTTAGGCATCTATTGAGAACAAGTAGGAACAGTCGGCGAGTTTGCGTGTCACGTTATGTGAATGTGGCTCTATCAACCGATATTTATTGTGGGAATGTTAGGGACCAGCTCTCTGCAGCTTTGAAGCGATGGGTATCTCATAACCCATTTCTTTAGATAAATAGAGAGATATTTCGAGAACTAGATGTGCTGTAGGATGGTGGTCTTTTGTTCCTGATAGATATCTCCTACAGCGACAACATATATTGTTTTACCTACCGGTCGCCAGAACCAACCTGCCTCTGGTGACACCGGTGGAATGAACAATTACTTAAAAAACAACCCTCGTAATAATAAAAACAACCCTTATTTATGAATGTGAAGCTTAGAACTGACAAAAGTAGGACGAATGTAGTACATATTATAAAATGTGTGACTATACAAAGCCTAACTTTAGATGAGTGGTTCCCAAACTTTTTTGTCCCGTGGACCCCCTGCTGATTTATTTTATTTTGTGCAGACCCCCTACTTTCGTAATATTGCTTTTTTTTACAAATTCACCTATAACTATTATATAAAATGAGTTTTTGAAGCTGACACAGAGCAAAGAGTCGACCTTTATTTTTTTGCTCATTCGTGATCCGATTTTCAGAAATGAGGGGAAAAAATGATCCACAACGAATTCTAGGGTTTTTCATTGGCGATTTTTTTTGCTCATTTGGAAAAGGGAATGTCGCGGCTGGCCCGATTTTCACGAATGAGCAAAAAAAAGGTCAACGAAAAATATCCGTTATTATTTATTAAGGTAATAAAACATGTGTCGCATTTTTTTATTTTACCTTGCGCGGACCCTCTGACGTTGTTCAGGGACCCCAAATCAATTTTTAAAATTTCACGGACCCCCTGAATGATCCCAGGGTACACTTTGGGAACCACTGCTTTAGATGGATAAAAAAATTGGAGCAAATTATGAACAGTTTTTTTTATCTCAAGTAGGCCTTGAAAATGAGTAACGTTTTATAATCTGGCCTGCACCCCCCTTGAAATCACAGATTACGAGTCAATTCTGCACACATATTGTAGGTGGGGGTAAACTGTGCTGTTCAAACATAGGTAACTGTAGCCATCTGATTTATGGCACAAAGGACCGCATATTAACGCGTCCATTTGCGGCGCATTGCCACTCCCATAGAGTTAGGGTCACGTGATGAATGACTAGGTCCGAATAGATCGATGCTCGCATCATGGAATTAACCCCAGATTACGATGCTTCAATGCTAGTTACCTTTTTGAAACCCTTTGTAAGATTGCCTACTTAAAATCAAGACAAAAAATATACATTAACTAAAGGATTAATTCTATCTCAATAGAGACGAAGATGTGATAATTTTTTTTTTTTTTACGGTGGTCGTAAGAAGTTCGGAATGGGGAATGTTGTTAACATAAAGTGATCGCTTAACCCAACCAATGACAGGTCATAAGTTCTGTAAACGCCACGACCACCATATTCTGTTTCCAAATAATTTACATCTTCGTCCCTATTGAGATACAATTAATCCTTTAAAAAATGATTAACCCAAAATGGGTAAAAATCCAGTATTTGTCTACAAGTGTTTGTATACAAAAAAACAAATTCTATATATTAACTGTTAAAATTTAAAACGATGTTATGATATCACTATTTTTATTATTACTGTTTCACCAACCGATGTTAGCATCATCAGGTGTTACAAACAACTTAAGATACAAGTTGAAAATACTTACTATTTATTACAAAATACGTTTTTACTAACTAACTAACTAACTAACCATCACGCCGTCTCCCCGAAAGGGTAGGCAGAAAGAATGGACTGTCACACTTTAACCGATGCGGCACTCCATCCTTCTCTTTTCGCCCCGCGGGAGACGCGGTGTGATGGGTTGCGAACCTCATCGCCACCAATAGGCATCTCCCGCGCACACTTCGATCTTCCAACATCCACAAAATAAATCTATAAATGCATTTGTAAATATATAAATTAATATAAAATTTCAAATTGATGGCAACACTTGCATTCATGAACAATTCAATTCAAATAATTTTAGATTGATATTGAATATTCCAAGATTCATTTACGATTTACAATATTCAAATTTGACTAAAAGAACGCCATTATGCTGGACTGGCATTCACTTACGTTTTTACTGTTAAATTTATCTGTTAACACTGTTGGTTGGAATAAAATATTAATAAAATAGTCCATTTTTTTGGCCAAAACACTATGATACTTCAACATTATAAACTGTTAAATTATAAAACTTTGTTTTTATGTATCACAATTTTATTTTTATTTTTCGCGATAGCTGTTTCGTCAACCAATGATGACATCATTAGGTTTTACAATAATATATCAACTGTTAAATTTTCGAGATTTTTCGAATCTTTATGTCAATTTGAATAATTTTTTTGATATAATTTTGAAGTTCTTGCTGGAGTTGAGTTAGGTAACCTAATTAAAGTTAATTAAAAGGACGATGAAATTAACACATTATATTAATTATTTCACATGGAGTTTTATATCATTGTTTAAGAAACGATAAATGAGTTAAAAATAGGGTTAGCTAAACCATTGGTCATGTATGAGTAATACGTAAAGGTGATTTTTTGAGCAGATGTTTTTAGAATGGGTTTGGAAGGGGGGCTTATGAAGAAGCAATTACGTCATAAAGGAAAATATACCTTCATATCTAAGCAGACTCATCCTGTCCGTTGCTCATTATTGATTTTGTCTCTCGAGCTCTGTGGGTATGAAAATGAACTACTCCAAAACAAAAATTATGTGTACTTCAGAGCGCCCATAGCCAGTGACAGTGGAAGGAAGGATCATTGAAAAAGTTGATATATTTGGGGACATATGGTCAAACAAGGCAGCTGCAATCGCTGGCGCTCTAAAATCCATAATATAGAAAAACAAAGACATGGCCATTAAGAGTAAGATGAGAATCTATAAAGCATGCGTAAGACCAATAATAACATATGGCGTCGAAGCAAGAGCATACACAGTAAGGACCAAACAAATTTTGAGGACTTCCGAAATGAAGTCACGGAGAACGATAGTAGGCAAGACACTGAGAGATCGCGTGAGGAACACCAGAATAAGAGAGATATGTGAGGTTGAGGATATTATAAGATGGAGCAGACAGCGAAAAAGGGACTGGTACGGTCATGTTCAAAGAATGGACACCACCAAATTCCCCTATATTGCATTGCATAATCAGCCTCATGGGACTCGTCCTCGTGGAAGACCTCCTAAAAGATGGAAGGACAGCTGGGAATCTACCTCACAGGAGGAGCAACACTGTGGAGAACAGACCACATAGGTCTACAATAAGGAAGAAGAAGAAGAAGAATAAGAAGGTCAAGCTTGACTGAGACAACCAAGAAGCCGAGATTGAACGTAGGTGGGGTCTTGCATGGGCTTCTTTCGGTAAACTGTCCTATATCCTTAAATCATAAAGATTCGCGAACCACCTGAAGAAAAATATATTTGACATGTGCATCCTCCCAGTACTGACATACGGGCTGGAAACAGTTACGTTCACAAGAATACAGAAACTCCAAGTGACCCAGCGGGCAATGGAGAGAAGGATGTTAACACCAGTCTGCGAGGCAGGAAGCAAAATGAATGGATCAGAGAAAGGAGAAAGAAAAAAAAAACATAAAGGTTCGAAAAATCAAGAAAATTTGACATTTGATATATTATTGTAACACTTAATAATGTCAACATAGGTTAATGAAACAGCTGTCGCGTAAAATAAAATACAATTGTGGTACAAAAGACAAAGTTATTATATTAGGTCCTTACATATGAAATTAGCGTTTTGCCGTACTGGCAACTTTGATCTCAAATATCTTCTCTTTGGTTAGGAATTCCAAATTCAAATTTATACAGCTATTTACTCAAGTATCTGTGTTTCGAAAATTATAATTCATTTGTTTTTTCCTCAATTTTTTTTTTTCACTCAATTTACAAAATGGAAAACTTGAAATATCGCGTTATTTACGAGTACGAGTTCCACCGTGGCACCAGTGCTGCAGAAACGGCTCGAAAGATTAATGATGTTTATGGCGACGGTGCCGCAAAAGGAAACACAGTGCGTTTTTGGTTCCAACGTTTTCGTTGGCCAGACGATTACGGCAGATGTCTATTGTCAGCAACTGCAAACCATGATGGAAAAGCTAGCTGCTAAACAACCGAGGCTGGTTAATCGCTCTAGGCCACTGCTGCTTCATGATAACGCTTGATCACACACTGCACAACAGACGGCTACGAAATTAGAAGAGCTTCAATTGGAATGTCTAAGACATCCACCGTACTCTCCGGACCTTGCCCCAACAGATTACAATTTTTTCGAAATTTGGATAACTTCTTGCAAGGGAAAAAATTCAACTCCGATGGGGCAGTCCAAACCGACTTCAAAGGTTTTATTGATCCCGTCCGAATGTTTTTTTTAGTAAAGAGATCGATGAACTACCTATGAGATGGCAAAAGTGCATAGATAGCAATGGTACATATTTTGATTAAATAAATATATTATATTAAAAAAAAAATCAACTTTATGTTCCTCCCATACGAAACGCCAATTTCATATGTAAGGACCAAATATTTAATTAAACAGTTTAAAATTTTAAGGTATCATAGTGTTTCGGCCAAAACAATGGACTATTTAATTATATTACAAGTTTAAAATATCTAACCACAAAGAGAGTGCTTCATATGAAAAAATATATTGTCCGCATTGTCCGATTGATATTTTCTTTCATATTTTCTCTCAACGAAAAGTTACGAAATTACAAATCCTTTCATAGCTTATAGAAGCAATATCTGTTTCTCACCACCAGCTATAACTATTGTACAATGGAGCTAGGCTGTGCATTTTTCAAGGCGAGAAAAGATCGTGTAGTCCCCTCCAGGGTGGAGGCCTCCCCGGATCATACAAATGGGCCCTTTAAACCCTAAACTGCCATTATTTGTTATTCTCTCGCTCTTTTTATAGCCCCTTTATAGCGGTACAGGAATCATGCATGTTGATATTGGGTACGCCGCTACCGACTGTACTCTCCCGGCATTGTACCTACAATAATATGATCTTCTTCTTCTTCTTCTCTTTAATGTAGATCTTGCAAACTATTCAGACATGATATCAAATTTCGGGTTATGTATATCATAATAAAGTAAAACAAAAGTAAAATGGCGGCCACATTCGAAGTCGGAATAATGGATGTGCGTGCATGGTACGATGTATGAATGTAGAGGAAGCCCGAGAGGTATGCCAGGACAGAGCATTGTGGCGATCCATCTTCTCTGCCTTCCCCCCTCGGGTAAATGGCGTGATGGTTAGTTAGTTAGTTTTTATATCATAATATAACTAACTAACTAACCATCACGCCATTTCCCCAGAAGGGTAGGCAGAGAGGATTGATCGTCACAATGCTCTGTCCTGGCATACCTCTCGGGATTCCTCTACATTCATACATCGTACCATGCACGCACGTCGATTATTCCGACTTCGAATGTGGCCGTCTTTTGGTAATTGATTAATTTGGTCATGCCATGTTTTCCTCGGTCGTCCTCGGCTTCTTTTACCACTTACGCTGCTTGTGTACAACTTTTTAACCTACTCTCATCCATTCGTTCCATATGGCCAAACCATCTCAGGGATCCTTTTTTAATTTTATCTATGATGCAGTCATCTGCCTTACATTTCCCTCTTACTTCATCGTTCGGTTTTCTATCATACAACGTTTTCTCGCACATTCTTCTTATTGATGTCATTTCTACAGCGTTTATTCTGCTTTCATCCTTCTTTTGCCAGCTCCAAGCTTCGCTTCCATACATGAGGATTGGCACTAGAACTCCATTGTGTACTGCCATCTTTGCTTCTGTGGATATATTTCTATTTGCAGTAATGACGAATGCGCCATTTATTTTATTCCCAGCACCAACCCTTCGGCTATCATAATATGAATAGGCAAAAACCCGAATGTTATCAATAAAGAGTACGACAATATTTTGAATACAAGAAAACGAAAGAGGAATACTTCGATTGTCTCCGAAAGTAATTCGAAATGCACACTTGTTTCTGGATTATTTTGAATTTTGTTCTATTTATTGTTGAATTTTGTTATATTAACAGTAGTTGAGAAAACAAAAGAAAAGCAATTTGGTGTTGTTAATTGTGAAATAAAAAAATAAAAACTTACTATCTAACTAACTAACCATCACGCCGTCTCTCCGGAGGGGTAGCCAGGAAGAATGGACGGCCAAACTTTTCTTTACTGACATATTTCTCTCGTTCCTCAACATTCATACATCGTGTCATGCACGATCGTCGATTTCTCCGACTCCTCACATGGCCGACATTCAATATTTGATTTATTTGAACGTGCCACGTTTTCCTCGGTCTTCCTCTATTTCTGGTTCCATTTATATCGTTAACATATCATTTTTTACCATCTTTCCATATGTCCAAACCATCATAATGATCCTTTCATTATTTAGTCATGACACCATCATTCGCACCGCATTCACTTCTTATATTTTCATTCGACACTCTATCATACACAGAGTATCCATACATTCGTCTAACAGATCTCATTTCTACTGCATTTATTCTACTTTCATCCTTCTTTTGCAGTTCCATGCTTCGCTTCCATACATGAGGGTCGGTAGAAGAACACCATGAAATTTTTAACGGGTGTAAAAAAATTATTTACATTAAAAATTAGAAAGAGGTCGAGTGGTCACCTAAAATCCTGAAGTGAAGGCCTTGAAACAACAGAGAAGGCATAAGAAGACCACAAAAAGTGGACGGATAATAAAATAAATAATAATAATAATTGGACAATTTATAGAGCGCCATTTTTATGAATTTACTCAAGGGCGCTGTAGAAAATGCTCAGTTTTATGAACTGAGGGCTGCACCCGACGCATTCGATCAACCTTTCTTATCAGGAAAGGATATTTTGAAAAGATGCGTTTTGAGTCTCGATCTAAACTCTGGCTGATCGCAAATACACAGGCTGAAGGGCCGGCTACCGCGAAGGCTCGGTCGCCAAAGTTTGTGCTAGGACAGCGTTTTGGCACAGTCAATCTACCGATCGCAGAAGTCTTAGCTGATCGTAATGTAGACTGTCTGGCATTCAGGTTCTCGTTGATGCAGAGTTCAGATATATAAGCTGGTGTCATTCGATGCAACGCAGACCGTCCAGCAGAGCTTGTATTGTATCCTGATGTACCTATATGTATCCATCCAACTAGCGAGTCGTAAGTGGCAACAGATAGGCTAGGTTAGAAAATGTTGGAAAAGATTGGAAAGGGCGAATATCAAGCAGTGGAATAAAATTGGATGAAAAGAAGAAGATACAAAATTGTGGAAAGTAACGTGGAACTACCACAATAAAGGCACGAGTTGCGTCCCAAGAGCCAAAACAAAGAAATAAGACTTTGCTGCGAATCAATCCCTAAGATTGAAATTTGCCAAATATCAAAAGTGTGCAAATTCAATATTTATGAACATCTAAAAGTGTGCGCATGACTCACAGAATCTGACCAGCAATGGCAACCAAACTAAGAAGGTCTGAGAAAAGTTTAATAAAATATGAACAACAACAACAACAAGGGGTAGGCAGAGAGAATAGACTGCCAAACTACTGTCCTATCCTGTTGCAAATGTTGATCGACTGCGTCAGGTGCAGCCCCCATACTAAAATGTTTTATTTAAAAAAAAAGTTTTTTTTTAACAAAATGTTTGTTTTTAACAAAATGTTTATTTTAACTAAATGTTTATTTTAACTTAATGTCTTTTGAACAAAATGTTTTTGGCACAAAATGTTTATTTTCAGTAAAATGATTTATTTTTAACTAAATGCTTATTTTTAACAAAATGCTTATTTTTAACAAATTGCTTATTTTTAACAAAATGTTTATTTTGAACAAAAATGGTTATCTTTACCTAGTTCAGAAAATTTTGCTACAGCGCCCTTGAGATGATGCCATTTTTATTCATAAAAATGGCGCTCTTCAATTTATTATAATTATATTACCATCAACATTCTGGGAGTACATCCGCGAGAGAGTCGCGACTTCCAGAAAGTATAAAAAAACCTTTTTTATAGATAATATTAAAATCAGCGTTTGCAGCCCGCGCTTTCTCTTGCGCCTAGAGGGCGCCCCCACAGGTCCCATAGCCTTTAATTTGTTTGACATTACATTTTTCGCCCTGATTTGTTTTTGGGCATATTAATATTTATAATATGGTTTTTATATCTCAGCGAGCGCGATTTATTCGGGCGTTAATGGTACGGGAAGACATCGGACTAGGTCCGTACCGCGGGCTTAACTATCCCCGAAATGTGATCCGACTTGATTTATCGCTACAAATATTACGTCTATGCTTGTGCAGCTCACTTCAGGGGGGCCGCTTTCATATTCGAATGCTTTCACACCTAATCGAGTTGTATAATAACTTAGAAAGAAATCGGAGTCGACGTAGACCGAGGAAAACATGACATGACCAATATATTTGAACGTACGTGATACGTTCACTGTGACTGTACCATTCTGCACTATCCCGTATCACGTACGCGCTTGAGAAAAAAGAATGTACCTAAAATGTGCAAATTGTTAGTGATACGCGAGTGTGCCAACAGCACTCGAGTACAAGTCTCCATAAATATGATAATTTTACAAGGGGCAGGCGAAGTATGCGGCCGAGTATTTGACGTTTCGTAATTTAAAAAAAAAAAAATTATTGTATAATTAAATTTTATTAATAAAAAACCTGCTTTTTTTGCACATTTCTCAGAAAATTACCCAAAGGTAGGGCGGTTAAAGGTTGGTCATGTCAGAAGCCGGAATAATCGACGTGCGTGTATGACTCGATAAATGAATGTGGAGGAAGCTAGAGAGGTATGTCAGGATAGAGTAGTGTGGCGGTCCATTATCTCTGCCTACCCCTGCGGGGAAACGGCGTGATGGTTTGTTGTTGTTGTTGTTGTAAGAAATACAGTACGATTTCCGGGTTAATCTGAAAACAGAAAATTGTGTCTTTTTTTAATGATGTCCCGTATAGTTTGATCATCAAAATTATATCGATTAGATAAATATTTAACGGTTGCACCATTTTCACTTTTGAATTTTTTCGAGTTTTTGTTCAATTGAAAGTACGACTCTTTTGCGTTTATCCATTATACCATAGACATAGACGTTATACCATAGACACTTTTTTCTATGATAAGCAGTATTATAATTGCGTAATTCTTTCACATTGCATTAATAAAGATTTTCTGCTTAATGCTTACGTATAATCTTAATAGATGGCGCTAGTGTAGATTGACCTAAAAAAATGTGAAGTGTTTCTTAACATAGTACCATATGTACATCTTTAAAAAAAATTGGCAGACGCGGTGGTCGTAAGAAGGGCGGAATGGGGTATGTTGTTAACATAAAGCGATTGCTTAACCCAACCAATGACAGGTCCTTAGTCCTGTAAACGCCTCGAATACCATATTCTGTTTCCAAAAAATTATTTACATCTTCGTCTCTATTGAGATACAATTAATCCTTAAATATTAGTTCATTGTATGAATCTCTTGATTGCTCTCTGTTCTCTGCCAAAGTTCATTGTCCGTGACTCCGAGCATCCACCACTGGCTTCATGATCAGTGGCGGTACTCCCATAGAAGCCCAGAAGCCCGGTTTGCGTAAGAAATTTTGAATCAAAACATCTTCAGGCTTACAGAGATTCAACTCTTGTGGCTATTTTTCTTACGTCTGATGGGAACCTTGTTGGAAGGTGATTTGGTGGTTTGTTGGTTTATGCGGGGGCACGATTTCTTAGATTTGGAGGTTTGATTCAAAATTTCTTACGCAAGCCGGGCTTCTGGGCTTGTATGGTAGTACCGACACTGTTCATGATAGATCTTATAAATACGACTTTCTGTCGAGAAATACCAAATTTCTGGACAGAAAGTCCGACTTTAGGATGTTCATAATGGAGACTGCAGCTATAAACAATACTCTCAATATACATTATTTTATGTGAATATTGATTGAAGCAAAAAAAATAGAGCTGGGGTCTTGGTCCTTTCTTTATAATAGTGGGCTTAATTTTTACCACATTGGAAATAGTATGAAAATCAATAAATGATTGGTTTAAATCCGGTTAGCGTAAAATCCACAGCATAGTCGGTCAAATATAATCGCCTTGTCTGATAACATATTCATCAGTTATACAATTTCTCTACAATAGATGTAATTTCTTTGACATAAATTATATATTTATTTTGTATTGCTGAAATGCACTCTTCATAGCAACTCGGTCCATGAAATAGTTACTTATTTTGATATCAGGTGTTTGCTTGCAACTTTGCTTCCGCCGTTTTTTTTTTTTTAATTTAAGGCTTTTTTGCGAAGAACTGGTTACTTACATTTACGATTCAAAGGATTGTCCATCGTTGGCCACTGCTTTCTCCCATCTTTTAGGCAGCATACCGAATCCATAAATCGATCCAAGTTTTCACTTCTCCATAAGAACGGAAGTGCTGGTCAGCCAGCCGATCGAAACAAGTGGTAGTCAGAGGGAGCAATGTCTGGAGAATACGGCGGGTGCGGTAGTACTTTAACGTTCCCAAGTATATATTGAACATAATGCTTAACTGTTTTAAGGTGCTATGTAACTGTATTGCTGGCTACCTAAGACTGCGACCCAGGACGTCCCCAACTTCGATGGAGGGACGACATTAGAGAGACTGCCGGTAGGACATGGATGCGTGTTGCCCGGAATCGACAGGTATGGTAGCAAATGGAGGAAGCCTACATCGAGAAATGGACAAGCTGATGATGGATGTAGCTTATAAAAATGGCTTTTTATAACATAAAATTACTGGGTTAAGATTATCTGTATTCCTCCGTTATATGTTTGAATATATCATCAAATCTTCTTCTACTTCTTCCTCTTAGTTTAGGTCGTATGACCTGTTTGTGACGGTGGACTGTCCTGGGATGATGTTAGTTGTGACACGTAATACGTTTTTACTATTTTGATGTTAAAATAATACAAGTTTATTCGTTTATGTAAAGAATTTTGACAGGTGTAAAAATATATTTTTTATTTGTTCCAATGACAATTTGAGTAATTTCTTCAATAATATTTTGTGCCTAAATACAGTAAATTAAAAAATAAACAGTGGATCGTCCAACTGACAACATGTTAACCATCTAAAAGAACATTATGTATTAAATCATTTTTCTTTTGTTATTTTATTATATCTAATTGTATTTTATATTATTTAGTTTAGATTTATTTTGTGGATGTTGGACGATCGAAGTATGCGTGGGAGATACCTATTGGTGGCGATGAGGTTCGCAACCCATCACACCGCATCTCTCGCGGGAGCGAAAGAAGAAGGATAGAGTACCGCATCGGTTTAAGTGTGGCAGTCCATTCTTTCTGCCTACCCTTTCGGGAGACGGCGTGATGGTTAGTTAGTTAATTAAATACACTCACCTTTCACAGAACTCCATTGTAGTAATTTTCGCAATCTCTCATTTTAAAATGTGTAATGATTTCACAGCGCCGTAACTCGTGGACTTACAGTAAGATTAAACACACTATTAAAGCTGGTGTGAAATGAATCATCAATGTCTAATTTCTTAATGTATAATAAAAAAGAGCGTTTCAATTTAACATTCGTCTGAATTTTCAAACTATGCAGCCTATTTTGCGTAGATATTATGACATCTATTGAAAAAAAATATCATCATTCTGATCTTCTATTTGCCTCGCAACAAAATATCCTAGAAACGTGTATCAATTTTAAAATTATAGCATCTAGCGGAAAAACGATGAAGCTTGCAAAATAAGAGTAGGATATTTTGGTGCGCGTCTTAGTTAACATTATTTAACTAGTTGATTATTTTTTCTACAGATGGCAGCTGTGCAATATGGCACTATGTTTTATGAAATACATACATTTGTATAATATTATTTATTATTTTATGATATGGATCAGATTGAAATACAGATTGTTACGTTAGTTTCTAATATGTAGTATGTATTTTTAATTTGTGTAGATATATATTTAAACTTTTCTTACCAATGATGTGTACCTAATACACATCGTCGTCAGTCCATACACTGCTTTACGTAAGCCTCTCCACCCCCATGCCATCTCTCTTGGTCTCTCTCCAGTGTTCTCCAGGCCCTTCCCGCCGTTCTCACAATATCATCACTTCACCTGGTTGGATCTCTCCCGACACTTCTCTGGCCCAGCCTTGGCTTCCATTCAGTAACCCTCTGGTTCCATCTTCCATCATCCCGTCGACACACATGACCAGCCCACTGTCACTTCATCCTCGCAATGCGTATCCCTGCATCGGTGACCCTGGTGCGTCTTCTAATCTCCACGCTGGGTATATGGTCTATTAGCGAGATACCCAACTATAAATAAGGAGATTGATAGGAGAACACAGCTCGGTTGGTCTGCATTCGGAAGGCTGGGCAACATCTTCAAGTCGGACATGCCACAAAATTTAAAAGTGCTGGACCAGTGTGTGTTACCTATTATGACTTATGGATGCGAGACATGGACGTTAACTAAAGAAGTAATGCACAAAATCTAAGTTGCACAACGGGCCATGAAAAGATACATGTTGGGTATCTCGCTTAGAGACCATATACCCAACGTGGATATTAGAAGACGCACCAGGGTCACCGATATAGGGATACGCATTGCAAGGATGAAGTGGCAATGAGCTGAGCATGTGAGCCGACGGGATAATGGAAGATGGAGCCCAAGAGTCAATGAATTAATGCCAAGGTTGGGCCGAAGAAGTGTCGGGAGACATTACATTTTGTTTTTAAAATTTGTGGCATGTCCGACTTAAAGATGTTGCCCAGCCTTTCGAATGCAGACCAACCGAGCTGTATTCTCCTATCAATCTCCTTGACTTGACCCCTTCTTCCAAAAGCCAACAGAAGACCAAGGTATACATATTCATCCACCACTTACACATTTAGTAATAAATAATTTTAGAGATGGCTGGATATCATCATCCTTGGACAGCTCACCATCATAAACAGGTCATACGACCTAAACTATGAATAAGAAAAGAGTAAAAGCGTCTACCTTGGTGGAATCAAAACATTCAAAAAACAAACACACGCGTATTGAAAACAATTTCAGAATTTATAAGACATGCGTGCGACCTATCATAACGTATGCTGTAGAGGCGCGGGCCGACACTATACTTCTAATAACATCTGAAATGAAGGTCCTAAGGTCTATTATTATTGGAAAAACTCTTCACCAGGTGAAGCGAAGATATTGTGCGGGAAGGGCTTGGAGAACTCTGGCGAGAGACCGAGAGGAATGGCGTGGTGGTGGAGAGGCTTACGTCCAGCAGTGGATGGAGACAAGCTGACAAAGAGAAATAATGAAGTGATAATTAAATGATTAAATTCAATTTGTTCACAAAACTTTCATTTGCACTGCATTCACTTGCATTCGATTATAGAAATAGCGAAGCGTTGTCGTGTCCGCTAGTGAAATATAAAAATGTTACAAAATTTCAGCGTTATCTTTATTAGTTAATGACGTTTTATACAATGATTAAAGCGTCAAATAAACGGTTGCCTTATTGCTATGCCAAATAAAACACACACATACAAAGTATTAATATAATTATGTAAGTAAAAAAACACAAGATAAGAGGCTTACTCGTGTTTAGATTAATTTAAAAAAATCTTAATTTTGTTTATTCTAACAGATAAAATAATTAAGATTTAAATTCGTACATTTGTATTAAAAAAAACTACCAGTTGTACATTGACAGTGGTTGATATTACTATTTCTTACAATTATATATAATAAATAATCTTAAACTTGGTAAATTATAAATAATAATTTTTTAAACACATATGTTATTTAAAGCAGTGACGTAATGGAAAATCCCAAAATGTTTAGTGATTGAAAAGTGTTTTTTTAGAATATTGTTTTTATCTTAAATTTAAAATAATTGTTTTTCTACTTCCTTATCTATAAATATAAAAAGCAACAGATTAGTAAATAGGAGATAATATTTTTTAATACGTTAATTCTTGTAAATGATTAAAATATTTTTATACGTAAACAACAACTCTGACATAATATATATTAATTCATATCATTGCACTCAAAATTAAAGCCTTTTAATCGTATTAAATGATAAAATATGTGTTAAATAAAATTTCGTTAAATGTAATAATCTTGAGAAAGCTTGATTCTTACAACTCGGGTTCGATCTTTCTTCTTCTTCTTCTTTGCTAGCCTTTTTCCCTCCACTGCTGGATATAGGCCTCTTCCAATTTCCTCCACTCGTCTCTATCCTGCCCCCTTTGTATCCAAGATTTTCCAATCCTTTTGACAATATCATTAGTCATCTCATCGGTGGCCTTCCAACACTTCGCCTATTTGCCCATGATCACCAACTGAGTATCCTGGGTGCCCATCTGTTGCCACCCTGTCTAGCCAAGTGTCCAGCCCATTGCCATTTCAATTTTGCCTCTCGGTCCATGACGTCAGCAACCCTGGTGCGGCGTCTGATTTCTTCATTCCTTATGCGGTCACGCAAACTCACACCAAGTATCTGTCTTTCCATGTACCTCTGTGTACACTTGAGCCTGTGAACACTTTTTGCTGTAAGAGTTGTCGTCCCTAGTGCGTATGTCATCATGTCGTAGACCTTTCTTTTGAGACAAACCGGTATTTCATCATTTTCAAAGACATGTCTCAGTTTACCACAGGCGGCCCAACCCAGTCCAACTCTTCGAGGTAGCTCTGCAGTTTGATTCTCTTTTCCGAGTCTGATTTTATGACCAAGATACACATACTTTTTCACACTTTCTATCTTATTTCCCTCTATAATAATGTTTTTATTTGTTGGACTTAGTATCTTTGTTTTGTCAATATTAATTTCTAGTCCAATTTTATTGGATGCAATGTGTAGTTCGATCCTCACCACGCTTATATTTGATGACATTATGTTTAAATTTTCGTATGAAGCAGTCACTTTGTGGATAGACATTTAAATATGTATTATTATTTGTATTTAAAAAAAAATAAAATAAATCACTGTACTTTGTTTTTCACCACTATGCGCATAGTGGTAAAAAACAAAAAGCAGTGTTTTATTTTATTTTATTTTAAATACAAATATTATTTTTTTATTTTACGCCAAGCTCCTCGATCCTGCGCCTTTTGCTCCCAGCAGTCCGATTCGCCTCAACATAATCTAACCTAACCTAACCTAACCCAACCTAGTCAGATCAGCCAGAACACTGTCTATTAGGCGCTGTCTAGGCCTTCCTGCCACACCGAAGGTCCCGGGTTCGATTAAAAAATAAAATATTCCCTTTTTATCCCCCTAAAAAAATATATGAGTTCAAAAATTTGTTATTGCATGTGGTCAAACTACAATTATCTTGATCAAGAGTTAAGCGTTCATGTTTTTAAATAGTCTCCCCACTTTGCCACCAATTTTATGTTTTATCCTTCAGGTGAGGATTTTTGGGATGGAATAACTTCCAACACGTTCTTTTTTTTAAGTAGATAACTTTATTTAAGACGATGTTACAAGCAAGAAATTACAATGATATAAAGATGTGTTACAAGTAAGGAGTTGCAATTGTATCTAGACGTGTTACTATTAAGGAGTCGCAACTGTATCTAGTGATGCGGTTCAGCTTAAATAGTATGCATTTCTTTGTTCGATGACACATGTACCTGTGGGAACAGACCAATAAAAACATTCTCGCGTTCGAGCCCTTATGTTTACAAAAATATTAATAATATAAACCTACCTTCAATCAGTCGGACGAAGACGTGGGAACAGATCAATTAATGTATCTCTGAATCCTCAAATGTTTACTTAATATAATATAAACAAATCTTGATTAAAAATATAGACGTAGGAAAGTGATTCGTGTGAACGGGTGGTTAGGTACATAACATACCTTAGATTACCATAATTAATTAATTTTACTACAAAGATTTTAATAGAGAACACATCAATTTGATTTAGACATGTTCACAAAACCCGGATCTCTTGGTGCAAAGAATGCCAAACAAGTCGCTGATGCTGCCCTGACATCCATAAGAAAGCCAGATTGTCTTCTAAATGGAGCTCGTCAGGTGTCTTCTCTTCCGGAGGCGTCCCCTTTCACTGTACCTGCTGACAAGGACCACCCCAGGAGAATCCAGGACTACACCAGATTCATTAGCAGGGCATCTACCTTCAGAGAACCATGTTTTCTAAGGAATATGAGTAAGTGAATTGTATTTCTTCTACTTTTAATTAATGATAATATTTTGAATGTATACAAATACTTAAATAATATTTTTTTTTATAAGGATTAATTGTATCTCAATAGAGACGAAGATGTAAATTGTTTTCTGGGAACAGAATGTGGTGGCCGAGGCGCTTAAAGGACTTATGACCTGTCATTGGTTGGGTTGAACGATCGCTTTATGTTTAACAACATTCCCTATTCCGCCTTTTTTCTTATGACCACCGCGTCTGACAATTTTTTGGAACTTGTATATATGGTAGGATTCCACGCCTATCTTTACATATTTAAGTTCATTCTACACTAGCGTCATCTATTAAGATTGGAAAGCATTAGTGAAATCCAGTATTTGTCTACAAGAATTTGTATACATTCAAAATGTTACTTAAATAATATAATATATATAATATAATACAAATATTTTGAATGTATACAAATACTTGTAGACAAATACTGGATTTAACCCATTGCGGGTTAATCATTTTTAAGGATAAATTGCATCTTAATAGAGACGAAGATGTAAATTGTTTATTCAACTAATATTAATAGATGGCGCTAGTGTAGATTGAACAAAAATATGTGAAGTGTTCCTCAAAATAGTAGCATATATACATCTTTAAAAATTTGTCAAACGTGGTGATCGTAAGAAGGGCGGAATGGGGAATGTTGTATTACTTAAAGCGATCGCTTAACCCAACCAATGACAGGTCATAAGTCCTATAAACGCCTCGACCACCATATTCTGTTTCCAAAAAACAATTTACATCTTCGTCTCTATTTAGATACAATTAATCCTTAATAATGATAATAAAATATAATATAATTTAAAACACATTTATAATTTGTTTTTATATCTCTTTATTTTTGTTTTATCGAACCAACCGGTTTCGGTCCCGCCGGAGCTCCTTCAGGGTTACAAAAATAAACTTAACTCAGTTTAATAATTGCGTAGGTTTTCACGGTTGGTAGCAATATGTTTTTTAGGGATCTTGGACCGACGTTTCGGAAACCGTTGCAGTCTCCATCTTAATAACCACCCTGAAGATGAAGACTGCGACGATCTCCGAAACGCCGGTCAAGAAAGACGAGTTACACGGATTTTCCCAAGATCCCAAAAAACATCAACTCAATTTATTTTTGTAACCCTGAAGAATCTGAAGAACATATTGAAGTTTATGGAACCCAACAAAGTGAAGTTTATAGAACCCAACATAATGAAGTTTATAGAAACCAACAAAGTGAAGTTTATAGAACTCAACATAGTGAAGTTTATAGAACCCAACATAGTGAAGTTTATAGAAACCAACAAAGTGAAGTTTATAGAACTCAACATAGTGAAGTTTATTGAACCCAACATAGTGAAGTTTTTAGAACCCAACATAGTGAAGTTTATAGAACCCAACATAGTGAAGTTTAAAAAAATAAAACGTCCCAGATGATTGGGACACTTCCAGCGAATGGAAGAAAATCGAATCCAACGGAAGATTCTCAGTACACGACCAGATGGAAAGCGAAGTGTGGGAAGACCAAAACTTAGTTGGATGGATAGTGTGGAGAGGGACCTTAGAGAAATTGGTGTTAGAGACTGGAGAATGCGGGCGATGGACCAGGGAGAGTGGCGAAGAATTCTGGAGGAGGCTGGGGCCTATAGTGGGCTGTAGAAGCTGATTGGTTCGCTGGTTCGACAAATAAAAAATAAAGTGGTTTAAAAACCAATCATAAAAGTGTTAATTTAAAAACCAATCAACAAATTAGACGCTTCATACGAAAGGATAATGTAATAAAAAGTGATGAAAGTAGAATAAATCTAATGGAAATGACATCTCATTGACGAATTTGTGGAAAATCTGTGCATGCTAGAGTGTCGGATGAACATATATGAATCGAATGGAGTGCGAATGAATGAGATAATGAAAGTATCATTAAAACCGTTTGGACACATGGAAATAATGAATGAAGAAAGAATGATAAAATATGTTTATATAAACGGAATAAGAAATAGAAGAAGACGAATCAAATCAATCCGATATTTAATGTCGCTCGGTTTAAACGTGAAAAATTGGAAAAATCGACGGGCTTGCATGACACGATGTATTATTGTTGAGGAAGCGAGAGAAGTGGCAGAGTGGTAAGAGCTCTGACTTCCATACCGAAGGTTCTGGGTTCGATTCCCGGCGATGGCAGTGTGATTGTCACACTGTCTTTGGTCTGGTGTAGAATTCACGTGACAATAAAATGGCGATAGATTGGCTACCTATCACATGCCACGAGAATCAATATAATAGCTAAAAAATCAATTGTATACAGTGGGTTCAAACAACCTGTTGTATACATACAAAAAAAGTATGTAAGGAAAGAACAGTATAGTGGTGTGATGGTTAGTTAGTTGGTTAGTTATACATAATATAAAGTAAAATAATATTGTTTTGAAAATGCTTTTATTGAAGTAATATTCGAACCTTGTAGTACCTACCTACACATGTCTATGAAATATGTTGGAACAAGGAATGTCAATATTTATATAAAGTACCTCATGGATATTATTATTACTGCGCATTTTCTCAAACAGCGGTTCTCAAACCTACTATATTCCTCGCCCCCTTTTTAGAAAAAAATATTTACGGGTAATATAGGAAAATGAAAATTTAACGTTAGAATTAAAATAAAAATTGTTTATATTTCACTATAATTTAATGCATTAAACATTTTTAACTAACCATCACGCCGTCTCCCCGAAGGGGTAGGCAGAAAGAATGGACTGCCACACTTTTCTTTCCTGGTAATTAGATTAATCAAATTTTAAAGGTTGGCCGTGTTAGAAGTCGTAAAAATAGACGTGTGTGTATGAATCGTTATATAAATGTGGAGGAAGCTAGAGAGGTGTGTCAGGATAGAGATAGTGTGTTGGTTCATTCCCTCTGCCTATCACTGGCCTATTGTTTTTATAAATTTGAAGTTTGAAGCATTTTTGCCATCTAAAGAAATTATAATACCTCAAACTTTGCAAATTGCTGGACTAATATTTGTACTATAATTTATTAATGTAACTATATCGCAATAATATTTATCTAATTAATACAAATCTAATTATAATTATAATCTAATTACGTATTTACATAATATTGGATAATTATTATTTGTTTTATAGACACAATTTAAAAAATATATATAAGGTTATGTTTTTATGTGCGTGCCTTATATTGACTCAAAAAATATTTAAAATTTCGAAGGATGAAAATAGAATAATTGCAGTAGAAATGAGATCGAATTAATGGAAAATCTGAGTGTGAGACGTGAACGCGGTGCGAATGAAAGTGTTATAAACAAAATAATGAAAGGAACATTAAGATGGTTTGGACACATGGAAAGAATGGTCAAAAGTTTTTTTTTTTAAAGTCATAGGGACTTGAGGAGTCCCACCGCTTTTCCGAAGCTGTTATAGGCGGACGTCGCCTTTCGTCAGCTTCGCTCTTTCAATCCCTAGGCCCGTACCTCGTCCATGCGGGACTTACGTTACTGGGGTTTTGTGATAAAAAATAAAACAAGAAGGAACCCAGGCCACATTTAGACTACCCATTTCCTCTATGTCCCGCCGAAATGTAATACAGAAAAATAAAATTCAAAAACAGAGCTACTGAAATGTATCTACATGTACATATAACAGCGTAAAAAGAACTATATAGTAAGGATGTAAATGGAACTATAAATAAAGGAAGACCGAGGAAAATGTGGCACGATCAAATAACTCAAACAAAAACCGCAAACAAAAACCTTTTCAAAAAAGCTAGAATGGCGGTGCACAATGCTGTCCTTCTACCGACCCTTATGTATGGAACCGAAGCATGGACCTGGCAAAAGAAGCATGAAAGTAAAATAAATGCAGTAGAAATGAGACCTCTTAGACGAATGTGTGGATAATCTGTGTATGATAGAGTGTCGAATGAAAATATAAGAAGTGAATGCGGTGCGAATGATGGTGTTATGAACAAAAAAATTAAAGGATCATTAAGATGGTTTGGACACGTGGAAAGAATGAATGAAGAAGTAAAAAAAATATATGTTATCGATGTAAATGGAACTAGAAATAGAGGAAGACCGAGGAAAACGTGGCACGATCAAATAACTCAATTATTGAATGTCGGCCACGTGAGGAGTCGAAGAAATCGACGTGCGTGCACGATACGATGTATGTATTTTGAGGAATCGAGAGAAGTATGTCAGGAACAGTGTTAGGAACTTACAACTCGCATGTACTCGTACTCGAATCATACCGTACAGTCTCGCAGTCTGAAGTGAAATTTATTATTTGCAAGTTTTATATAGTTACGTACATATTTACATTTCAACCGTTTTTCTGAATTGTTTACATTCGAAATATCGTAAAGTTTGAACACTAAGCAGGGTTGCCACAATAGGCATCGAAAACACAGAAACCTTTCTGATACACATTTGATACTGAATTAAATGCTACGTGAAAACAACTAACATTTTATTGGAAAATTTATTGTAAATAATGTAAAATTTATTGTAAATAATGACAATAAAAATAAAATCACGAAAAAAATATTTTTAGTATAATATATTTACCCTTATGTATGGAATTGAAGCTTGGAGTTGGTAGAATAAGGATGAAAGTATGATAAATGCCGTAGAAATGAGGTCACTAAGAAGAAATTGCGGAAAAACAATGTATGATAGAATATCTAATGATGAAGTAAGAAAGGAATGTAAACCGGATGAATGCGTGATAAAAAAAATTAAGAAAGGGTCACTACGATGGTTTGGACATATGGAACGAATGGATGAGAGAAGAATGGTTAAAAATATATATACAAGTAGTGTGAATGGGAATAGAAGTCGAGGAAGGCCAAGGAAGACATGGCATGACCAAATTAATCAATTACAGAAAGGCGGCCAAGTTCGAAGTAGGAACAATCGACGAGTGTGCATGTCACGATGTGTGAATGTAGAAGAGGCGCGAGAATTATGCCAGGATAGAACAATGTGGCGATTCATACTCTCTGTCTACCCCTCCGGGGAAACGGCGTTATGGTTAGTTAGTTAGTATATTTACCTAACTAACTAACCATCACGCCGTCTCTCCGAAGGGTTAGGCTGAAAGAATGGGCTGCACACTTAATTATGCATACATCGCATCGCATCACACATAATTCTCAACATTTATACATCGTGTCATGCACACACGTCATTTATTTGATCGTGTCACGTTTTCCTCTGTCTTCTTCTGTTTTCAGTTCCATTTATTATACATTGTTAACATATACTTTTTTTGACATACATTCTTTTTATGTGTCCAAACCATCTTAATCTTCCTTTCATTATTTTGTTCATAACACTTTCATTCGCACCACATTCACTTCTTATATTTTCATTCGACACTCTATCATATTCAGATTTTCTATACATTCGTCTAAGAGATCTCGTTTCCACTGCATTTATTCAACTTGCAACCTTCTTTTGAAAGTTCCACGCTTTGGTTCCATACATAAGGGTCAGAATTCCTGAGAGAAGACCCCCGAGAAAAATTATGTACTCTCAGCTTACCCAAGGGAAACGCTCACACGGTGGTCAGAGGAAATGCTTTAAGGACTCCCTTAAAGGAAACCTACAAAAGACTGGCATCGAATGTGATTGCTGGGAAAAGACTGCAGAAGACAGATCTAGGTGGAGAACAACAGTACATAAAGGCACGCAAGACTTTAAAGCACAGCGCAGAGAAGACGTCGCAGAGAGGAGGAGGAGAAAGGAGAGACCACTGGGAGACGGTGACGGCTCCACTACAAGCGCCTTCCCCTGCCCCAGATGCCCCAGAATATGTGGGTCCAGGATCGGGCTCTTCAGTCACATGAAGACCCACAACCGCGAAGGAGAGTCTTCATCGGACACGAGGGACAGCCGATGATGATGATGATGATAGGCAGCAAATATATTCAACACCAGACTTAAGGCAGTGTGAAAATCACACTACCATCGCCAGGAATCGAACCCGGGGCATTTGCTGTGACAGTCATAGCACAGTTCGTACGTATTTATATGGGTATTGGAGTTATTACAAGCTATGTGTAAGTATTTAATCTATTTCCAAAACCCTGCGTACGACGCATAGGACGTTTTAATATTATTTCTGATAAGCCCTTTGATAAGAAGTACGAGTATACGGCGCATGAACGAATTGCGAACTTCTATCAAAATGCTATCAGTTTTAGCTCAACTGCGAATCAATAAAGTCAGAGGAAAAGAAAATGTCCTAACACGCATTTCTGTATTAATAATATATACTCATACCGTATCAAAAGTGTTGTAGATTCAATCGAACAGAATAAACAAACAATTATCTAATCTGCAAAAAAGATAAAATGTCAATAGCAATATTAAATAAAGTTTTTGATAAATTTGAAGGTGAAATAATATTTATTTCAGAAGCGATATAAGTTTTTTAAAAGCAGTTTGTTAAAACTATACGTAATACGTAAAAATTGTGCTGTTTTAATAAAACGTAAATTAAATCACCAATCAAGATGTTTTCACGAAGTATTAGCTTGGGCTGCACACGCTACGCGATTCAAATAAACGAGGCGGTTGCTCCTCGAAGAAGTGAAATCGAGAGCATCCTCAGAAGATCAGGACATGTCTACTTCTCATCAGCGGCTGTTCCTATACAAGAAGAGAAGATTGAACCAGACACAGTTAACGATAGGAGAATCGTCGACTACACGAAGTATATCAGCAAAAAATCTTTGCTAAGAGAACCTTCTATCACAAGGACATTGAGTAAGGACCAAAGATTATTTATATATTTTATTTATTTTACGTTCTCCTAAAATTCACTTGCTGAATTTTAATTGAAAAAAATATTACGAAAATTTGTTATACCAAACACTTTTATTCACTTTCTTATCTATTCGCCTTCACTTTGTGTTTGTGGATTCATATTTGAATAAATATATTATAATTACACTTGGTATTATAATAAAATACTTCATTTCATATGAAAAAGCTGAAAGGGTTGGATGTAGGTGCCAAAATGAGCGGAGTGTCAGTAAGCTGTCTCTTGTATGCGGATGGCGCTGTCCTACTTGCAGACAACGAGCACGAACTACAAATCCTGGTGGATAGCATGTATGAGGTATGCATGCGAAATGATCTGATGATGAATGTGAATAAGTCTAAGGTAATGATTTTAAAAAAAGAAGAAATCATGACAGTCTGCAACATTAGCGCGAATGGTGAAAATTTGGAGCAAATAGATGAGGTCGTGTATTTGGGTAGTATGTTAACAAAATATGAGCGAGTGCAGAAGGATATTGAAAGAAGGGTTGGGGCAGGCAACAGAGTAAATAGTGCACTTAAAGTTGTCATCGCAAACAAAAGCCTATCCAAAAAAGCTAAGATGCCAGTGCATAATGGTGTTCTTGTGCCGACCTTATGTATGGAAGTGAAGCATGGAACTGGCAAACGAAGGATGAAAGTAGAATAAATCAGTAGAAACGAGATCTTTAATACGAATGTGTGTATACTCTGTGTATGATAGAGTGTCGAATGAAAATATAAGAAGTGAATGCGGTGCGAATGATGGTGTCATGAACAAAATAATGAAAGGATCATTAAGATGGTTTGGACATATGGAAAGAATGAATGAAGAAAGAATGGTAAAAATTATATGTTAATGATGTAAATGGTACCAGAAATAGAGGAAGACCGAGGAAAACGTGGCACGATCAAATAAATCAAATATTGATTGTTGGCCACGTAAGGAGTCGGAGAAATCGACGAATCTCACGATATCAGTGATACTGTAGCATTAAACCTTAAAACTATTATCATATTTCTTTAATTAAAGTCTTAACCTTCTAAGATAAATAATACTGTTTTTATAATTATGACGAATGGCTGGAGAACACCAGAATAAGAGAGTCCCATGCTAGGACGAAACAGTTCACTCTTCATAAGAAACAAACTCCTCATCTACAAAACAATCGTAAGACCGATAATAACATATGCAGCCCCCATCTGGGGCTACGCGGCCTCTTCGCACACACGCCGCCTCCAAATCTTCCAGAACAAGGTCTTACGAATAATTCTTCGAGCTCCCAGGTGGAGCAGAATATCACAACTTCACCTAGAGGCGGGACTCCCGACCCTAGATAAGTACATCCTCTCACTAGCCGAACGTTTCTACCAGGGAGTTGCAACTCACCCCAACCCTGGCATCAAAGAATCCTCTAACTACCCTCCAGATAGGCTTTTTAAACATAAGCGCCCAAAACAGATCCTCCTTCAAAGCGCTACTTCGGGGCACCCACCACCTTCACAACCACTCCCCTCCCTTCCGAACACACCACCACAACCTAGCACCCCCCCAGAACCGCCATAAACAAACCTCCGTCACCACCCCTCACCCTCCCAACACCCCACTCCTCTAACATATAACACCCTCAAATCCCATCAATGACAACTCCAACAGATGAGGGAGCAATAGCCCTCGGGATGACTCTCCCGGCAACACAGACCAATGATGATGAGAATAAGAGAGATATGTGAGGTTGAGGATATTATAAAATGGAGCAGACAGCGAAAAAGGGACTGGTACGGTCATGTTCAAAGAATGGACACCACCAGACTCCCCTATATTGCATTGCATAATCAGCCTCGTTGGACTCGTCCTCGTAGAAGACCTCCTAAAATATGAAAGGACAGCTGGGAATCTACCTCACAGGAGGAGCAACACTCTGGATAACAGACCACATTGGTCTTTCCATATGTCCAAACCATCTTAATGATCCTTTCATTATTTTGTTCATAACACCATCATTCGCACCGCATTCGCATATTATATTTTCATTCTACACTCTATCATACACAGAGTATCCACACATTCGTCGAGATCTAATTTCTACTGCATTTATTCTACTTTCATCCTTCTTTTGCCAGTTCCGTGCTTTGCTTCCATACATAAGGGTCGGTAGAAGAACACCATTGTGCAGTGCCATTCTAGCTTTTTTGGATAGGTTTGGTTTGCGATGACAATTTTAAGTGCACCATTCACTTTGTTGCCTGCCCCAACCCTTCTCTTAATATCCCTCTCCACTCGCCCTCTGTAAACATGTTTTATACAGTAATCTTATAATAATTAATTGTTTCTTGTCAGCAAACGAAATTTTAGGTGTCTGTGGATTCCAAAAATACATTTATACTAACTCAATTCTAGTAATTACTGCTAGTTACCACTAAGCCCAAATATTGGAACGATTCAACTCTTTCTATTTTGTGGCCATGTTCTCTGGACCATTTCTGATGTTTACTGGTGTTTTGAATGCGATCATTTATATTGTTTTGTGGGTATTCACTTAAAGTCCCATTCTATTAGCAGCATTTTCCGAGTCTCTAAACCCTTTTATGTCATTATTGGACGTTCTTGCAATTATATCAAGACCATTGGCCTAAAAAAGATTATCCGAGCGCCCTTGATCCTAACAATTGATTTCATTTAAAATATTATTAAATAAAAATACGTTTTGAGTAAATACTAATTATTAGCCATTAGTCATTAGTCTGCTGAAGGCGGTTTCATCGGAGATTGGCGACATTCATATTAATGTGCGTGGCGTTAGTATGTAGATTATATATAGAGTAATCTTAAAAAAGATTAACATATGTAATCAAAATCTTCATAGATGGCACATTGAAACTGACATGTGAAATCTGGCATAGGACTTTAACATATATACAACTTCCAAAAATGTGTCATACATGGTCATAAAGAAAGGTGGAATGGGGAATGTTGTAATTACATAAAGCGTGCGCTTAACCCAACCAATGACAGGTCATCAGTCCTGTAAACACCTTGATCAACCATATTCAGTTTTCAATTTGCATCTTCGTCTCTATTGAGATACAATTAAATTATGAATTGATAACCCACGGTGGGTGAAATCCAGTATTCGTATACAAGTATAAGTATACATTCACAAAAAATGTTGTTTGTAATGTCGCTTGAGTTACAAATACCATATGATTTAATAATGATTTTCGTTAAATACAAATATGATTTCGTAGCGACTTTTTATATACACAAATATGATTTTACAACTCCGAATCCTGCAAAATAAGGCTATCCGTTTATCCCTTGATGCGCCTTTATGGACCAGGATCACACAACTGCACATAGAATCAGGAATCCCGATGATAGATGAATTCATTCTGAAACTTGCCGAATGTTTTTACAAAGGACTCCCTTCACACCTTAACCCCACAATAAAAGACCTCTCAAATTACGACTCAAACACCTCCAGCCGCCACAAGCTCCCAAAATCGATCCTCCTTCAGAGGAACACTCCGGGACACACAACCCACCAAATCACCTTCCAATAATATTCCCATCAGACGTAAGAAGAATAGCCACATGAGCAGTCTATTATTATTCTGTAAGTCAGAAAATTCAAGTCCAAGTCTATTAAAAAATGAAAGTAAACACAAGAGAAAATGGGTCATAAGTTAATTATTTCACTAAGCCTCTTATCAGTACGTATGCAAATTTGAGATAACATTGGTCCAAATATACTCGTGCTCTTGAAAATACGTCTGTGCGAGATAAAATCGGGTAAACGTGTACCTGAATGAAGCATAGCTTCATAATAACGCGTAGTTTCGTCATTCGATCATTGCTGAATGGATTCCGCAGAGTCAAGAGATAATCAGATTTAAATGAAACATACATTTTAATTTCACTTTCCCCTTATCTTATTCCCCTATTTAAACTTGATGTATGGCTGCGAGACATGGTGCCTATCCGAAAGAGATAAGCGGAGACTAGAGGCTTTTGAGATGTGGTCCTATAGAAGACTATTAGGAATTTCCTGGAGAGACCACATCACGAATGATGAAGTTCTTCAAGGAATCGAAGGAGTAAATCACCTGCTCAGGACCTTGTCCGAGAGGCGTGCAAGATGGATCGGCCATGTAATACGTCAAGAAGGTCTCTTGCATGCCATAATGAAGGATATGACCGAGGGGACAAACTCTAGGGGACGCCCACGCCAAGAGTACCTGGAGGACCTGTTAGTGGACGTGCAATGCTCATCATATGCAGATTTCAAAAGCCAGGGAAGAATGGAAGAGAAGAATATAAGAAATTGCTGCAAACCAATCCCAGGATTGAAACTTTCTAATTAAACTTGGTTAGAAAATCTTTAAAAACAAAACAAACAAACCATCACGCCCTTTCCCCGCAGGGGTAGGCACTCCTCTCTAGCTTCCTGCAAATTTATACAACGAGTCATACACGCACGTCGATTCTTCCGACTTCTAACATGACCAACCTTTAAAATGTGATTAACTTGGTCATGCCATGTTTTCCTCGGTCTGCCTCGACTCAGTACTCCATTTACATCATTACCGTATACTATCTTAACCATTCTTTCTCCATCCATGCGCTCCATATGTTCGAACCAACGCAGTGATCCTTTCATAATTCCTTCTTCCGCTCTACACTCTATTTTTATATCAGCATTTGAGATTCTGTCGTATAACGTTCTACCACACATGCGTCTTAAGGACCGCATTTATTCTGTCCTCATCCTTATTCTGCCAGTTCCATACTTCGCTTCCATTAGAGTTGGGACCAGAACTCCATTGTGAACGACCGCTTTCGCTTTCATTGCTAAATTCTTGTTTCCAATAATTATTTTTAAAGTTCCATTCACTTTGTTACCCGCACCAACCCTTCTTTCGACGTTACTATCCGTTCGGCCATACTACCTAAATACACTAATTCACTCACCTGCTCCAAGTTCTTTTCGTTCACACTTATATGACGAGTACAAATTGTCATTTGCTCTTCTCTTTCAAAAACCATCACCTTTGACTTTCCGACATTCATCATTAAATCGTTCGACTTGCATACCTCATACATTCTCGACACCAAGACTTGTAATTCGTCCGCACTATCCGCAAAGAGAACTGAGAAAATTTTCATTCTTTAAAATTATTATTTATATTTATGTTACTAACTAACCATCACGCCATTTCCCCGGAGAAGTAGGCAGAGAAGATGGACCGCCATACCGTTCTGTCGTGACATATCTCTCTAGATAACTCCACATTCATACATCGTAACATGCACACTCGTCGATTTTTCCGACTTCGAATGTGTCCGTATGTATTTGATTAATTTGGTCTTGCCATACTTTCCTTGGTCTTCCACGAGTTCTCTTTTCGCTCACAATACATGTATATAACATTTTAATCATTATTCTCTCTTCCATTCGTTCCATATGTCCAAACCATCCCAGGGATCGTTTTTTTAATTTTACTTATGATGCAATCAACTACATAATTATCACAATTTGATTTTAAATTTTTTTGTTTGTTTGTATGGTACTTTATTTTTACGGTTTTAAATTCTATCTTCATATGAGTAAATATTTTAACAATTAAAAACACAAGATAACCTCTTATACAAAATAAAAGAAGCCTCTTATACAAAATAATGAAAATAAATATTTAAATATTTAATATAAATATTAATTTTCTGCTACTCTTAAGAGATGTTTGGTTCTGACAGTGTCTGCTCTTGCTTCGATTCCGTAAGTCATAATGGGCCTGATGCATGATTTATAAATTCTAACTTTGCTTTCTACTAGCGTATGCTTACTGTCCCAGACAGTGTCCCTTAGACATCCGGAGATAACTGCAGCTTTATCAGTCTGTTTTTAAACGTCATTATATAGATCGCTGCAACTAGATATCTCCACACCCAGATTTCTGAACTTCACGACCTGTTCTATATGGGTATATCGTCTATAACCAGTTTACATCTGAGAGGCTGTCTGGATATTGTTAGACATTTTGTTTTGGCGACGGATATCATCATATTATACTTCTCAGACGCAAGATGGAACCTATAAAAGACTCGTTGTAGATGAAGATGTAAATTACAGCATATAGATTGGAGTGACATCTCCAGGCAGTTTCTAGCAATGTGCTAAATGGCGGTAGCCTTTCACATTGCGTTAAAAAGATATTCTGCTTAATGCTTAAAATACAATCTTTATAGATGGCGTTAGTGTGTAGATTGAATAAACTACCATGCAAATGGTGGTGTTGCAGATTAACATATATACAACTTCCAAAATTTTGTCAGACATGGTGGTCATAAGAAAAAAAGGTGGAATGGGGAATGTTGTATTACATAAAGCGTGCGCTTAACACAACCAATGACAGGTCATAAGTCCTGTAAACACCTTGATCAACCATATTCTGTTTCCAATTTGCATCTTCGTCTCTATTGAGATACAATTGATTCTTCGTTGTATGTAGATCGTCTTCACTTTCTGCCAGTCTTGTTGCATCGCCAATATAGCATACCACATTGATGAGATTTTGAAGTTATTGATTAAAATTAACAACAACAACAAACCATCACGCCGTTTTCCCGCACGGGTGGGTAGAGAGAATGGACCGCCACACTAATCTATCCTGGCACACCTCTCTAGCTTCCTCCACATTCATACATCGAGTCATACACGCACGTCGATTCCTCCGGCTTCTGACATGACCAACTTTTAATATTTGATTAATTTGGTCATGCCATGTTTTCCTCGGTCTACCTCGACTCCTTACTCCATTTACAGTGTTAACGTATACTTTTTTAACCATTCTTTCTTCACCCATGTGCTCCATATGTCCGAACCAACGAAGCGAACCTTTCATAATTTTGTTCATAATACCTTCTTTCGCTCTACATTCCTTCCTAATATCAGCATTTGAGATTCTGTCGTACATCGTTCTACCACACATACGTCTTAGGGACCTCATCTCTACCGCATTTATTCTGCTCTCATCTTTCTTCTGCCAGTTCAATGCTTCGCTTCCATACATAATGGTTGGAACCAGAACTCCACTGTGAAATGAAGTTATCCCATAAAAAAATATTCTCCCCGAAGGAAAATTAAAAAATGAAGACAGAGCAGTATAGTGGTTCATCTTCTATGCCCAGCCTTTCAGTTAGATAGTCAATCTATTAATCTGACCTCCCACATGGTAGAACAATGCATTGATAAATAGATAAATACAATTATAGATACGTATACATAAACATGTTTTAATTTGAATGACATTCGACTAATTCACTTGCAGATAACACGAGGTAATCTTTTCCGTCATTGACAGTGAAATTTCAAATGTATTTACATTCATAGATAAGACAATCTTCAAGAAATTAACCTCATCCATCTTACTGGCTTATTCCGCGCAGGTTATTTGGAACACATTTAAAAAATATATACGAGTACCCTTAAAGGCATTCTGTTGCATATCTACAACAATTTATTTAAGCGCTTATAATTCTGCATACATGCAATAAATGAATTCCAATGCATAGTGTTGCGTAAGTGTAACAATACGCAGAGCCATTGTGTTTTTAAATTATTGGAGTAGATGTCTCTGTAAGCAAGAAATTGACATTTTAATAATAAAATTAAAAAAAACGTTTGGTGCAGATGTGTCACATTTCTGAGAGTTTCAACATCTATTTTCATTGGTGCTACTGGATATAAAACGAAATAAAATAAATGTATATACTCCATAAAGCTGAGTCTACCTTTGTTTATTAATTTTTTTTTTAAATATTTTTTGTAACGATTGCAAAAAGTAAACAAAACATGCAATGAATAAAATATAAATAAACTTACATATTTTAAAAATTATTTTTCCCGTTATTTTCAACCTAATTTTAGTTTTACTTTTGAATTTGGAAAAATCATTCATTTAAGGGTTAAAACAAAATCACACTTTTCTTCTTCTCGTATATTCATTTTCACTTTGTGTTGTGGATTCACATTTGAATAAATAGAAACGCACTTTGTATTATCACAAATATATATTTTTTTAATTGCATACAAGTGTCGGTCCTTATTCGATCCTTTACCTATGCAATTCTATTTTCATCCATTTTATATATCATTAATATTCAGGTGTCCATAACGGTTTCTCATAACTAGACGTTGACTTGTGTCAACGTCTAGTTATGAGAAAATGTAAAAAAATCTAAGTTTTGTATTTTAAAAATAGGTATCTAAAAAATCGAGAAAATCAACACTCTGTTTTTTTTACAACAACAACAAACCATCACGCCGTTTCCACGCAGGGGTAGTCAGAGAGATTGGACCACCACTCTACTCTAACCTGATATACCTCTCTAGCTTCCTCCACATTCATACAGCGAGTCATACACGCACGTCGATTCTTCTGGCTTCTGACATGACCAACCTTTAAAATTTGATTAATTTGGTCATGCCATGTTTTCCTCGGTCTACCTCGACTACGTACTACATTTACCTCGTTAAAGTTTACTTTTTTAACCTTTCTTTCTGCAACCATGCGCTCCATATGTCCGAACCAACACAGCGATCCCTTCATAATTTTGTTCATAATACCTTATTTCGCTCTACATTCCTTTCTAATATCAGCAATTGAGATGCTGTCGTACATTGTTCTACCACACGTCTTAGGAACAGTTTTTTTTTTACATTTTTCTTTATTTTTATTTCATCTGTTATTTTTTTTACATTTTTCTTATAACTAGCAACATCCGTTTCGTTCCAGCATGATCTGCATTCTTGCGCACTGAAGTGTAAAAGTAAATAATATACTACTGAATCACATACGCTATGCATATCTTTCTTTTGCTACCTCTATATTCGCGGTAATGTGAGAGACAAGTTGTTAGAGATGAACGGAATATAGGGCAAGTCATGTTTCCGGCTTGACGTCGACTTCTGGGACATCCAGTATATAAGTGAATCAAGTTTGAGAAAAATACAGGAGTGTCCCAAAAGTCGACTTCTGGGACACCCCTGTATTTTCCCAGAAGTCCCAATTCACCAACATTGTCTGTATCAAACAGTGAAATAAATAAGGATAGAGTAGGTATCTTTGCTTAATCGTATCACCTCGGAGTTTGACATATTTTGTGATAGTTTGGCTCATCTGAGGGAAGTACTATCTTTATTATAATTGTATGGTATATTTATCTTATTAATTTGTCATGCATCTTATGTTTCTCGCTCTTTTTATTAATTTATTATGTATTACTTATTATTGTGTATCTCTAACTTGTATCTTTAGTGTATTGAAAAATAAATCTGTAATGCTTTAGATATGTTTAAAATAAATAAATGAAAATGAAATGAAATGAAATGAAATGATTGTATCTCAATAGAGACGAAGATGTAAATTGTTTTTTGGAAACAGAATATGGTGGTCAATGCGTTTACAGGACTTATGACCTGTCATTGGTTGGGTTAAGCGATTGCTTTATGTTAACAACATTCCCCATTCCGCCCTTCTTACGAACACACCACGTCTGACAAATTTTTGGAAGTTGTATATAAGCTACTATGTTGCACCACACTTCACATGTTACTAGTTCAATCTAGACTAGCGCCATCTATTAAGAATAGGTGTAAGCATTAAGCAGAAAATCTTTTATTAATGCAATGTGATCTTCGTCTCTATTGAGATACAATTAATCCTTAAAAATGATTAACCCGCAATGGGTAAAATCCAGTAATTGTCTACAAATATTGGTAATATTAGTGAAATAAATGTTTATAGAACTCAAATTTATCGTTGAAATACTTATTTACTTGAGAGTTTTATAAAAATTTGACGCACGACATTTAACAAACAAAAGAACACGTTTTTTTTTAAATTCAACTGCATTTAAAAGTTCAATCGATAAAGCTGGTAAATGTTTTATCGTAATACCCAATAATGGCGCTAGATGACTGGAGTGAATAAACTTAGGAAACGTAATTCCCACTGATCTTTTTAGAGCAATTTCGAAAGTGGGAATACGTATTCCCGCCAGCCACGAAAGGGTTAAAAGATGTTATGCTTATTAGAATCTTGGATTTCAACACTCTTGAAACTACTGACAGAACTAAATCTATACGTTCCCCATAGTTATAGCAGAGCAAGGGGTCATATATTTTTTTATGCCCCAAATTGCCGCACAGAGGTCCTTCTAAGTTCTCCTGGATTGAAAGCGATTCGTCTTTTAAATGAGGTTGCAAAAGAGATAGACAGCAAGGAAAAAACTGACATGTTCCTATTCATAAGGTTCTATGTATATTTCCTTTGATATTCTTTTTTTTTCACCCTTTACATCGATTTGGCTCGCGCTGTAATGATGTAAGGAATTTTTTCAATAAAATGATAATAATAATAATAAAATAATAATAATAATAATTATGATAATAATAATAATAATAATAATAATAATAATAATAATAGTAATAATAATAATAATAATAATAATAATAATAATAATAACGATAATAATAATAGTAATAATAATAATAATAATAATAATAACGATACTAATAATAATAATAATAATAATAATAATAATAATAATAATAATAATAATAGTAATAATAATAATAATAATAATAATAATAATAATAGTAATAATAATAATAATAATGCGTACCAGCTACACATCACCGGTAATGTAAGATTAAGCACGTGATGAACTTTTTTATCTTTCGTAGGAACGTGGTCGAACAAGTAACCTTGAATATATTTAAAATTACGTAAGGTTCTAATTCAACATTTTTATTTTTTATATTTTCCATCTAAAACAGCAACGTAAAAATGTCACCGTTATCAAATGTAAACACAAAATGTTTTTTTATGCTTGAGAGCTATGATAATAATTTTATCTTGTTCGGCTTAATGAAATATTATGTAGGTCTTTCGCATTTGACCTTGTTCTATGTAATTACATATAAAGGATGGCCCATTCGATACAATCAAACATTCCAAAACATATTATACAAAATAACTAACTAACTAACTAACTTACTAAATTGAAAAACTTTGCTTAATCCACTATTAAATAAAAAAATATTAAAAAACTTGGAGCCTGAAAGATAACTCAATGAACAGACTGGAAGCATTTGAAATGTGGCTCCATCGCCGAATGCCAATACCGAAGTCCTGAGGTGAGCTAGATTTGACAGGGAATTGTTATCAACTATCAAGGTTTGAAAGATCTTATATCTGGGTCATATACTGCGTGGGGAAAAGTACCACCTTCTCCAACTGATATTGGAGGGAAAAATTGAGGGACTCCGAGGGCCCGGAAGGAGACAAATGTCCTGGCTGCGAAACGTGAGGAAGTGGACCGGCATCCGAAGTGTTGAGGAGCTGTTCCGAGCGGCGCAAGACAGGGACAGGTTCGCCGAGGTGATCGCCAACGTTGGGGGGACCCGACAGGGAACTTGAAGAAGAAGAAAAAAACACGACATGTTTCGGAGGATACCTCCATCTTCATGTATAAAAATATAATGAAAACTAAACAAAGAAAGACTAATAAAAAACGCTTTTAAAATTCGATACAGTCATTCAAAATTAAAAATTAACCTGGGCTATTTGTTATAAGTAGGTACTAACAATTATTTTTTAACAGTAAGAACTAATAAATAATATTAAATAATAATAATACATGATGTTAATATAAAAAAATGCAAATATAGAAACAACATGCATTTGAAAATACATAATTTGTATAGAAATTAATAAATGATTGATTTGCATTTGATTGGGAATGGGAGCTTGGGAGATTAAATGTAGACAAAGTATTTAAGGAGAAAGGAGTAAAAGAAGGAATCTGATTATTAATTATGTTTTCACCCAATTTCACCGACTTGAGGATTTCTAAATTTTCGCGAAAACGTGGCACGATCAAATAAATCAAATATTAAATGTCGGCCACGTAAGGAGTCAGAAAAATCGACGCGCGTCCATGACACGATGAATGAATGTTGAGAAAGCGAGAGAAATATGTCAGGAAAGAAAAGCGTTGCAGTCCATTATTTCTGCCTACCCCTTCGGCGAGACGGCGTGATGGTTAGTTAGTTAAAATTCTTTTATTTTCTTTGAAAATATTACACCAAGACGATATCACTATTCATAAGAATGAATATAATAATAGTTTGACGAATTATAATCTTTTCCTGGGGCTTTTATAAAATAGCCGAATGGTTAATAAATATCTATTTCTTTGATTCTAGCAAAGATGTCATACAAAGCAACGGGGAAGTTAATATCCTTAGGAGAAGGGATGCCGAACGACACCATCTTTCCCTTCGAAGAGATCAACATCAAACTCAAAGATGGAACAGACCTATGCCTCAAGGACAAAGAACTAGCCAATGCTTTGCAATATATACCTTCTCAAGGGTTAGTCCAATCTTTTCTTATTTCTTATCGTCCCTTCCCATTACTTAATTTAACGAAGGGTTTCGCTGGTAGGTATCTTCTTCCTTAATGCCTAGAGTCTTCATGTCCTTCTGGACATTCTTCAACCAGGTGGACAATAATGGACATAGTCTCTAGTCCAAATGTTTTCACAGAACATGGATGCTCTGAGAGTTACCTTTTACAAAATTGGAAAAATACCAATGCTCAATGTGTCTGTTGTGAATTGGAAGACAAAACCAACTACTTTGAATGCAGAACTTTGTGGCAGAGTGGCAAGAGCTATGACTGCCACACCCAAGGTCCCGGGATCGATTTCCGGCAATGGCAGTGTGATTGTCACACTGTCTTTGGTCTAGTGAGAATTAAATGGCGACAGATTAAGTACCTGTCACATGTCATGAAAACAAATATAATAGCTAAAAAAACAAGTTGTTAGTTATTGGGTACGATCTGTAGTATATAAAAAAATGTATACCATCTTAGAATGCAGAAAATGAGAAAATATAAAGATGGCCATGTTGACTATGAGCGGAAGAGAAATTCGGCCTTAATATGTAGTGGGAGGCATGATGAAGAGCAGGGATATATGGGAGACCAGTAAAAAAATGATTAGCACCATAATGAAGGACAAGGAGGCCGATGAAAGGCAGAGGAAGAAAGAAAGAATTAACAGTATCTAAGAGAGATTATGGAGGAACTGCTGGACACCTTCGAAAGAAAGGTGCTGCGACGAATTTGACCCGTGAGAGAAGGAGAGCAATGGCGTATTCGACGCAACGATGAGCTGTATTCCATGTACCAGGTGCCCAGCATCTCCACGCGCATAAAGCTACAAATATTGAGATGGGCTGGACATGTACAGAGGATACCGATCTCACGGTCCGATAACGCATTATGACTGGACAACCGGGCGGAAAGAGAAGGTTGGGAAGATGAGGTGGGAGGACGAAGTAAAGAATGATGCAGCATAACGTCTTCCGGGTCAAAGAGGCCAAGGTTCGAAATGGGCTGTAGTGCCATCGGAAGAAGAATAAGAGAGATTAATTATTATTAAGAGTAGCAGAAATGAGAACATTGCGACCTATTGTGGGGAGAACCCTTAGAGATAGGATACTCAATGAAGAAATTCGCATATCCTGCAAAATTGATGACATAGTGAGATGGAGTAAGCAGAGAAGATGATTCTGGAGGGACCACATCGAGAGAATGGATCCAGCGAGAATTCCTAATATCGTGATGCACGAGCGACCATCAAAGAGATGGAGAGAAGGCTGGTCGTCTTCATCACAGGAATAAAGTTGATATCCTGTATAAACATATCGCAAGATCTACATGAAGAAGAAGTAGAAGAATTATTATTTCTGCAATGACAAGGCTGCAACGAAGAAATACCGAAAGGGTGTACCGTTGCAGAAAGAAACACTAGAGGGTTTTTCTTTAGCGGGTAGGTCTGTCCACGGGCAGGAGTTCTGCAGTCGTCCATAAGGATGTTCCCACCCTCAGCAAACAAAAAAGGCGTTATCATTGGCGGTACACGTGAAGTTTTGTTTCAAAAGTGGAGCATACTTAGAATTAGTAAAAAAGCAATCAGGTATAATCGTTTTCTTTGATGTTTAAAACAATTATGTTTCAAAACCCAGTAACCTATAACAACAAGCGCTGTAAGAACTGATAGCCTTATATGGATTGGGCATGTACACTATGTCGAATATGTTGAAGCTATATAGGCCTTGGCCCACATTTCACTCCTTCGCGCATGGTCCAAGAATGTCAATTTTATGAGAATACTTCTATATGTATGAAGCTCTGGTTCGTAGTAACGTGGAGTATTGCTTCATCATTTGCGACCCCAGAGATATAACAACCATCTTGGAACTAGAAAAGATCCAGAAACGTTTTTTGAGATATTTATACCTAAGGGAATATAACTACTATCCTTTTTTGTACCCCTCACTATTTCTCACAGGAATGTTGGATTTCAACACTCTTGAAACTCGTCTAATGATCTTTCTAGGTGAGATTTTTTTCAAACTATTAACCGGAGGTATTTAAAATCCAGGAATACTAAATCTATAAGTTCCCTATAGCTATAGCAGAGCGAGGGGGCAAATATTATTTTATGCCCCAAATTGCCGTACAGAGGCCCTTCGAAGTTCTCCTGTATTGAAAGCGATTTGTCTTTTAAATGACGTTGCAAAAGAGAGAGACCTCTTTGGATGCAATTAAGGCGAATTCATGAATACCCTTTCGATAAGGGCAGCAAGGAAATAACTGGCATTTTCCTATTCATAATTTTCCATGTATATTTCCTTTGATATTTTTTTTTTCACCCTTTACACCGTTTTGGCTCGCGCTGTAATGATGTTAGGAGTTTTTTCAACAAAATAATAAATAAATAAATATTAAGTAGAACTCTGGCGGTGATTCATAAATGCTTTCCATGCCGTCCAAGGTATTCAAAATACGTATCGTATGGAAATGCATGTGAAAATTAGGTCAATGAAAACGATTATTAGTTATAAGTTCAAATATCCACATACTTGAGGAGATAAATTTGCTTATAGCATTCTTAACAATAATGGATACAAGACGACATTGAAATACTGAAAGTATTTTACAAATTAAGTATTCAAATTAATTTTATCAGTTTCGGTGAAGGGGTAGGCAGAAAGGACAAACCGCCATACCGTTATTTTCATTTGTTATCTCGAATCCTCAACATTCATACATTAAGTCATGTACGAACGTCGATTTCTCCGACCGAAATATAAAATTTGATTGATTTGATTATTTAACGTAGTAGGTCACTAAGTTTCATTAGTCTGCATTTAGTTCGTTTTCCATTCACATCTTAAACATTCACAAATATTTCATTATTTTTTCTATTCGTTTTCCTTAACTATTTTAATAATTTTTTTAATATTTTGATCATAACACTTTCATTTGACGACATTCGTGGCAGAGTGGCAAGAGTTACGACTGCCACCAAAAAGGTCTGAGGTTCGATTCCTGGTGATGGCCATTGTGATTGGACGACCTTCGTGGCCGAGTGGTAACTGCATTGACTGCCACCCCGAAGGTTACGGGTTCGAATCCCGGCGAGGGCAGTGTGTTTGTCACACTATCTTTGGTCTAGTGTAGAATTCACGTGACAATAAAATGGCGATAGATTAGCTACCTATCACATGTCACGAGAATCAATAGAAAACATGTTGTATACCATACAGTAATTGGGTTGAAACGAGCTTTTGTATACAAATGTGGAAAGCAACGGGAAACTACTGCATACAAGGCCCAAGTGGCATCTCGAGAACCAGCAAAATGTTTCACATTGCTGCAAATCAACCCCTTGGATTGACAATAACGAAGAGATACGCTTTCTTTCAAGCTGAATTCTCTACTTATATCAGGATTTGTCATCAATAATCATATGAAGATATCACATTCGTCTAAGAATAAAAAATCTCTCAGACACAAGTTGAATGATATTTCTAAGACATTCGTCTAAGAATGATATATCATTATTCAATAAAAATTTCAGATTGCCTCGCCTGATGAAGACTTTGAAAGAGTTCCAGCAAATCATCCACGACCCTCCAGATTGGAACCAGAGAGATATCATCATCACCTCTGGCTCCCAAGACGGGATATACAAGTCCATTGAGATGTTGGTCAACAGGGGGGACCCTGTTCTCGTGCCTAGTCCTCTGTATTCTGGAACTGATATTATTGTAAGTATATTTCAAGAAATATCCATTTTGATAACATGTTTCGGTTTTAGCCTATGCTTTAACCAAAAATTATATTCCTGCTGTTCTTAGGTGTCTTCTTCTCTGGTTTCAATCCTGGGATTGGTTTGCAGCAATTTCCTCCATTATTCTCTTCCATTTTTCCCTGTCTTGTGCGGCTCTTTTGAGATCTGCAAATGATGAGCAGCGTACGTCCACCAACAGGTCCTCCAGGTACTCTCGGCGTGGGCGTCCCCTAGAGTTTGTCCCCTCGATCATACCCTCCATTATGGCATGCAGGAGACCTTCTTGACGTATTACATGGCCGATCCATCTTGCGCGCCTTTCGGCCAAGGTCCTGAGCAGGTGCCTTCCTCCTTCGATTCCTTGAAGAACTTCCTCATTCGTGATGTGGTCTCTCCAGGAAATTCCAAAGAGTCTTCTATAGGACCACATCTCAAAAGCCTCTAGTCTCCGCTTATCCCTTTCGGATAGGCACCATGTCTCGCAGCCGTACATCAAGACACTCCATACATAGGTCTTGATGAGGAGTATTCTCAGTTTTAGGTCTATATTATTTGATTCTATTATTTTCGACCTTTTATTAAATGCAAGCCTAGCCTGATGTATACGGCTGTCGACCTCGCTCTTAGACCGACCGTCCCATGTTATTTTGCTCCCGAGGTAGACAAACTCCGTAAGAGTAATTTTCAAACAATTCTACTTAAAAGGGTATTCTATCCAAGGGGTCTAGACGCCCGAATTTTACGTATTTTTTGGGCTCTATAAAAAACAATAAATATTTTTGGTATCCATTTCTTCACTTCACATTTATTGATATATCGTTAAAATAAAAAAATATAATTATTAAAAAAAAACAATTATCCAAAACGGTGCAGGCCTGCAAAGTGGGGGCTCACAAAAAAAGTACGTCCTGGTTGACCCGATTCCAATCCTTCCAGTAATCATAAAAAAAAAATGAAATAAAAATTCTTGAAAAAAAAGGATGTAGCAGAAATTTTGAAAAAAAAAATTATAATCGCAAAATGGCGGCGATTTGAAGAAAAAATATCATTTTTGCCATATTTTTTTTAACTTTCGAATATTTAAAAAAATAGTAAAACACAAAATTTTCAAAAAAAAAACTCTGCATCATGCGATAATCAGATATATAGAGAAGCTTTGTGCTATTTTTCAAGTTAATCGGTACATTAGAACTTGAAATATCAGGTCAACCGTATTGAAAAAAGTCAGTTTTGGAAAAAAGTTAGGAGTCGAGTTTCGCGCGATATAAATCGTTTAATGGCGTGTTATTCTTACATGTTCTCAACCTGCAATCCCAACCTCACAATTTTCGACCTTCCATGAAGCCGATTTCTAATGATTTATTGGATATAAAAGCATTTTCATAATGTAGACTCTTCCCAGGTAATCAGAGTTTACCTGCCGTCTATCGTTCATTCGTCCGGTCGGACCAATTTAGTCGGTGCGTAGGCGAAAATTTTCAGAATTTCAGAAAATCCTTTTATGGTCATATTTTTAAAGGTGAAAATATTTTTATGGTCATAACTTTAAAAATATGCAATTTTTTTTTTTTTTTCAATTTTCTACACCAGAATACCCCCTTAATGTCACTAGACAGTAATTAATACGAATGAAAACGTCTGTTTTATATTAAATGATTTATTAAATAATCCATTGAATTGGCCGAAGCACTATGATTATTTAACATTAACTGTTAAATCTACAACACTGTTATAATATCACAATTTTTTATCATACACTTTTTAAGAGTGTCGCAACAGCTGTTTCGCCAACCGATACCCCTTCAGGAAGACGGCGTGATGGTTAGGTTAGGTGTAACGCCTTGTAAACGCCCGTGTAAATGCCTTTAACTTCAATTATTTAATATTTGTGATTATATTGATAATAGATGAAACCTTACGAGCCGAAGATGCTGGAAGTGAAACAGGACAAGTTCGGTCTGATGCCAGAAGACCTCAGACTCGTGCTGGAGAAGTGTAGGCAGAACTCTTACGTCATGCCGAGGGTTATCTACATCAACCCCACCGGGAACAACCCCACGGGGACCGTCATCCCCAACAGCAGGAGGCAAGAGATCTACGACATTGCCTGCGAATACGACCTCATCATCCTGGAGGATGACCCATACCATTTCGTCTACTTCACAAAGGTAAACATCACTTTATATTACTATATTACCCATTATACTATATTACCCATTACCCATTTCTTTAGATTAATTAGGGGATACTTCGAGAACTCGGCCGTACTGGAGGGTGTTCGGCTTTTTGTCCCCGATAGATATCTCCGACAGCGACAGCACAGATTGTTTTACCTACCGGCCGCCAGAACCAATCTGCCTCTGGTGACACCGGTGGGAAGAGCAATTAGTCTGCTGAACGCGGTCTCCTCGGAGATCGACGTCTTTCATGTTAGTGAAAGTACGTTCAGAAGGCAAATACTCTTAATTCTGGAGAGTATCCTGTCTTCCTAATGTTAAACCATCTCTTATGCGTTTCTGGTAGTATACTATATATAATATATTATTTTACCTGTTCTCAATAGATGCCTTAAAAATAAATTTTGTAATGTCTGTTGATGAAATAAACTGATTTGATTTGATTTGATTTGATTTATTTTGTATACAACAAGTCGTTTAAATCCAATTGAAGACCTTCATGGCCGAGTGGTAAGAGCTTTAACTGCCACCCTTAAGGTACTAGGTTCGATACCCGGCGATGGCAGGGTGATTGTCACACTGTCTTTGGTCTGGTGTTGAATTAACGTGACAATAAAATAACGATAGATTAGCTACCTATTACATGTCATAAGAATAAATGTAATAACTAAAAAATTTAAATTGTAAACAGTAATTGGGTTCAAAGGACAAGTTGTATACAACAAAAAAAAACAAGAGTTTTTGTGACAAAAAATCGAAAATCTACTAATTAACTCTAAAATTAAGATTTTTTTTTTGATCCCTAAGAAGGCACTTTTCTTGCAAATCATCTTTCAACAGTGTTGCTTAATAATTTGGAGTGAAAAGCTATCAAGGAATCACAAAAATTAATTATATAATTACAAAAAACCGATATTTTCAGTGTGAAAAGATTTCTGTGCTCGCTACTGTATATTTCGCAAATTTTCTTATGTCTGCATTGCGGACACGATCTCGAAGAGTTTTTCCAGTAATTGATCTTAGGACCTTCATCTCCGATGTTCTTAGTAGTCCCTTGGTTCGCACAGTATCGGCCCGCGTCTCTACAGCGTACGTCATGATAGTAGGTCGCTCGCATGCCTTATAAATTCTGATCTTGCTGTCGATACGCATGACAAGCACATTGTGCTTGTTCTTCCAGACCAGATTCTTTAGACACCCTGACACGGCAGAGGCTTTACTGACTTGTTCTCGTACTTCGGTATAAATGTCATTATGGCTGCAGATCTCTACTTCCAAATATCTGAAACTCATTACTTGCTCCACAGGTATAATAATAATAATAATATGCGAACTTTTAAAGCGCCGTTTTTGTGATGTAATCACCTCAAGGGCGCATTAAGACGTGTTTTAAATATAAAAATCTAAATGTTACCGCTTAAAAAACGATCGGTTTAAAAGTATAGTAGAACAAAGTATAAATGTTTAAATTGGGTATGAAATATGAAAAAGATGGGTTTTCAGTTTAGATCTGAAATCTGTCGGATCATTTATGCATCTAAGGTGTGAAGGGAGATTGTTCCAACCTGATGGACCGGCTACCGCGAACGCTCGATCCCCGAAATTTGTACTGGGGCAACGCTTCGGCTCAACTAATCTTCCTATTGCTGAGGAGTTTGCCGAGCGAAGTGTGGATTTCCGTGAATTTAGGCTGTCCGTTATACAGAGTTCAGATATATAACTTGGCGCCATTCCATGTAGCGCTTTGAGGACTGTCCAGCAGAGTTTATACTGGATTCTTTCTGGACTTTTAAGCCAGTGAAGTTCTTTGAGATGTTGTGTTATATGTGACTTTTTTGGAATGCCTTTAATGAGCCTTGCTGCTGCATTGAACGCAGATTGAAGTTTGTTTATTTGTTGTTTTGGAATGTTTGCATATCATCAACATTCAGCTAACATCTTGTAGGTTGCCTAGATATAGTGAGACTTTTTGTTTTGTTGAATGATATAGCTCTATTTAACCCTTTGTGATACTGTGTGGAATTTGTACAACATTCTTTACAAGTCAACTTCAGACTCTGCTATTAATGCGGCATCGTCTGCATAGCAAATGACGTTCATAGTTTTACTGCCCATTTTATAACCTAGTCCCAAACAACAACAATTTTTAATCCTAAATTTTGAAACGTGTAGGGATTACACATCACCGTTACGCGGGGCCATTTTTAAACACAGTAAGAGAAAGGTAATGGTTAAAGTTTATAGCTAGGAAGAACGCCACTGATACAATAATATATTATAGTCTGGTGTTTAAATGACTACTCAATTGATTATTACTTATCCTACCCATGGACCAGGTATAAGCATATCATACCGCCTGAAGCCAAAATATCACATAGGTTGTTAATAATGAAATGTTTTTTTGATTTCAGGAAGTACCAAAGTCTTTCATCTCCTACGACGTAGAAGGCAGAGTACTTAGATTCGATTCCTTGTCCAAAATCCTGAGTTCTGGACTCCGATTAGGATGGGTGACTGGACCGTCTCCTCTTATTGAACTCATGGAACTCCACATGCAAGCTTCTTACCTTCACTGCTCTACACTAACACAGGTATAGTAGATAGTATAAATCAGAGGTTCCCAAACTTTTTTGACCCGTAGACCCCTTGCCGATTTCCTCTATTATGTGTAGACCCCCTACTTTCCAAAAGTTTTTTTTTTTCACAAATTCATCTATAACTTAAAAGTAGTTTTTAAAGCTGACACAGATCTAAATAAGACCAAAAAAATCCAGAAACGAAAATCCGGAATTCGTTGGCGACCATTTTTTTAGCTCATTTGGGAAAATCGAATGCCCAATCTTTGCCGAAGATCTTGACCGCCCGATTTTCCCAAATGAGCTAAAAAAAATGTCGCTAACGATTTCGGCCATTCGACGTGAGATCCACTATCGTGGACCTCCATTTTCATTTCATAGAACCCCAATTTTTTTTTCGCTGACATGGACCCCTTGCAAGTTGTCGCAGACCCCTGGGGGTCTACATAGACCCATTTGAGTGACCCCACATAGAATCACTGGTATAAATTATAACTACCCTAAAGATGGAGACTGCAACTATCTCCTAAACGTCGGTAAAGGAAGATAAGTTACACGAGTATACCCAAGATCCATCACCTTTGACTTTCCGACATTCATCATTAAATCATTTGACTTGCATACCTCATACATTCTCGACACCAAGACTTGTAATTCCTCCGCACTATCCGCAATGAGAATGGCACTCAATCAATCAAATACGCCGATTACACATAAAGAAAGATATTTTGTAATTACTTATAAGTTGAGGTTAAATAGGATCGAATTAGAAGATGAAGAATATTGCGATTGGGGAAGGAATTCACCTGTTATGAGAGCAAGGAGGGAAAGCGAAGAGATTTTAAGCATGTCAGCCGAGGGATGTAATAAATAATTAACAAAATATACATATTTAACTTTTTTCAGATGATAACCGTGAAACTCCTCGATTCCTGGGGTTTGGATGGATTCCGCAGCCATCTGTCAAGTGTGAAGGACTTCTACCTGCATAAGAGAGCCCTTCTTCTAGGCTACATGGACAAGCACCTCACGGGTCTGGCAGAGTGGGACTCTCCCGAGGCGGGGATGTTCGTTTGGATAAGGGTCAAGGATGTTCCTGATATTTACAACATGGTAAGGAATTCATACAAAACTTCATTTCTAATAAGTAAACCAAGAAATATTGATTTGGTTCATGTGGTGCTCCTGTAAAACTTGGAGAAATTTCGTGTATAAGTGAATTGTTTTGGTCAATTTAATTGTTACCGCACTTTATAATAGTTAATTGTGACACGTAATACGTTTGTACTGTTTTGCTGTTAAAATTATATTAGTTTTTTCAAATTAAAAAGAATTTTGACAGGTGTCAAAATAAAATTTTCATTTGTTCCAATGACAATTTGAATAATTTCTTCAATATTTTTTTTAAGTTCTTGCTGGTTAAGTGCCTAATTACAGCTAATTTAAAAAACGGTGGATACGTGTAACATAAATTAAATAAACACAAATGTTCGGATCGTCCATGTCAACATGTGCAACATCGAAAAAAACAAAATGTGTTATTACATTATGTACTAAATTAAAAAAAACGGTAGATACGTGGAACATACAAAATGTGTTATTACATTATGTACTAAATTAAAAAAAACGGTAGATACGTGGAACATAAATTAAATAGACAATATGTGCACCATCTAAAAAGAACATTTTGTGTTAAAATGATTTTATTTTGTTATTTTATTTTATATCATTGTATTTTATATTATTTGTTTTAGATTTATTTTGTGGGTGTTGGACGATCGAAATGTGCGCGGGAGATGCCTATTGGTGGCGATGAGGTTCGCAACCCATCACACCGCGTCTCCCGCGGGGCGAAAAGAGAAAAGAAAAAAGAAGGATGGAGTGCCGCATTAGTAAAAGTGTGGCAGTCCATTCTTTCTACCTACCCGTCCGGGGAGACGGCGTGATGGTTAGTTAGTTAGTTAGAAATATGGAGATATAAGACTGCGTTCTGCCAGTTAGTACTTATAGTCATGAAACTATAACATTGTCCAAACAAAGTGCTGAGAAACTACGAGTGGCCCAAAGGACCTCTTTGGAATAAAATGGCAATCTATGACAGGTATTAGCAACTTTTGAAATATGATTGGCTCTAATAATATATTGGACTTGGACTTGGACTTGGATCTTCTGGCTTACAGAGGTTCAGCTCATGTGGCTATTCCTCTTACGTCTGATGGGAACATTGTTGGAAGGTGATTTGGTGGGTTGTTAGTTTATTCGGGGGCATGATTTGTGTGGCCCGGAGTGTTCCTCTGAAGGAGAATCGATTTTGGGCGCTTGTGGCGGCTGGAAGTGTTTGGGTCGTAATTAGAGAGGTCTTTTATTGTGGGGTTGGGATGTGAAGGGAGTCCTTTGTAAAAACGTTCGGCAAGTTTCAGAATGAATTCATCTATCATCGGGATTCCCGATTCTAGGTGCAGTTGTGTAATCCTGGTCCATGAAGGCGCACCAAGCGATAAACGGATAGCCTTATTTTGCAGGATTTGGAGTTTTTGTATGTGACTCGAAGCTGCATAGCCCCAGATTGGGGCTGCATAAGTGAAGATCGGCCTTATAACCGTTTTGTATATCAGGAGTTTATTGTCGATGCTTAGTTTACTGTTTCTAGCTAACATTGGGTAGAGGGCTGAGATTGCTTTTGACGCGGCTTTGACTTTATTTGTAATGTGTGGCCTCCATGTCAGCTTAGAATCCAAGGTAACCCCAAGGTATTTGATTGTTTTGGTCCAAGGAACGTCTTGGCCGAACATTTTTATGTTGGGAATGTTTGGAGGAATGTGTCTTTTACTGAAAAGGGTCGCTGCGCTTTTACTCGGATTGATGGTAATGCGCCAGTTTCTGCACCACACCTCTAGCACATCGGCCTGTTTTTGCACCCTGCGGGTCGCGAGAAGCGGCCTTTTAGCACTGGAGATGATGCCCGTATCGTCAGCGAATTGGGCAATGTGGGTGTTCTGATCTCGGGGAAGAGGGATATCACTGCAGTAGATGTTGAACAGAGTAGGAGCCATTACTGAACCTTGGGGAACTCCTGCTCTAATAGGGCGTACAAGGGATTTGGCCTTGTTGATTTTGACGCTGAAAAGGCGATCGGACAGAAAGCTGGCTATGAGTTGAATGTTTGGCAGTGGGATGTTTGCTTTTCCCATTTTGTATAACAGGCCGGTGTGCCAGACGCGGTCGAATGCTTTACTGACATCTAGGGAAAAGAAAGTGGTGAATTTGCGCGTGTTAAAGTTTGTGGCAATAAGTTCAACTACACGAAGTAGCTGATGTTGTGTGGAGTGTTGGGCACGGAAACCGTGTTGAAAATCTGGAATGGTACTCTGTTCGTGAAGTGTTGTTTTGAGTCTTGATTGTATGAGTTTTTCCAACAATTTACCAGTGCAAGGAAGAAGACTAATTGGTCTATGATTTGAAGGAGCTGTTGGGTCCTTGCCTGGCTTGGGAAGAAGGATAACGTCTGCGATTTTGTAGGGTTTCGGGAAGTATCGGAGTCTAAGGGATGCGTTGAAGATCGCTGTCAGGGCACAGATGCCTTTGAGAGGGAGAGATTTGAGAATTTTGTTAGATATTGAGTCAGGACCTGGTGATTTGCGGGTATTAAGATATTTTATTTGTTGTTTCACCTCTCTAGGTGAGGTGAATGGGATCGGTGGGGATGAAGGAGTTTTGGCTAAGAGTTGTGAAACGTGAGATTCGATCGAGGCCACGAATAATGGATTGTCATGTTCGTTATTTGTCGTGAATTGATCTTCTAGGCTCGATGCAAATGTTTCTGCCCTGTCGGCGTCGGAGTACACTAATCCATTTGGACCTTGTAACGGTGTGATTCTTGAGTGGGGTTTGCGAAGATTTTTGGATAATTTCCAGAAGGCTGTCTTGTCGTCATCGTTTAATGACTCTAGATAATCCATCCAGCGGTCATTGCGTAAGTCGGTGATGGCTTTTTTGACGTCAATGTTTAGTTTGTTGAGAAGTGTTTTATCCTAAGGTTGTCGATATTTTTGCCATCTTTTTCTAATGGTATTTTTGTGGCGTATTATCTGTTGGATATCGGCAGGTAGATTTGGTCTGTATATGTCGTTGTCTACAACTGTAGTTGCATTTTTTAGAGCAGTCTGTAGGATAAATGTCATTTCATTCGTGACCTGATCGAGAGATTCTGGGTCTGGAATTTTTGTTGGGATTTTGATCATTTCGTGGATGATTTCGGGAAGAGAATACCAATTAATTTTATTTCTGGTGGGGAAATGGGGGTCACGGTGGAATGGTTCATCAGAGATGTAGATAAGTATAGGGATATGATCAGAGGATAGTTCGTCTACTACCTGTAGGGTGAGAGGGAGGGTAAAGTTTTTAGTCATGACAATATCGATGACGTCCGGGGAATGTTTTGGATTTTTATTGAAAATTGTCGGAGTATCGGGAGCTGTGATGAATATGTCTGGTCGATTTTGGAAATAGTCGAAAAGATCTTTGCCTTTTATATTATCTTTGAAACTGTGCCAGGCGCCATGTTTGGAATTCAGGTCTCCAGCTAGGACTGTGGGAATGTTTTCGAAGAAAATATCGTCCAGTTCTATTGGAGTGAATCGTCTACGAGGTGGAGAGTAGGCGGAAATGAATTTAAGGGGACCAGAATTTTTTGTTTGTATTACTATAGCAGTGGTTTCAATATTTATGTTAGAAGGTGTTGTTGAGGAGCAATGCTGGAGGGATTTTTTTATTAGGATTGCTGTACCACCTCCTTTGTTATCAAGGCGGTCGGTTCGGTAGGTGAGGTAATTAGGGATAGAGTAGCGAAGGCTAGGTTTAAGCCACGTTTCTGTGACAAGAAGAATGTCAAGGTTGTAGGTCGAGAGGAAGTGTTCTACCTCCAGGCGGTGTGATCGCAGGGTACCACCCGCGTTCCAAAATGCCACTTGGAGGTTGGTTGGTAGGGTAGGTGTAGGGTTAGACATTAGATGGGTTGATGGCGTTGAAGGTGACAGTCTTTCTTAGCTCATTAACCAAGCTTGAAAAACCTTGGATTAGTGCATGGAAAGGATCAATTTGTGGAGGGAAAATTTGTGGAATCGATGTTTGTGTGGGGGGGCTAGTTGATGCGGCCATCTTGGCATATGAAGGCGCTGGCCATTGTGTGTTCACGAAGGCAGGGGTACTTATTATTTTAGATGGTGATGGCTGAGGGTTTGTTTGTCCGCAAGGCTGAGTTCTTTTCGGGTGCTTTGGACACCCACTGAAGTTGGCTGGGTGTGACCCTGCGCATAGGGCGCATTTGGCCGGAGTATTGCGAGATTTTGTGCAGGTGGAGGTGTGGTGCTTCTGTCCGCACTTCACGCACCTCGGATCAGCGTGGCAGCCCGAAGTTGCGTGACCGAACTGTTGACAGTTGAAACACTGGCTGGATTTTGTTTTAGAGTGGGGTGACTCCACCCGCACCCTAAATTTGTCGACCTCTTGGAGGTCGGAAAATATTTTTTTGCCTTGATCCGATCGCTCCAGGTCGACCATCATCATGGCGATGGGTCGCCTTTCGGGACCGGCTTTCATTCTCTGGACTTTAAGAATGGGAAACCCTAGTTCCTTAAGCTGGTTGTGGAATTGGGTCGTGGAGACCCATTCGGGAACATCTCGAATGACAGCTTTTAGTGGCTTATCGCCATTCAATCTAAAGGAATGGAATTTTTCACCTCGCTCAATCAGGAGTTTGGTGGCCATTGTGTGGGCGAGGGCGGATTTGGGAGTTATATTGATACAGTCCTTTGTGTTCTTGGCGACGAAGTCAACACCATTTTCGATCAGGGCTGCGTTGATGGAAGGCCAGTTGATGTTGGCCTTGTAAATTATGATTGGAGGCACTCTCGTTATTTTCGAGAGAAAGTCTGATGGGAAAGAAGAGGAAGAGGAAGGGGGAGGAGAGGAAGTGGAGGGGAGAGAAGATGAAGTGGAAGGGAGAGAAGAGGAAGTGGAAGGGGAAGTGGAAGGGAGAGAAGAGGAAGTGGAAGGGGAAGTGGAAGGAGAGGGAGTGGGAGATATAATCGTGTGAGAAGAAATTTTGTTTGGCGAAGTGTGGAAGGGGCTTTCAGGTGAAGAATTTTGGTCATGGAAGGCAGATGTTTTTCGTTTCCGATTGTTTGTTGCCGTTTCCCACTCCATAGAATGATCAGAGGTTGGTGGGGGTGAGCACGATCTTGATTGGACAAGGTGTTTGGTGGGAGTGGAGATGGTGCTGGTAATTGTGGTAGATAATGAGTTGGTCACAATTTTTTTGGCCGTATCGTTTGCGGAGAAGGAGGCGGAGGGCGCGGGAGTAGTAGAAGGCGTAATAACTGAATGGTTGTTAATGGAGGGGCCATTGATGGAGACTTGAGATTTCTCATTAACTGAAGAGTGGGATAAAGGGGGTCTTATGTCAGGCAAGGATGCCAACATTTCTCGGTAGATAGGGTGATTGTACGACATTGAATGTCCCTCCTCAATAACATCCTCCCTCTCGAGAGAGCGAAGGAGAATCTCGCCGAGGACCTGAACATCGGTATTTTTCATTTTGCGTTTCTCTGTTATTAGTTTTATAAATTTGTTCAGTTCGTCCATGTCAGTTGCGCTAATTTTTTTATGCATTTTGAGACACTGGTATACTGTTATGGAGATGGAATGTGAGTGATAGCGTATGTGATGAGGTAATGCGAGTGTTTGGATGGTGGAATGGATCAGGCACAGAGTAGACTGTTATTTCACTGATTGTCACTTCACTCGCGATGTATGTTTCAAGATGGCGGGCAAGATGGCGACCGAGCGGTCGGCCAAGCAAGTGCCAGCACAGGAACGAAGTTGTGAAACAAGATGGCGGTGACTTAAAAACTATTGCACAACAGTTTGAGAACACATTTTTGTACGAATTTTAGGCATGGACCGATTATTAAAACACAATTTAACACTAACAATACATATTAGAAAAACTTAGGAACAGAATAAACGTAACTGAATACTGGAAGCTCAGTTATATCTGAGAAAACGTGGAGCGTAACGCAGTGACACTAACGTGATTAATGGCGGACGTGTGAATTAATAATATATTAAAGTTACAGAATTCTTGTGAAATACCTTAGGAGCGACTTACCTCAAGCGACTTACCTTAGGAAAATTCCTAAGGTAACACTAAAAAGTTGTTTTTTCTTCCTAAATAATTCACGAGAGTTGTGAAATGTTTTTTTGTACATTCATGGCATCAGCGACTGATTGCTTGCGTGACTTGCTTGAGACTTTTAGCGCCATCTAGTTAAGTTTTGTGGTAACTAACTAACTAACTAACCATCACACCGTTTCCCCGAAAGGGTAGACAGAAAGAATGGACTGCAACACTTTAATCGTTGCTGCACTCCATCCTTCTCTTTTCGCCAACGCGAGAGACGCGGTGTGATGGGTGTGATGGGTTCAAATCCGCTTTGTTCAGGGCATCCACTTTGCCCGGGCTTCCCTACGTGTGGTAAAACGATGTACGACAGAATTTCAAATGGCGATAAGGAAGGAATGTAGAGCGGAAAAGAGTATTATGAACAAAATTATGAAAGGATCTGAAGACTGTTGAGTCGACTTGCTGTTTGAATGTGTAGGAAGCTAGAGAGATGTGTCAAGATAGAGTGCCGTGTCGGTCCATTCTCTCTGCCTACCCTTACGAGGAAATAGCGTGATGGTTTGTTGTTGATGTTCACATTTCTTACAGGAATATTGGACTAATTTAATCGGGTGGTGGTCTAGGGGATAGAACGCTTGGCTCCTGATCCAGGGGACATGGGTTCAAGCCTGGACACGACCAGATTCCTTCTTCATAATAATGAGCTATTTTCTGCTCACATTGAAGATTGTAATTAAATATTCTAATATCATTGATATAAATCCTTGATTTAGTCTTTAAAAAAAAGACCCCTAAAACGAGTCTTAGTATTTTTAAAGTTTTTATTTTATTTTTCAGATCGTTCATAAGGCTTTCGCTAAGGGTGTAACCTTCGCTCCAGGGCACGCTTTCACCGTATCATCAACCGCCCCCTGCCCATACCTAAGGGCCACATACAGCCGTGCTTCTCCCGAGGATATGGAGGAGGCTTGCAGGAGGCTGGCCGACCTGATAAGAGAAGAACAGAAAGAATACGCTAGTAAGTAACAGTCCCTTGTCTTCACGAGTGGACTGCGATTTGGCTATGTTACAAGAAAATCACTTGTTAACACCCGCTTCACGGTGAAAAATTCATCATTTACTCACAGTACTGAAACCCGATAATCCAGTTAAAATTTGTATTTTAAATTAATTTAACACAAAAGCTACTATAATACTTTAATTATTTTTATTAGTTAAAAATATTTTTATAGTTATTAAACTCTGAATAATATAAAATAAGTGAACTAAAGTACACACGTCTTACCCGCGTGACAGTCTTTCCATCACCGTACGGCGAGTGTTAATAATCTTCGTAGAAAGAATGTATTTGTGGTATAAAGTCATACTCAAATAAGATGATTTAAGAAACTGATGGTTTCCTTGGTAATCAAGCTTTAGTAAATTAGGGTATGGCTTGTCTAACGTCAATTATTTCATTCTTCTTTTGTCCCATTCATCACATTCATAAATAAGTCGTCATTTGATAATGCCTCAGCAAGGCGAAACACATCATTTCCATGAAGAGTGACAAAACTTCAGAAAACAAATTTTTATTCGAAATAATTCATAATTATGGTCCCGTATTGTGCTTTGTCATCATTTCTTGTGTAATTAATACGAAGAAAAACCTCTGTTTTCTAACTAACTAACTAACTAAGTAACCATCATTTCATATCATTTCTACTACATTTATTCTACTTTAATCCTTCTATTGCCAGTTCCATGATTCACTTCCATACATAGAGGGTCGGCACTTTCATGTGTCGCCTTACTTACTGAGGTATTATAAATGTCTTCATTTGGATGTCTTAGGGTTTCGTTAACAATTAATTTTTGTTTTCAGATTTTGTTCCCATTCAGTAATTAAGATTTCAAAATGGCTACAACTAACCAACGAAAGAAGAAACGTAGTAAATAATTATTTAACTAGTAGTAATATATAACGCTGTAGAAATATAACTAATTACTATTAAAAATAACTAAATTATTTACTTACAATAGTTTTATTAAAGAAAACAATGCAGTATATTTTAATATAGTGTTATATGATTTTTTTCTGTTCATCTGCGTATTTTTTTGTTATTAATATAGTAAATAAAAATAAATTGTTTGAGTAAAAACCGTGTTTCATTTAAGTATCTCATATCTACTGCGTTTATTTTGTTCTTATCCTTCTTCTGCCAGTTCCATGGTTCCATATATAAGAGTTGGAATAAAAACTCCATTGATGGAATTAAATAACAAAATAACAAATAAATATCGTCCGTCGATGCCACCGAGTCTGGCGAAACCGATCGCTGTCGAAATAAATACAAAAGTGGAAGTAGTTAAAAAAACATCGTTTTGTTTAATTATTATTTAAAATGAACTTCCATCAAGATATTTCAGTAAAATAATTTGATTTTCCTAAATAAATATCAATAGAGTTTTCAATTTAAGTGGCAAGAAAAAATATATTTTATTTACGAATTATATAATTGACATAAATGTTTTCATTCGTTATGACATTTATAATAAAACATAATAATTTTTAATTGTACAAATCAGAAAATAAAAAATTAAAATGGATATGTACATTATATTAATAAATAAAAAAAATAGAAACAAAAATATATTATATTTTGCTCCATCCTGTTTTTCTGTTATATAAAAAAAATAAAAAAACTAATTCAAATGACACTTTCTGCCAATCACTTCCATTCATAAGAGTTGGCATCAGAAGCAAGAGTATATTAAATACAAGTAAAATATAGGATTTTTCATTAAGGGCGCTTAAACTTTGAAATAAAATAAAACAACCTGTCTTAGTCATATTGCCCAATGTTTTTTTTATAATTTTAAAGAATATTTAATGAAATTATGAATGAAATATCATTTCTTCAGATGTGTATGCTGTTGGTCAAAGGATTTTTCATAAGGTACGCTCGAACTTTGACAGCGTATTTTGGTAAAGCGATAGCTGTCAGATTTGACAGGAATATTTTATTTAATCTTGACATTATACAATGGAACGCTACACGCTTCAACAAGGCATTGAAATTGTTATGGATACCGACAACATATTGTTCCGACAAGACGGCGCTACGTAGCTCACAGCGCACGCCACGATGGACATTCTGCACGAGGGATTAAAAATGATATAAACAGAGTTGTATAATTTAACACTTAATATTATTTTTCAATAATTTATAATAAACCTAATAGATTACCTATAATAAAATTCTCTGTGTACATACTGTACTAACAATAATATTATTAACTATGATTTATCTAAGTTAAAACGGATACAAACAATAAATTAATGAATGTACTTACCTTCCCACCTTGTGCTACCTTCCATCTAGCATCAAGTAGCACAACCTCCTGCCGCTCGTATTTCTATATCCGCTCAACAGATGTCGGTAAAATCTATTAGCGCCAATGTAGAGAAAATGATTTCCCGCCAATACGTAGCGCTGAGAAAGGAAGCGGATGTGATTTCTGTCGCTTTTCAAGACTATTTGCTCTTAATTACATTTAATCACTTAAGATCTCTAAATTAACATTTCCCTAGAGCTTTCCATACATAGAGAATGACGAGAAAATGTGTAGCAGTCGGAGTAGTAAAACTGTAAAGAGCGACAGTGTTGTACCGAAACTTTATTTATATGCAATACATAGTTGATTTTTTTTTCTCTTCTAGCCATTTCTTAAAAAGAATTCCATTGTAAATAATAAAAACAAATAAAAATTGAAACTATAAAAATATATGTATTTAGTTAAAATCCACTAATGCATGACATTTAAATTTAAATAAAAATGTTTTCAAGACATTTTTTCTTTATTTTGGTCGCCTTAACTGATTGAACATCGCCAGGCTTTGAGTTCGTTTACAATGGAGTTCTGGTTCCAACCGTTATGTATGGAAGCGAAGCATGAAAAAAAAAGTTTTTTTGAAATTTTATGGTAGATGTTTATTATAAATTATGAAAATAAACCCAGAAGATTTTTTTATTCCTTCTGATAACAATTTAACTTAATAGATTTACTTGATTAAATATTAGAATAACATAGAAAATGTTGATCGATTTAAATGAAAACGCCAGTTCTCAAAAAGTTATCATTATAAGCATTTTAATCGAAAATCGGAGATCTTTTACCAATACAATCAAACGATATGATTTGTGATACTCTTTTGGAGCAATGTCGTGTATTAAAGGGCAAAAGAGTGAAGAATGTAAGATTTTCTCACACACACTCTTTACGTCTCACTCTCGCTCGAGTGTGACAAAAAATCTTATTCAGTCAGTTTGAGAATTATACCATTTGTTACGAATGGACCTATCACAGAAGTATCGTGTGATAGGCCAGGAAAAATGGCAGTTTGAAGAGACCATGTGGATATATTGGACGAAGCCAGAATTGTGCGCTTTGTGGTTGTTCATAATAACCCGTGGAACTCCGCCTGCCAAGAAGACAGCTAATATGATGGAAATAAATCTAGTGATCCATATCCCAATATGATGATCATTGTAAAAACATATTTATGATCTAGAAAAGTGGCCTATTGATTTGATAATACCTGGAATGTGGAACATGTAATTCTAATAAATAATAGTAATACTTCTAGAAAACAGATGTTTTCATTTGTACATTGATAAGAAGCCATTACTTGGTGGTTGGACATATTTAACACTTAATTAAGTGGTTGCATTCCAAGGTATACAACCACTTTATTTGTGAAGGCCTACCGGTTTCACTCTATGCTAGCTTCCTCAGGGCTTTACACAAACTGATGACAGTATGTGTAAAGCCCCGAGGAAGCTAGCATAGAGCGAAACCGGTAGGCCCTCATCATCACAAATAAAGTGGTTGTATACCAAGTACAAAAATTGTTTAATTCAGTCAATTTGTATTAATTATTTAATATGGAGTTTTAAATCATTGTTCAAGAAACAATAAATCCTTACATTGAATTAAAAAATCTCTCTTATCAAATCAAATCAGTTTATTAATTTAAAATATATTACAAACAGCAAAATGTTTGAGGCATCTATTGAGTAAGGTAAAATATTATAAAAATACAACATAATACCAGGAACGCATTAAAGATGGTTCGACATAAGGAAGACAAGATACTTTCTAGAGTCAAGAGTATTTGTCCCCTGAAAGTAGCTTTACTAATATGAAAGACATCGATCTCCGAGGAGTCCGCGCTCAGTAGAATAATTGCTCTTCCCACCGGTGTCACCAGAGCAGATTGGTTCTGGCGGCCGGTAGGTAAAACAATCTGTGCTGTCGCTGTCGGAGATATCTATAAGGGACAAAAAGACCAGCACCCTCTAGCACGGCCGAGTTCTCGAAATACCCCCTGATTAATCTTAAGAAATGGGTTATTAGATTCCCATCTCTTCGAAGCTGTAGAGAATTGGTTCCGAGCATTCCCAATAGAAATGCCGTGGGATAGAGCCACGGATAACTACCATACTCCCCCATGTCAGACATACATCAGAAATTCTTATATTTTAGATACCCCTAAAATATTTTTTCGGGTACTTGCAACACCGAATTCGATATCTACCCATACAGACGAAGAGATTTAGAGTGTATTGCACACCGTCTACGACGTCTCTACGGCAGATGGCCTACGCCGTAGAGTGTCTACTACGGGGCCTGCTAATCGAATTGTAGCGACTCTTGACGCGGAATTAACGGCGCGCGCTAATTGGGCGCCGTACCGTTTTTAAAATGGCGCCTAACGAAAGACCTCCGCGAAGTCGTTGCGCGATACAGGGTGATTCTTTCAATCGTTAATAAAATATTTCTTCTTCTTCCTCTTGGTCTAGGTCGTATTTTTTTCTAGGCCGATAATCCAAAGCTATTGTATATTGCTAAATGGCTGGCAATTATTGGGAACAATGGTTAATTGATTTTGATAATCAATATAGACGCTCAACGAAGTGCTTAGCGACCTTCGTGGCAGAGTGGTAATAGCTCTGACTACCATACCGAAGGTTCCGGGATCGATTCCCGGCGATAGCAGTG
>JAHDVF020000200.1:0-160041 GCA_022606425.2 Lepidostoma basale
TTATATGGGCAAAAAATTTTTTTTTTGAATTATTGAAACGCATACCCCCTAATTGTGTTTAATAGTCTATTAGTTACCCAAATACAGAATTTCAACTTCCTACGTTAATTCTTAATTCTAACCCGTGCCGACTTGGCCTCAAAGTTTTAGAAAATATCTGCTTTATGTGTCTCTTAAATGTAGTTGTAGATGATCACTTAAAACCATTATGTTAGATAAATATTGATGAAAACATATATTTATGTAATGTTTTTCTTGTAATTATTAAAAAAGATACAAATTTATATGTATTTACTTAGATATTTCCTCTTCAAAGTCTCTTTTTTTACAGTCTGTGTAAATTTTTCAATGTTCTTGCACACAACATAATATGAAATGCTTATGTTCTTCATCTGCGGTAGTCAAACCATGAAAGTTTGTCATTAGATTAACAGCTATTTCAGCTGTGTTATAAACTGCTTTCAAGATAGTACCCTTTTTTTTAGCTTCCACAAACGCCGCGCTGTCTTTCTATGAAGATACAATTTCTTGGAGGAAACTACTATCAAGTTTCAGTCGTGAAAATAAATCTTTACTCTTGACAGAAACAAAATCACTCAAAGATTTCCATAAAACAAGATAACAAATACTTGTAGTACCTTTAAATAAAACAAACAAGTTCTAAATTAAATACCAGATTAAACACTAATTACGTACCATATAAATAGCCAGACATCTGTTCCTTCGAAGGAACATATCTCTTTCCTGAATCACCAAAACTTTATTTTTGTAAGTTTTCTACAATGTTTCCTTTGGTATGCTCATCAACGTTGTCATCAAAAATTAAAAGGACGGCTATTTCCTCTGACAAGTACCACAAATGTTGACTGAACTTGTTTAAAGCCGCTTTGGAATTTGTCAACTTCTTCGTAATCTTTTAAGGTCTTTAAAAAACAAAAATCTTGATTTAGATCTTTTATCGCCAAACTACATTCAAGCTAAGGCTTTACATAAACTGCGACAATAAATAAACAAACATCTCGTAAAGCTTGTTTGTCCTTAGCGCACATTTTAAACTGGAACTGCAGCAAACGTATTTTTAAGGAATAAATAACTCTTGCCATCCATCGTGCTTGATGCATTGGGCCAGCAGGTCTAATTTTAATTTTATTTTCATTGCCTCCACCGGAAAAACAATAGCAAGCTCAATGAGTTCGCTATAATCATCTCGTACGATCGATTTTGCGATTCAAAGGCACTTTTGAGCATCAGTTCGTATATATGATGGCGGCAAGCAAAGAGTAACGAATCTCTTTCTAGTTTTTGCACACAAGCTCCGTTCAAGCATCCTGTATAAGATGCTGTCGTATCACAGCACATTCAAGAGCATCGACGTGTGAGATATCGAATAAATTATCTAATTCAAGTTGAAAGTTATCTTCGCGGCGCCTATGTAAGTCCTGAATCTTCTTGCTATTTTTTACAGTCCTCATCAGACCTGATGAAGATCCACTAACTTCTTAACATAATTAAGAACAGCTCTGGTAGGTAATCTAGCCTTTTATAGATTATATTGCACTCCAGGATGACAAGATATGCGCTTTCATTAAAAGTCAAATTAACTTCACGTAAGTTGAAAAATAGCACGGCGAGAACTTGACGATTAGATGGTAGTTAACACCTGTTATTTGGTGATTTACTTCACCAACAAAAAAAAAACTTTTTTAATTGTTTCTTAGTTCCACTGACATCTTCGAAATATAAAACAATCCGTGATTACTACCCGACAAGGCGAAAATAAATGATAATAACGACGACAACGCGCCGCTCCTGTGATGCAATTTGTATGGGACATCTTTGCGCGCAAGTCGGCACGGGTTACACTGTTCTGAATAAGGAAAAAAAATGTTTTCGGATGTTTTAGGCCCAAATGAATAAAACAATAGCCTATGCATTGTAAAATTAAAACTTTGAAAAATAAGGGACACCCTAATATATATATATACTCGTACATGGCAAACTAATACTTCTAGAATTTCTGTTTGCAATTGATCTTTTGTATTTGTTAACTTTAACTTTATCCAATTGGTTTTGATGGAGTTCAGATTTCCCCACGGCAAAGCCATCAATAGACTGGTATAGAGAATATATACATTCTTGTCCAACTATCTGGGAAGAATATCGTATTATATCTGTATTTAAGTTTGTTAAAAAGAAAGTCGTAATTTAATATCATTTATTTCGTTTTTTTTAAACTAAACTATTCGCATATACCAGGCACTGGAGAATTGGCATTTAAATAAATATTATCATGTTTATTGAACAATGATATAAAACTCAATATTAAATATTTAATACAATACAAAAAGTCTGTTTTCTAGAAGTTGTATTATATTTTATGGGAATAACACGCCTAGCTAAAGAATTATCAAATGTCTCATTTAATCGATAATGCCTTAACCAGGCGAATATCGTTCTTGAAAAATTATAAAAAAAACTTCTAGAAAATAAACATTTTCATCAATTTTAATTCACTTTACATTTCCTGGATAAGAACCATGTTTCTGATGGCTTTCATCTTTCTTCGTAATAAAACGTTAAATACCATTATTCTATGGAATACGTTTGTATTGGTACATTTGGTCAGCTGTGTCGTGATTAGTATATCATAATAATAGTGGGAATTCCATATGCTCTACGGGAAATTAAGCCATCGCAAAAGCCCGGCAGCTGTCACAAAACGAGGATTCATTAGTACAAATTTCACGTGACATTAAGTTTTAAGGTTTTTACCTTTTTGTAACAGCTCTGTCACATATTTTTAAGCAGAAACGATATAATTAGGTACTATGAAAAATTTCAAGTGTTTCAAGTTCAATATTACCCCAGTTTTTTTGCTTCATCGTACGTACTTATCAATGCCTTATATATTCTTTAAAAGTGTGTATTTTTCTCATTTGCAATATTAAAAATAGAAAGAAAGGATAACACCTTTTTTTTTGGGTTTTAAATTTTAACGCTATTTTTTTAAGCAATTAAGAAGCGAATTCCGTTAAATATTTTCAGGGGCCTAAACCTTCTTCAATAATAAATGTTCAGTTCAAAAACCGCAAATCAATAATATAAGCATTTGTTTTTCCGAATGTTTTGACTTTAAAGACAATACAGTACCAGATGGTAGAGTTGATCTGATTGATATTATGTCATGCACCGATTTAACACAGCATTTACAAGCATTTATGTTAAAACACGTAAATAAATAAAGTTAACAACTTACAAAATCATTAAAAAATGTATATACATATTATTATCAGACTCTTTCCGGAAGAAACACATTGGAATTGGAAATTGAAATGCTCGGTCAATTAAAAATAAGGAAGATGAAATAGATAATATCTTCAAAACACAAAACCTTCATCGAAACGTGGCACGAAAGTCCCCATCTATTTCATATTTCATACTCAATTTAAACGTTTATACTTTGTTCTACTATACTTGGATACGAATGTATAAGTCCTAGACTGATGTGGATCCGCTTCAAAATTGGATTGACAAGAGTATTACTCATAATTGGGTATGCTCCTGTTAATAGCGAAGATGAAGCTGTGAAAGATGAGTTCTGGGATAGTGTAAACGAGATAGCAGCGAGTAAGAACGTGAACGAAAGAATTATTTTAGCAGGAGATTTGAATGGATGGGTAGGAATCCAAAGGACTGGTTATGAAGAATGTCTCGGTAAGTATGGTGATAGTAGGACGAACGATAATGGAAGGAGAGTGCTTGGTGTATGCCTGGAGTGGAGCCTCTTTGTGTCAAACACGATGTTTGATCATAAGAGGATCCATCAGTATACATGGGAGAGAGGGAATGAAAGGACGACTATCGATTACGTCATCGTTGACTCTAGATTACGGACGGACACTGTAGATACCAGAGTGTTCAGAGGGGCCGAACTCGGAACTGACCATTTTTTGGTGGTGACAAAGATAAACCTGTTCCGAGGTTGGCGCACCAAGAAGAACAAAACAGTGACCGCCCCGTCTAGAGTTAAAATAGAAAAACTCCAAATCGATGACGTAAAAGAGAGTTATATGACGAAAGTGAATGAGAGGCTGAGTGGTCGAGAATCTGAATTTATAAGTATAGACGAGATCTGGAACAAATTGAAAGAAAGTCTATGTGAAACAGCGAAAGAGGTATGTGGTACATGTGTGCAAGGAAGAAGGAATGGAGATGATTGGTGGGATGACTGTGTAAAAATTCTGGTCAAAGAAAAGAAGGATGCATGGTTAAATATGATATCTGTGGATAAAAGAGATTGCGAGAAATATAAAGGAGCAAAAGAAGCATACAAAGTTTGTAAGATGAATGTCAAGTTGAAAGTGAGAGAGAAAAAGGATAAACTGAAGGAGGAAGACGGTCTCAAGATGACGAGTCACTTTCAGAGCAACATAAAAATGTTCTGGAAGGAAGTCAAAAAGGCCCGGAATCCTCCCGAAAATGGTTGTGCGAAAGCAATTTTGAGTTGTGAGGGAAGAATGATTACTGATTTTGACAGTATACAAGGAAGATGGATGGAATACTTTAAAGATGTATATGGCAGTGAAATGACTGAGAGTTCAATGAGAAGGAGCGTTACAAATGTGAGTTGTACGAATAGCGAAAGAGATATGACAGAAATAAGTTTGAACGAAATAGTAAAATCTGTAAGCTGTATGAAAGGTGGAAAAGCTGTTGGTTATGATTGTGTCGCTTTGGAGTTTATTAAAAACGGTGGGCCGGTTGTTGCAGCGTGGTTATACAGACTCTTTAACCAGTGTTTAGAGGAAGGATATACGCCGCTCGACTGAAGGAGGGCTGTTATCATGCCTCTATATAAGGGAAAGGGGTCTCGTATGGACTGCGGAAATCACCGGGCAATAAGTCTGTTAAGCGCCGTTGGTAAACTCTACGGCCGAATTTTAATAGAAAGAGTAAAAAAGACGACGACTGAAAGAGTATGGGATGTTCAAGGCGCTTTTATGACCGGAAGAGGATGTATGGATCAGATTTTTGCACTTCGATACGGAGTGAGCACAAAACTGATACGGGCGGTTGCTTCTCTCTACGAAGGGAGCACTGCCAGTGTTAGGGTAAATTGAGACATCACGCCTTGGTTTGATATCACGAAGGGTGTTAAGCAGGGCTGCGTGATGTCTCCATGGTTGTTCAATCTGTATATGGACAAGTGTATGAAAGAACTTAAAGGTATAAATGCTGGTGCTAAGATGAGTGATTTATCTGTAAACTGTCTGCTTTACTCGGACGATGCCGTTCTCGTTGCGGATAGTGCGGACGAATTACAAATCTTGGTGTCGAGAATGAATGAGGTATGCAAGTCAAATGATTTAATGATGAATGTCGGAAAGTCAAAGGTGATGGTTTTCGAAAGGGAAGAGCAAATGACAGTTCGTAATATAAGTGTGAACGAAGAGAACTTGGAACAGGTGAGGGAATTTGTGTATTTAGGTAGTATGTTCACAGCAGATGCCCGAACGGATAGTGACGTCGAAAGAAGGGTTAGTGCGGGTAACAAAGTGAATGGAGCTTTAAAAATAGTTATTGGAAACAAGAATTTATCAATGAAAGCGAAAACGGCCGTTCACAATGGAGTTCTGGTCCCAACCTTAATGTATGGAAGCGAAGCATGGAACTGGCGAAAGAAGGATGAGAGTAGAATAAATGCGGTAGAGATGAGGTCCCTAAGACGTATGTGTGGTAGAACGATGTACGACAGAATCTCAAATGCTGATATAAGAAAGGAATGTAGAGCGGAAGAAGGTATTATGAACAAAATTATGAAAGGATCGCTGCGTTGGTTCGGACATATGGAACGCATGGATGGAGAAAGAATGGTTAAGAAAGTATACGTTAATGATGTAAATGGGGTACGAAGTCGAGGCAGACCGAGGAAAACATGGCATGACCAAATTAATCAAATTTTAAAGGTTGGTCATGTTAGAAGTCGGAGGAATCGACGTGCGTGTATGACTCGTTGTATGAATGTGGAGGAAGCTAGAGAGGTTTGCCAGGATAGAGTAGTGTGGCGGTCCATTCTCTCTGCCTACCCCTGCGGGGAAACGGCGTGATGGTTTTGTTTGTTTGTTTGTCTACTATACTTTTTAACCGACCGCGAAAATCAGATGCAGCGTTCACATTTAGATTTTTAGATTTAAAACACGTCTTAATGCGCCCTTGAGATGATTACATCACAAAAACGGCGCTATAAAAGTTAGCATATTGTTATTATTATTATTGTTTTTTTTACTTATAATTGTCAAAATGGTCAAACAAATACATTAAATTTCAAATAAATGTTTTCCACTTTCGATCGAAAATATTTTTCTTAAATTTCATAAAATATGCAGTACTGGTGAAAACTTATTGTATTTTAATACAATTGCCCAGAATTTTGAAAAAAAAAGGTTTTCGTCAAAATTGTATAGTGGATATTAGGTTTTTCTAATTTTATGAACCCTCATTGTGCGGCTGGCTTCATTTGCAGTAAAAAAAAATGTAACTACTTTTTGGTTGAATACTTAATACCAAATAATTAAATAGTAATGAACAAAAGTAAAAAGGTTTATAAAACATATTCTTATATGAGAGCTGCAAACGTACTCTGCCGTAGTCCAAGATCATTTTTTTGCCCTGCAAACGTAACCAGTCGCGCAATTATTATTATTATTATTATTCTGATGACTTGTATTTTAAGTGCGCCGTTTTGTAAAATCAATTACTCCAAGGGCGCACTAGGAAATGACTGACCAAACAGCAGTCTTTAGAAGTTTCTCAAATTTAACGTCAAGATCATCATACTTAATATTATTTTTGGAATAACATGGAGGCTATTCCACGCCAACGGAACCGCAACGTTGAAAACACGATCATAGAAACTTGTTTTATTGGTTCTGACTAGAATTATTGTGTTGTTTGCACTTGTTTCTACTGATCGGAGTGAACTTTGCCTTTCACACAGAGGTCAAAAGTTTTTTCTTGCAGACTGATAGCCCTTACAAGTCAGATTCTACACTTGGGAGTCTATATAGAACTTTGAGAACCTGTGTTGTATAGAACCTCCTCCACATCAGTTTAACTCACTACGTAGGGCATTGATTACTAGCGGCTGTTGAACTGGTTTGGGCAGCGTTTGTACAACAGGATCATACACTAAAGGCCAAGAACATTCCCATGAACCTCAAAAGAAGAGTCTATGAGGCGTAAATCCTTCCGGCAATTACTACGGACTGGAAACAGCGGTAATCACAGCCAATACTATACACAAGCTGAAATGTGCACAACGGGCTATGGAGAGACAAATGCTTGGCATAATCAAATCAAAACAAATCAAATCAAATCTAATCAAATCAGTTTATTAAACTCAAAAGACATTAAAAACAGGAAAATGTTTAAGGCATCTATTGAGTACATGTAAAATAGTATAAAAATACAACATAGTACCAGGAACCCATTAGAGATGGTTCGACATTAGGAAGACAAGATACTTTCTATAGTCAAGAGTATTCGTCTCCTGAACGTACCTTAACTAATATGAAAGACGTCGATCTCCGAGAAGACCGCGTTCAGCAGACTAATTGCTCTTCTCACCGGTGTCACCAGAGACAGATTGGTTCTGGTTGGCGGTAGGTAAAACAATCTGTGCTGGCGCTGTCGGAGAAATCTACCAGGGACAAAAAAACCAACACCCTCTAGCACGGCCAAGTTCTCGAAATATCCCCTGATTAATTCAAAGAAATGGGTAATGAGATGCCCATCTCTTTGAAGCTGTAAAGAATTGGTTCCAAGAATTCCTAAAAGAAATGCCGTGGGATAGAGCCACGGATAACTACCATACTCCCTCATCTAGAGATACCTAAGATTTTTTTTCTGAACCCTCTCCAGCATAACGGAATATCTTGCCTCGTGAGAACTCCATATCACAGAAACACTTTCGAGTCTGTTCTGAATTGGGATCTCTGAAAACTCTTCCGGTCCAAATGGAATTGGAAATAGGCAGGATATGTCGACAGACAGGGATCAGAAAAATGAGTACCCTTATCTTGACGTGGAGACCGTCAATCTTCCACACCTTTCTACATATGTATAAAGTTCGTCTTCAATCCAAAACTCATATTTTTGCCTTACACGAGGCTACCGTGTAGTTTAGGATGCTCCTCAAGGTTACCTTATTAAAATTTCAGGTAATGGAAAGGTTTATTCCGCACATAATATATGTTATATTAGGAAGTGATGCGTATGCTTTTACTTCTGAAACCCAAGTTTGTGTGGATAAAGTGGGAATAATTGTTTAATCAGTTATCTCAATCACTAAGGTAAATTTAATTATCTACCCTTGGACGCAAATATCTAAATCTTCTCATTGTATAATATGTTATTGAGAGAGACGGTAACATTAAGTAATGTTCCTTCTCCTATAAGGTTTTAACTAACTAACGATCACGTCGTTTCCTCGACGGAGTAGGCAGAGAGGATGGACCTCCATACTTCTTACTTCTCTGTCCTGACGAACATTTCGAGATACTTTTACATTCGCACGTCATAAATGCACGCTTGTCGATTTATCCGGCTTCGAATGTGGCCGTCTTTTAGTATTGATTTAATTCAGATTTTCTACACATTCATCTAAGAGATCTCATTCTACTGCATTTATTCTACTTTCATCTATATTTTGTCAGTTGCATACATGAGAGTCGCTATAAGAACACCATTGTGCGCTGCCATTTGAGATTTTTTTGGATAGGGTTTTGTTTGCGGTTACAAATTTGGGTGCATCATTCAACATTACATTCGCCCATCCTTGAAAAACATCCTACCTTAATATACATACAGATCCACTTGTTGCAGATTTTCCCCATTTACGCCAATGTTGCAGACTATCATGATTTCTTAGCAAAGTCATTCATTTTCAATACAAAATCTAGTACTGTGTCCACATACCAGACAATTTCCAAATTTTTGCGGCGATTTGAATGGCGATTTAAAAAAAATCGCTTCTAAATTTTCCAGGTAGATTATTTTTAAAAAGATCTACGTTTTATATATAATAATACATAATATGAATCCATAAACACAAAGTGATAGCGAATAAATAATAGAAGAAACAATAAATATGTAACTGATTTCGATTTAGCTTCTGATCCATTAATCTCTTAATTCTTTATTTATTAATTTCAGAGACCACCACACTTATGGCTATTACAATAGTTTGAAAAATATTTATGTTTAAAATAGTATTCCACCTTTAAGATATTATCCACTAGCTAGAGAACCAACTCAATAGGTAGCTGCTTTTAAGTCGTCATCCTTTTGAAAATTGTCAATTTAAATAATTAAAAGGTTTGATGTTCCCGTCTGTTATTTCCTAAAGTGGTAGAGACAGACAACCTCCTAGAAGGAATGCATTCGATAACCAATAACCCTGTATATTCTGGGACAATTGAACGATTTTTAAATTATCTCTCTTATTAAAACGTTTATTTCAAAGTGTGACTCTTCAGATTTTATGCCTTAAAATATAATATAATATAATTCATTTTTAGAAGAGATTTTTCCCTACCGTAATAAATACTATCGATATTGTATACGTAAATACGTTATAAAATATTTTAAAAATAGAACCAATTACGTAATCACTATGACCCAAAATGCTCCCTTAAAAAATCGGTGAGTTAAATTAGAAAGCTTAATAAATGTTTCTTAATGTGTAGATTATGTATTTTTTCACAACGATTACACGCGTTAGATGATTCACAATTTAATAATTTTCTTTGCATTAGATTATTAACTAATTTAGATTGAACAGAGGTAAACGATAATAATGTTGTTTAATAATTAGGCTACTTTATACAGCGCTGGTTTCGGGAAAATATCGTTTCAAGGGCACATTGAGAATATGTTTTAGTCATGGGAGCTGCATCTGACTTCAGCGATCAAATTATTATTGTTTATATTTTTTGACAAATTTTGAAAACTTGGGTTATTTTGAAATAATGATTAAGTCAAAATCTTTTATGTCAGATTTTAATATCACACTCCTCCGAATGCTCGAGTTAATTATATAACAAGAAAAGTGATAAAAACCATGTTTCGTATAAATTTTTAAAAGACCAAAATCTTTTCTTGTAAATATGTTAGCAATTCTGAACGACCATTTCATTTTTGATTCCTAGTAAGTTCTTCCTAATATTTTTTTTAACCCCCCAGAAAAATATATCAATGAAGCTTTTTTGTTTGAGATCCAGTTAACTATTATATTATTTATACATATTATAAAGTTTATACTACGTTTATGTATTACTTTGCGAGATCCTATGTAGATTTACCATAAAATTACATAACGTCACCTGAGAGTAAGAAGGTTCCAACTGACAAAAGTAAAAATCTGAGAAAAATGAAGTAAAAGTTTTGTTGGTTTCTTGAAATAAAGGGGTTTTATTCCAATTTCCAGAGATTATTTTACTGAGAAACGTGTAAATTTTGTCTGGCAACAGTTGGAATAATACATTTCTAAGTTTTAATTAATCCTTCTTCAGTGAATCGTGTGTTTTGAATGATTAGATGGAACTTGATTATTTTCGTAACATCAAAATGACGATACTATTACATGTTTTTTTTTAATTGTTATAAGGTAAGTAAGAACCCTTTTCACGAAAAAAAGCCAAATGAGAAATTTTGTTTGTTGGAACCCTCTTACTCTCAGGTGACGATAACGCAATCCCTTGAAAGATATTATATAAAATACAATTTCTGACAAGTCTTGTAGTTGTTTCTATACTTTATTCATATTCATGTTTTAACTACTTATAAAATGTACTTAGGAATTATACTCAAAAAGATTACGGAGAAGTTATTCCGGGCCGCGCAAGACAGAGAGGCTTTGCAGAGGTGATGGTCATTATCAGAGAAACCTGAAATATGACGCAGGAAGAAGAAAATAAACGTTTTTCAAATCATATGTATCTTCGTAAGAGCGATCGTAAGGTTAATTTAATTTTTACAAAATCTTTTTTTTTACACACTTGTTATTAGTAAATAAAACCGTTTTGTTATAACAATATGAACATGTGTAAACAATACAAGAACATTATGGAATTGAATCATTGAATTAGAAATATTTACATGTCAGGCGTTGAAAACGAATCTGATTTGAATATAAATTTAATTACACCGAGAGTGAATAATAAGTTGTTATGTGTTATAAACAATCTTGTGAATATTCAAAGAAAATTCTCTCGAATTAACAGCTATTTCGTTTATAACTAGAACTGAGATACGTAATGAATAATTTAACGGGTTTCGTCTTCTCTCGGGCGGGATGGTAGGGCTTGCGTACCGTGCTATATCTGACTTGAGTACGATTTCGTCGGCTGTATTGACTATACTAGCGTAGAACAATAGGTATTGCTTATTTGTTCTATTCGTCATCTTTAATGATTCCCAACCGAGGTTTTTAATCACCTCTTATTTTTCTTCTCCTTTCTCTCATATCGGAGGTTTAAAAATGTCATGGCTATTTCTACCCTTAATACTACAGCTCTAAACAGGGATTTTGTGCTGCTACTTAACCATTCTCAAATGATTTCTAGTCAAGATTGTCTTATTTTTCCGACATTTGGTGTTCCGTTAATTTTACTTCGGGTTGCAGCACTTTGTTTTTTTTTATTTTATAATGCGTCCAAAGTTTTCCAGTTTCCTGCGCTTTATGATCTTGAAATTTTAATTTTCTTTCCTCGTTTGCTGCAGTTCTGTCTTGTTTGTTACTCTTTCTGTCCATAAAATAATAAATATTCTACGTTATATTCACATTTCATTCTTTTGTGATTTTGTCAAGGTTCATGTTTTCATACTGTAGAACAAGATGGGTAGCATGTTAGATCGAACTATTCTCATTCTCAATTCGATGAGTCTCTCTTGCATAGAACCACTTTCATTAAGAATAAGATTTTTCACTGATGGGTTTATTTATCTCAACTGCTTACGTGAATTGGAAGAAAGATTATATATTATTCCGATGATTTCCTTCATAACGTTACAAGGGAGAATAATGTTCATAACAACACAGTTTTAATCACCTTTGATACAATTAATTTCAATAGATAAAGCTGTGTCTGAGAATGATACTTAAATGATTATATGAGTACTCGTATATGTTTCCCGACTACTTGCTTCATAAACTGTCATATAAATAAAATAAAGATAAATTAACCTAAATATGATAGGAAGGATCTTCACGTATATATATATATATTTGATGTTCACAATCTGAATGCATTAAAATTATTTATTGAAGATATAATTTTTATTGGTAAATACAACATTTTGTGGTAATATAAACCATTATTTTCAGGTTTTTAAAAATATTACTAAACAGTTGATCGGACTGATGGAAAAAAACATAGATTTCTTGTTTTATTCAGAATGTGCTCGGATGGTGGATGGGTATCATTTCCTTTTGAAAGTGGAAAACGATGTTTGACCCTTTTCTCGCCTACAGTAAGCACAATACCACTGGAAAGTGATTCAGTATCGGCCCTCACGTACCGAGCCGTCCCAGCTCCACCAATCACGGACTTAGATTTATTCTCAAAATAATGCACGTATGATTCAGCGTTTGAATTATGTGTGCTGTGCATGGTCGAGGGCATTTCTATTCCATTCAAGTCAACTAAAAACATTAATTCAAATGTGTCCCCGAAATTGATGACGGCATCAACGGGATACTAAATTATCGACGCTTGAGAGTGCTCGAGAAAATATGTATTTATATAAAACATAACTATGGAATTTATTGTTCTTGTATAATGATACAAAACTCCATACAAAATAATTCAAATAATAAAAATATTTTATTTTTAACATTTATTTATTTTATATATTCAGTTAAATTCTACTTAGATTAATAGTTTCGATTCGAAAAAGAAGATGGCAGCGAGCTGACGAAACTGGTCGAAGCCATAAACCTAAGTGAAATTTAACTTTATATATACTTTACAGAAAATTTTAAACGTTTCTTTTTATTCATTTTTAGCAATGAACTTCTACAATGAAATTTTAAAAAACATCATTGGTATTATAAAAATGTATTAATTTATACGAATGAAAACGAATATTTTCTAGAAGTTTTATTAAATCTGATGGAATTTCATTATGAAATGTTAATCATTAAGTGAAATGTTTACAGTTGGAAGTTAGTTATTAGATCAACATCAGGCATTTTATAATGCCTTAGCAACGCAAAACCTATCATTTATATCAATTAAAGTAAAACTTCTAGAAAACTTACGTTTTTATTCGTATCAATTATTTAGTATCGAGATACTCTGGAAGGTTCAGTTATCTAAATGGTGAAAATGATTTCATCTGAAATAAATTATGAGTCACTTTATAAAGTTTCCAGTATACTTGTATGACGTAAAACATTAAATACCCGAACTCTTTGAGTTAAATGTCAAAAATATTATACTCGCGTCGCGATTTTCCAAATAATCGAATATCCAGCAAAGTTCACGACTTTTACGGGCAGGAAACAAGTTTTTCTTTAGGATCTTATGAATTTCGCTTGTGCCACAAATCCGACACTAAATCTAATATCAAACGCCAAACAAATCTATTTTGCTAACGGAATAGTCAGTCGTATTTCAAAATGTCAAAGTGAAAACACGTTTTTCTCTATAACGAAATTATAAATGGTCAATAATGTATTTCACGAATGGAAAATTATGGTTCTGTTTGTTCACTTTTCTGTTATATAATTCATTTTTAGAAGAGATTTTTCCCTACCGTAATAAATACTATCGATATTGTTTACGTAAATATGTTATAAAATATTTTAAAAATAGAACCAATTACGTAATCACTACGACCCAAAATGCTCCCTTAAAAAATCGGTTCATTAAATTAGAAAGCTTAATTAAAGTTTCTTAATGTGTAGATTATGTATTTTTTCACAACGATTACACACGTTAGATGATTCACAATTTAATAATTTTCTTTGCATTAGATTATCAAGTAATTTAGATTGAACAGAGGTAAACAATGATAATATTGTTTAATAATTAGGCTACTTTGTACAGCGCTGGTTTCGGGAAAATCTCGTTTCAAGGGCACATTGAGAATGTGTTTTAGTCATGGGAGCTGCATCTGACATCAGCAATCAAATAATTATTGTTTATATTTTTGACAAATTTTGAAAACTTGGGTCTTTAAGATAGATTTAAAATCAGAAGGATTGTCAATGCATCTGAGTCGTACAGGGAGCGTATTCTAGACGGACGGACCTGTCACCAAGAAATCTCGATCTCCGACATTTGTCGGGTGGCTGCGTTTTGGCTCAACTAATCTGCTCATTGCCGAGGATTTTGCTAATATTCCGCAAAGTGCATTTAAAACCATCCAGCAATATAGAGTTTATAAAATAAACTTAGGTTAGTAGATAAAATAAATGCATAGCGGCATCTAAAACATTTATGGCTTATACGTTTTGTCTTTATAAACTAACCCCAAACAACTTAAAGGTTGATTCAACATGATGTTACATACATCATGTTGAATCAACAATGTTTTTTGAACAACGATATAATATTCCATATTAACTAACTAACTAAATAACCATCACACCGTCTCACCGAAAGGGTAGGCAGAAAGAATGGACTGCCACACTTAAACCGATACGACACTCCATCCTTCTCTTTTCGCCCCCGCGGGAGACCCGGAGTGATGGGTTGCGAGGCTAATAGATATATTCCATAGTAAGCAATTAATTTTGACGAAAACGTCTGTTTTGTAGAAGTATTATAACGTTTTATATGAATACCATGTTTAGCATTACGGAGGCATTATATAGTATCGCATTTTAATTAAAAATATATTTAATAGCCTTCCGAAAAGAAGCCTAAAATATGAGATAAAGGCTTCGCAAGGCGAAATACGTTATTTTTCTGAAATATTATGAAACTTTCAGAAAAAAGACATAATAAATATAAAGCATAAAGATTTTTTATAAAAATATTATCAAATCAAATCAAATCAGTTTATTAACTCAATAGACATTACATACAGGAAAATGTTTAAGGCATCTATTAAGTACAGGTAAAATATCATAAAAATATTACAACAAAGTACCAGGAACGCATTAGAGATGGTTCGACATTAGGAAGACAAGATACTTTTTAAAGTCAATAGTATTTGCCCCCTGAACGTACTTTCACTAACATGAAAGACGTCGATCTCCGAGGAGACCGCGTTCAGCAGACTAATTGCTCTTCCCACCGGTGTCACCAGAGGCAGATTGGTTCTGGCGGCCGGTAGGTAAAACAATCTGTGCTGTCGCTGTCGGAGATATCTATCGGGGATAAAAAGACCAACATCCTCCAGTACGGCCGAGTTCTCGAAGTATCCCCTAATTAATCTGAAGAAATGGGTTATTAGATTTCCATCTCTTCGAAGCTGTAAAGACTTGGTTCCGAGCATTCCCAGAAGAAATGCCGTGGGATAGAGCCACGGATAGCTACCATATTCCCTCATGTAGAGATACCTCAGAATTTTTTTCTGAACCCTCTCCACCATAACGGAATATCTCGCCTCGTGAGGATTCCATATCACAGAACCACTTTCGAGCCTGCTCCGAACCAATGCGTTGTATAGGACTCCTGAGCACATTGGGATCCCTGAAAACTCTTCCGGTCCGGACGATGAACCCCAACATCCTCAGTGCAATGCCACAAATCCTCTCGATATGTGCACGAAAAGTCAGCCTACTCTCATAGATGATTCCGAGATCCTTCATCGTAGATACATGTGCCAGTTGCTGGTTGTTCATTGTGTATCTATGATATACAGTTCTCAATGCTCTAGTAAATGATAGCAGAACGCATTTAGAGACATTGAATTACATTTGATTACTGTGACTCCAGTTAACAATATTATTGATGTCAGACTGGAGGCGAAGACCGTCTTCAGGATTTTTAATTTCCAGGAATAATTTCAGATCGTCAGCAAATAAAAGAAATCGCGAGAAGTTTATCACCTTCGCAATATCATTTATGAAGATGGTGAAGAGGAGTGGCCCTAAGTTTGAACCTTGTGGCACCCCTGAATATACAAGAAAATGTTCCGATTGAAAAATTCCGTATGAGACGAATTGTTTTCTCCCCTTGAGGTAACTAATGAAAAACATCATCAACTGAGAGGAGAATCCAATTTGAGATAGCTTTTCTATCAGAATGTCATGGTTCACAGTATCAAAGGCCTTTGAGAAATCATTATAAGAACAGTCAACTTGGTGACCTTTATCCAAGACCTTTGATATGTATTCTGTGAATACCATGAGATTAGTTTCAGTAGAACGCCCCTTCCTGAACCTATGTTGTTCTGTTATAATGAGGGGTTCTACTTTGGGAAATATAAATTTGTGTAAAATAAATTCAAATAGCTTGGCTGGAGCCGACAGTATCGCTACAGGTCTATTGTTTTCGACCGACTCTTTTGCGCCGCTCTTGAAAATAGGACTGATCCTGGAAAGTTTCCAGAGATCAGGAAAAGTATTTGTACTTAACGATAGGTTAAATAGAAAATACAGTGGAGATAATAGGAGCTCAGAGCAGCCTTTTAAGAAATAGATGGGAAGAAAATCAGGACCAACCGAGTGCGAATTCTTCATAGCCTTGATGGAGGATTTGATATCATTCGCATCTATGTGCGATATGACAAAGCTATTACTACAATAATTGGCACTTAAATTAGTCGCTGAATTGAAATTTAGCCGCGGGGGAACATTGCTATAGACAGATTGAAAGTGCTAAGCGAATGCGTTCGCTATATCTACACCCTCAACCTCTCTATCCCCATGCATCATGGTGTTAAGGATGCCACCATCCTTACGTAAACTTTTTATATATTTCCAGAAGGATTCGGGGTCATCCATAAGATTTCCCTCAATGGTACCCACATATGCTCGAAAGGCTGATCGAACATTGCGTTTCACCACCGAGCGGTCCAGACTGAAAAGCTCGTACTCACTCCGAGAGCCAGTCGCCTTCCACTTCACATGATGTGTATGTTTGGTCTTAATGTCCGCGATGATTTCCCTGGAAAACCACCTCGGATATCTCCGCCCACCATTGCTCATGCGTTTTCTGGGAAAGCATAAATCAAATAAATTATAGATGACACTGTAAAAATGTTGCAGGGCATCATTTACGGTGGTCAAGTTGTACAGGTCACTCCAGTCAAGTTGACTCATCAGCTGGTATAGCTTCAGAAAATCACCCTGGCTGAAGTTCCATCCTCTGAAGATGTCTTTTTTATGGCGCGGTACTCTGGTAATACCAGGATTATCCTTACCAGAGTACTCAAATTCTAGCGCGGGATGATAATCATCTTCAAGTACTAGTGGGGACACTGCTCTTGAAACTTGCAATTTGATATTGCTTAAAATCAAGTCCAAGGTTCTGGAATCTGAGTTCAAAACGACATTGTGCTGTGTAAGCCCAAAAACTGCGCATAGGTACACCAAGTCACGCTTGACATTGTCGATCCCATGAGCAGAGTGCAGGTTAAAGTCGCCCATCACAATGACATTTTTACCTCCGATCAGATTGAAGCTCGTATGCATCGCATCGAAAAATTGGTTATAAATTTCCCAATTAGACCCCGGTGGTATATATGTAACACATATATATGTCACATGATTTACCCCATACATAAGTTTTACCCAGAGATCCTCATTGACTGATTCAAGATTGGGGACGCGCTCATCGTATACTTGGATATAATGTAAAAGAAAAATACTTTGTTTTATGTTTTTCATAACGAAATTTAGGTAATAAAGGAGATATATAATATTTATTGCATTTAGAAGACGAAAACTTTACAGGTTTAAAATATTTACAACGAGAACGTGCTTACCGGACGGACGCATACGAATAAGTTCACCGATATCACACATAAAAGTCAGAGAGAATTACTTGGATTTTCACTCCACTAAACAATAACGAGTCTCTTTGTCACAGCTACGCCTTCCAAGTGTATTTCTAGAATGCTCGCTTCGCAAATGGTATAGAAACCGATAAAGTGGATGACTCTTTTAACTTGAATTCATTGTTTCTGGAAACGTACATCATCACCTATCTCGGGAATCCTCTTGCCACTTTGAGTGAATAACATAACCATATCTGAATTTGTCCAGTACACCTTGGATTATCTGATACAAATTGGATCGAGACTCGAAAGGCACCTTTTCAAACGATCATATATTATACAATCTTTAAGTCACATTTCTTTGGCAGATTACACAACTTAAGCATAATGACTTAATACTCTTTGATAGTTCGGAAAGTGATGAGTTTGCAAGCGTTGCCGATAACATAATCTGCGAAAGCGCAACAATAATATAGTCTACGGATATCGTTTGCCAAACAAAAAAATCAAAATGGTTTGAAAAAATGGCTACATCCTCAAACAACAATATTAAAGCTCCCCCAAAAATATTTGTATTAATGGGAAGGTAGACCATAGAAAAATTAAATTTAACTTTTATTGTATTGGAATCAAATGCCAGGAAAATGAGAACATTGCTAAATTTCGTGGCTTCATTTTAAAAGGGAACATTTTCTTTCAATACGCAATTATACGGTTGAAAGCGAAGTAAATGGGAAAATAGTTTTCGTAATATTAAAATTGGTTATTGAAATATCTTAATACAAATACTTTGTAAATAAATACAAAATATAGCTATTTTTACTCTTCTATATAAATAAAACTCAGTGCGCGTTATTGTGTTTTGAGCTAACTCTGTAATTATTTTTTCTTTGAATCAAAATTTTCACTGTTTGTTAATTGAACTCTGGAGGTTATTCTGGTAATAATTTTGTTACGAATCGAGCTCTAATTAACTTTAAAAATAATTTCGTAGGATAAGGGAATGTATACCATTATGATCGGAGTCCAATTTTAGCGTCCATATTTCCCTTGCATATTCATTGGTCAGATTCTAACTGTCAATTTTGTATACGTAATTTTTTCTTTACGTCAAGTTTTCAATGATCTCAGATCACTCTTTTGTCAAATTTTGAAATTTAGCGAACATATATTTGACTTGTTATATAGTATTATAATTATTTATTTTATTTGGTATATTGCGTTTCAATGAAAATGCAAAGGCAAGAAATTATATTTCTAAGTTATGGCGAATTTTCAAGAAATATTATTTCGTTGGCGGTGTCATTTAAGGTGTCATATTGTTCTGGCAGGGCGTGTCTTTTTTTGTAAGTTTTACGTTTACAAAAAAAAAACTAAATAATGTAATTAAATGAGTTACTGAGTGTTTCATGACTGATTTAGGTCATTTTTTTATATTTATTCTTTAAATATTGGTTTTAGGTTGAAAAAATGACGCAGAAAGAACATGTTATTGTTAATCGTACCATCGAAGCAACATAATTAGAGAACAAATAAGAAATTAAACAAAACAAAAAACTTTTCAATATAATTCGGAAATTGAATATATCTCGCATCCAGCTGTTGTTATTGTAAGTATGGATAAACTGTTTTTATTATTATTTATATTTTAAGTCCGCCGTTTTGAAAAATTAATTTCTCCAAAGGCGCACTGGGAAAAGACTGACGAAACAGTGCGGTCTTTAGTAGTTTCTTAAATTTAGCGTCACTACCCTCATACTTTATACTAACATGAAGACTTTTCCACGCCAACGGACCCGCAGCGCCGAAAGCACGATCATTGAAACTTGCTTTATTGGCTCTGACGGATATCTCATGGACAATAAAATCTTGAATTATGTACACATGAATGTTTTATGCAAATGTGATATAGTATTATTTATTTGATTATTAAATTTCATATAAAATATTCAAAAGACTATTGAATTCACATAAGTAGTATTTATGTTTAAAATTCTTAGCGAGTTTGCTTGGATTGAAATATTGTTTTATATATATAAACTGAATTAGTATACACACTTTCTTGCACCAATACACATCTCATTTAATTCAATAAATAAATTGATATTGAACTTCAATTTTATTTGTTTAATATATTTTGGGTTTATGTACTCGAATATACTCGAATATAGCAATAGCGAAGTGTTGCCGGGTTAGCTAGTACTATGTATATATTATATATAAGTCGGTTTATCCAGATATGGAGGTTAAATGTAGGATCGATACATTCAACGAAATGAGGACAATATTTGGCGATTATAAACTGTATTTGAACCTTGGACATAGAATGTTGATGTGATATATTCGTTCTGTTCTGATGTATGAATTGAAAACGGGAACTTTGAAACAATATACTATAAACTTGTTGAAGGCATCTAAATATGGCTATATATACAATAATGCTTCATATACTGTAGATAAATTTGATCAGAATTTTAGAAGTCCGGAGGAGAGCCCATTGCAGCAAAGAATTGTTGAAATGTACGAGTATTCAGGTCTGTTAAATTTCCCATCTGGCGTGGAGATAAACATGTGACCCTCGAATGTTATTTCGCAATGATTCAGTAACGACGTGATCCTGCTGAAGGCAAACGTCCTGGCTGTGAAACATTAAGGACTGGACTGAAATAAGGAGCGTGATGGAGTTATTCGGGCGCAAGACAAAGAAGTCTATACAGAAAAGATTGCCAAGAAGTTTGTACACCGAAAAAGGTCACAACCGAAATGTGTCTGTAAAAGCCGTTTAAAGTACTGTAAAAATACTAAGTGTAGTTATATTTATTGAAATATGAATTCACAACACAAAGTGAAGACGAATATAGAAAAAAACTCTGCACATTTCTTCAGTTTTGGCTGCTGCTGCTGCCATGTAAAAAAACTGGTCGCAACAGAAAAAATATTTATATTGTTTTTTTTTATCAATATTATTATAATATTGATCGTTCTTTATAAAACTTATTTTTTATGAAATATGTTAATATTGCAAGACACAAAGAATAAGCTCCAATAATAATATCATAAAATTGTTTAATACTATCTATTTTCATAAGTATGTGATCATTCATAGGAAGTTTTACTTTGTTATTCAAGAAACAGTAAATATATAATTTCCACAATTTCCTTGTTGAAAATCACAATGAAAGTAAACGACTGCGTGTTAGCGCAGTAGTGAAAAAAAAATTGTTTATTTTTGGTGATTATTATTTTTTATTTTTTATTATGAATAAACGATGTATGACAGAATTTCAACTGCTGATATCAGAAAATAATGTAGAGCGGAAGAAAGAATCATGGTCGGCCATGTTAGAAGTCGGAAGAATCGACGTACATGTATGACTCGTTGTATGAGTGTGGAGGAAGCTGGAGAGGTGTGTCAGGATAGAATAGTTTGGCGTTCCAATATATATGCCTATCCTTTCGGGAAATCTGCGTGATGGTTCATGTGTGCATATATGTTTTATTTCATAATGATTGTAAAATATCTTGAATTATTCTTTATTACAAAATTTTTATTTTGTTATTTTATTTTATATCATTGTATTTCATATAATTTGTTTTAGATTTAATTTGTGGGTGTTGGACGATCGAAGTGTGCGCGGGATTTGCCTATTGGTGGCGATAAGGTTCGCAACCCATCACACCGCGTCTCCCGCGGGGCGAAAAGCGAAGAATGGAGTGCCGCATCAGTAGTTTGACAGTCCATTCTTTCTGCCTACCCTTTCGCGGTTAGTTAGTTAGTTACAAAAATATTATTATATTTTTATGGCATACAGATAATTTGATGGTTTGCGCAGGCGTGTAATGCGATAGCAGACAAATAAATATTCAGAATCAAAAGGAGCTTAACATAAATAATTTTAAACGTACAATGGGTTTGATTTATTTCACATTTCTATTAAAATGTCGGAATACAGTTATCATCCATAAACCGCCAGTTCCTATTGTATAAAAGTAAATCACTTTCCGCAGAATTCTTCTTTCAAAAAAATCTCAGCATTCGGGGCAAATCTTTGCCGCTAGATAAAAATGCCACGTCGTAAATAATATATTCGTAGACAACATTGGACTCGGTTTTACGTTTTGACACAACCATAACAATATTTTCTAAATATGGAGTTAATTAACACAGTAGGATACGTAGAGTACATCAAAACAATCACTTAATTATGTAATATAATATGATTCTCTAGTATCACAAATATTTATGAAACTAATTTTAGTTGTTCATTATTCAACTAAAAAGTATATTTTTTACAAATGACATTTTTTACGAATTAAAACACTATTCATTAACTATTAAGTTTATTTTTTGGTTTTGAAGATTTCATACCTATATTATCAAAAGATTGATAAAATAGGTTTATATTACGGTTCTCCCGATGGTGAAGAAAAATCCTTCGAAACATAGCTAGGAAATTTGGACTGAAAACTGGAAAAAACAGTTTAATTCATAAAAATGAGTTAAATGAATCAAAACAGTTATTAACTTACAAGTAAGTTTATTTGATTATTATACATTCACTTCAAAATTTAGAAAGAGAATTTTAAACATAGTTTTTTACACTTAATTATATCAAAAATACAGCGGATTATGTAGTATTTTAAATTTTCTTTCCAAATAAATAATGGAAATTCAGGGTGTTAATGCTTTAACCTTCAATAAAGTCATTTCGAAATATTTCAATGTTACGGTTTACATATTTACTTCAAAAGATGTCGAAAAAAATAAAGGTTAAAGATGAAGGTATACTTAAGTGGAGGTTTAAAATGCTTTGAAAACAAAACAGTGTTTCAATAATTGTTTTATTTTTTAAATAAGAAAATTTATTGCTATACATAGTTAAATGGGTAAAAATTTATAAAATATGTTACACTGGATTTTTTCAAAAGAAAACACTGTTTAATATTCCACTATACTATATTTATAGACTACACAACATGTTTCGGAGTTACCTCCATCTCCAGGTGTAAATATACGACTTAAACTAAAACGTGAAAGTCTTAAAAGAAATACTATAAAATATGTACTTTTTACTCGTCATTTTGTATTTTTATTTTAGGAAGATGGGTGAACCGGTATTTTAATTCTCAAAATATTCATAATTATGAAATTCTATAGTATTGCAGGTGAAATCAAAAGTAATAATAATGAAAAATATATTTTCATAGACGAATCAATGAACATCCTGTACTATGATGGAGTTAAATGGCATGTTCGATAACCGTGCGCTCAAAGGAATAAAAAATACGTGTAATAAATATTACTCATCTTGATGGATCTTCTACCGGAGAGGACGGTGTCTGAGATGGGTCCGGGAAAATCGCAATTTCAATTTTTATTTTAGTTCCACCCAAATCGAAAATAAACAAACAATAAAAAACAAACATTATTCAAAACTCTGAATTAAGTTATTAATTAATACGAATGAAAACGTCAGTTTTATAGAAGTTTTATTATATTTTACGGGAATGACATGTTTCGCCCTTCTAAGGCATTATCAAATGATATGACATTTTAAGGCAATATCAGATGACATTTCGCCCTTCTAAGGCATTATCAGATGGCATTTGACTTAGAAGGGCGAAACATGTCATTCCCATAAAATATAACAAAACTTCTAGAAAACTGATGCTTTCATTCGTATTAATTATTTAATATGGAATTTTACATCATTGTTCAAAAAACAATAAATAATCTGAATAAAGTTATTTTTTAACGTGCGTTTTATAGAATATCATAACATATAATGGTTGGTAAGATAACATAATTAGAATATGATAACATATAATGGAGTATAATAGTATCAGTGAATAGTGCACTTAAAGTTAGTCATCGCCAACAAAAGCCTACCCAAAAAACTAAAATGGTAGTACACAATGGTGTTCTTGTGCCAACACTTATGTATGGAAGCGAAGCATGGAACCGAAAAATAAGGATGAAAGAAGAATAAATGCAGTAGAAATGAAATCTCTTAGACAAATGTGTTGATACTCTGTGTATGATAGAGTGTCGAATGAAAATATAATAAGTGAATGCGGTGCGAATAATGGTGTTATTAACAAAATAATGAAAGGATCATGGTAAAACACATGGAAATAATAAATGAAGAACGAATGGTTTAATAAAGTATATTTTAACAATGTAACTAGAATATGTAAGAAAAAAAAAGAGTGGCAGTCCATTCTTTCTTCCTACTCCTTCGAGGAGACGGCTTGTTTGTTAGTTAGTTAATTTATAAGTTATAATGGGATATTTTTTTTTCAAAAGGCTAACCGTGTCATTCCCCCAAAAATATTCCATCATTTTTTTTGTAAATCATTGGGCAATATAATGTTTACGAATGGAAATGAAAATAAACATTTTTTTCATCTTGTTTCAACGGTTTTATGCCTTTATCACGAGGGGAAATAAATTAACAGTCAGTATTCTCCTGAAAATGAAGGTATATTACCGTCGACTCAAGTCAAGAAAAATAGACTCAAAAGTAGAAGATTCAGTATTTTATATCATAAAAAATAAAGTATGGAATTTCACAATATAAACGCTTAAGGTTTATTAAAAGTTGAAAAAATTAAAACTGTTTTCACCATCAAAACACAACTTTATATATATACTTTTACTAATTATGATAATAATTATAATAAATACCAATAATTTAAATAATACAAATAAAAAACGATTGTTTTATAAATAACTAACTAACTAACCATACGCCGTCTCCCCGAAGAGGTAGGTAGAAAGAATGGACTGTCACACTTTTCTTCTCTCACATACTTCTCTCGCTTCCTCTACATTCATACATCGTGTCATGCACGCGCATCGATTTCTCTGACTCCTCACGTGGCCGACAGTCAATATTTGATTTATTTGATCGTGCCACTTTTTCCTCGGTCTCCCTAAACAACCGAGGCTGGTTAATCGCTCTAGGCCACTGCTGCTTCATGATAACGCTAGACCACACACTGCACAACAGACGGCTACCAAATTGGAAGAGCTTCAATTGGAATGTCTAAGATATCCACCGTACTCTCCGGACCTTATCCCAACAGATTACTATTTTTTTCGAAATTTGGGTAACTTCTTGCAAGAAAAAAAATTCAACTCCGATGGGGCAGTCCAAACCGACTTCAAAGATTTCAAATGATTTTACTGAAATCTCTTGATGGAAGTTCATTTTAAATAATAATTAAATAAAACGATGTTTTTTAACCTTCTTCCACTTTTGTCTTTATTTAGACAGCGACCGGTTTTGCCAGGCTCGCTGGCATCGACAGACTGGGCGATGCCAGCGAGCCTGGCGAAACCGGTCGCTGTCTAAATAAAGACAAAAGTGGAAGTAGTTAAAAAACATCGTTTTATTTAATTATTATTCAAAGATTTTATAGATTCCCGTCCGAATGGTTTTTTTAGTAAAGGGATCGATGAACTACCTATGAGATGGCAAAAGTGCATAGATAGCAATGGTATATACTTTGATTAAATAAATATATTATATTTAAAAATAATCAACTTTATGTTCCTCCCATAAAAAACGCCAATTTCATATGTAAGGACCTAATATTTTCATTCGACACTCTATCATACACAGAGTAGCACACATTCGTCTAAGAGATCTAATTTCTACTGCATTTATTCTACTTTCATCCTTCTTTTGCCAGTTCTATGCTTCGCTTCCATACATAAGGGTCGGTACAAGAACACCGCATAAATCAATCTTAACAGGTAAAAAATTATTGTCATTGATGATGACATAGATTGACGAAACAGCGTTCTTGAAAATTAAAAATTAAAATTGTGATACCATTAAAATGGCGTTTTATTATTAAACAGGTGGAAATATCTTGGTAAAAGTTCATTGTAAATAATAGACATTTAAAAATAATTATTCACCTTAATACCCATGAAATCTACTATTCTTATAAGTTTTATTAAATACATGTTATGGGTATGACATGTTACGTCTTGCTATAATATTAACAAACGTATTTTTCATTATGGAATATGGGATTTTACATCATTGTTCAAGAATGTTGAAAATTGTAGAAGATTTTTTATTTCCTGAATAATTCATTAAACTACTAGAAAATGTGTTTTATGATACCCCATATCTACGTATAAGGTAATTTGTATACCATGACGCCCATCTACAGTAATAATACGAATTTTGTATTTCAGCATAATAAAACAATTATATGCTAGAGTTGATTAAGTTTAGGCGTGATTAACGTGTCTTAATTCGGCCCCTAAGATTCTGTTGCCTTGAAACACAAACTCAAATAATACCGGTTCCTTTTCAGTCCTTAAGGCCATTTGTTTCAAATAAAGCTTATAGAGCCTTACACCCCTCTGTGCTCTTCTTATCAGCTCATATTATATTAGTAATAAGTCTTATTTTCAAAATATATATGTATACATAGAAACTAAATTATTGACTACAATGTTTATTGCGGAGCTCTTAGTGGAGCAGAGAATTAATGAAATGCATCAAAGCCCGAAAAAGGTTATATCGGTCTCATTTGCATGGAAATATATACGAGACCCTTCAATCATAAGAATGGACTAGATGGAAGTAGGTATGACATGGACCTGGCAGAAGGCAAACGTCTGGCTATGCAACATTAAGTGACTGCAGTAAGGACCGGGAAGGAGTTATTCCGAATGCGTGAAGACAGAATAGTCATTTACAGATGTGATGAGGGTCACGTGATATAAAGCAGGATAAAGTGCAATACAAATTTTGTATAAATTCTTTTTTTTTATAAATTTAAATTATTGAATGAAATAAAATAGTGAGTACTATGGTAGGGATATATGTATATTATATAAATGCAAATGAAAACGTCTGTTTTCCAAAAGTTTTATTACAGTTTAAGGGAAGAACATATCACATTTGACAATGGCGAAACCTGTCGTTCCCATAAGCTACGAGTATAATTAAACTTCTAGAAAACAGACGTTTTCATTAGTATAAATTATTTATTGTATTATGGAGTTTTACATCGTTGTTCAATAAGCAATAAGTAGGGATACAGTATATTTAAATCATTTTTTAACTTCTGTTCAGTATTTTACAGCAGTGCTGGTCTCAGCAGCTTGCTGCCATCACAATAAAATCTACTTTTTTAATAAATGTAAACGTAATTTTAGTATTATAGTGTATTTTTTTGTTTTTTTTTCGTCTTGAAAATGGTTATCTACTCTTGTAAGGATGTTCCTGAAAATATCTTTTTTTTCCCTATATCCTTGCCATAAGAGAGTATGGTTAGATCGACTCAGTGTAATTTCTAAGGGTTTTGGGTGTTATGATAATAGTAACAACACGCGTGGAGGCATCTTTCTTGTCCTCACTTATATGATTAAATGTCAATAATAAACATTAACCATTAATTACGAACACGGTGGTGGTAAAATAAACAAAAATAAAGAAACCGCGCCTTTGTATCGCTGTAAGCTCATGAATACTAGACGAATCGAGAGATTAATCTGCATAATTAATCACATCGCAGAAAACACTCCCCCGTCTAAACGTCGCGCCGCACATAGGGATATTTCTGCTAAATAGGTAGCCAAAATTGTATAGTTCGTATATTTATTTTAAATCATTTATATATTTAAATTGAAGGAAGGTTTAACCTTTGGTGAACACATATTATAGAAAAGTATTATTTGACTTAAGAGTAATTTATTGTTAGAACATACCTAAAATACATTAGACTCATTACGATGGATTCAGATGTTTCATCAAGAAACTTTTCTGTAGACGACTTTAAAAACTCAACTCAAATTTTTTTTTATCTTGAAATAAGGTGGTTTTAGCAACAGTATGATTCATTGACCCTAAAACCTTTGATTTTATGGAAAATTGGAGCCAACTTTGATGCATTTAATAAGTTCAATCACTCTGATTTCAGTTTCTATCGATCAAACCATGGGGACACATTAAAGTACAACAAAAATTTCTCCATCCATGTGCTCCATATGTCCGAAACAAAGCAATAATCCTTTCATAATTTTGTTCATAATACCTTCTTCCGCTTTACATTCCTTTCTAATATCAGTATTTGAGATTCTGTCGTACATCGTTTTATCACACATACGTTTTAGGAACCTCATCTCTACCGCATTTATTCTGCTCTTATCTTTCTTCTGTCAGTTCCATTATTCGCTTCCATACATAATGGTTGGGACCAGAATTCCATTGTGAACGGCCGTTTTTGCTTTCATTGACAAATTATTGTATCCAATAGCTATTTGTAAAGCTCTATTCACTTTGTTACCCGCACCAACCGTTCTTTTCACGTCACGATCCGTTCGGCCATCCGCTATGAACATGCTACCTAAATACAAAAAATTCATTCACCTGCTCCAAGTTCTCTTCGTTCACACTTATATTACAAACTGTCTTTTGCTATTTTGCTATTCAATTTCAAAAACCATCACTTTTGACTTTCCGACATTCATCATTAAATCGTTTGACTTGCATACTCGTACATCATACATTCTCGACACCAAGACTTGTAATTCGTTGGCACTATCCGCAACAAGAACGGCATTGTCAGCGTATATTTTTATTAGAAAGTTTCAATCCTGGGATTGGTTTGCAGCAATTTCTTTTATAATTCTCTTCCATTCTTCCCTGTCTTGTGCGGCTCTTTTGAAATCTGCATATGATGAGCAGCGCACGTCCACCAACAGATCCTCCAGATACTCTCGGCGTGGGCGTCCCCTAGAGTTTGTCCCCTTGGTCATACCCTCCATTATGGCATGCAAGAGGCCTTCTTGTCGTATTACATGGGCGATCCATCTTGCACGCCTTTCGGATATGGTCCTGAGCAGGTGCCTTCCTCCTTCGATTCTTTGAAGAACCTCCTCATTCGTCATGTGGTCTCTCCAGGAAATTCCTAATAGTCTAAAGGACCACATCTCAAAAGTCCCTAGTCTCCGTTTATCTCTTTCGGATAAGCACCATGTCTTGCAGCCGTACAAATGGCCGCGTATATATGGCCGGCTAATTGCTGGAAATACCCCTACGTGCGCCTGTCGGGACTACCTCCAGCAGTCTCAGTATAGCGCGTGTGTCAGAAATGAGATATTTCAGTTCCTATTCCACACCGAATTTGTGCCGTAAACCATTTTGTTGACTTTGCTTAATGAATAAGTATTAAGCGGTCCCGAACCTCAAACAAGATTTTGTTTAGTACTCGGTGTCTGTTGTTTACCCAAATATAGATTCAATTTTAAACATAGAACCTTGCCTAAGCACGTTTTCTTAATGTTTCACGGAATTAGTATGTAACATCGTACCTCTATGCGAGATATATGTAGAATAAGATATACGATATATAAATAAATTAAACAAACTTGAAAATTTTGAAATCCTCAAGTCGGTGAAATTGGGTGAAAACATAATTAATAATGAGATTCTCCCTTTTACTCCTTTCTCCTTAAATACTTTGTCTACATTTGATCTCCCAAGCTATCATTCTCAATCAAATGCAAATTAATCATTTATTAATTTCTATATAAATTATGTCTTTTCAAAAGTATGTTTTTTCTAAATTACATTTTTTATATGTATTATATATATTATATTTTTTAATATTATCATCATGTATTATTATTATTGAATATTATTTACTAGTTCTAACTGTTAAAAAAAATAAAAATTTGTACTTATAAAAAATAGCCCAGTTTAATTTTTAAATTTTAATTATTAATGCATTTTAATATTAGTCTTTCTTTGTTTAGTTTTTATTATATTTTTACACCTGAAGATGGAGGTATCCTTCGAAACATGGGGTGTTTTTTAATGTTTTTTTAACAATTAGTGGTTTAAAAAAAGTTATTTTTAATTTCCTAAGTAATGTATCATTAAATGTTTAATTTGCTCAGCAACTTTTTATAATGGGTTAGCAAGGTGAACATGTCATTCCCTTCAAATATAATTTACTGTGATTTTAAGAAATAATTTATACGATATTAGAAGATGTTTTAGTAAATAGATTTACATGCACATTGCACTACATAATCAGCCTCGTGTAAGACACCCTAAAATATGGAATAACAGCTGGGAATCTACTTCGCAGGAGGAGCAACCCTCTGGAGAATAGACCACATTGGTCTGTAACAAGAAGGAAGAATTATTAATTCTTTCTGTATGACCAAACGATTTATTATAAAAAAATAATATTTAAATATTAATAATAATGATTGTTTTGTTTGTTTTACAAAAAATTTATATGTACAAAAATATTAAAATAAGTGAAAATTGTATTTGTCAAACTCATTCTCAAACAGTTTGGTTCCACTAACCTGGTTTAAGAATGCCCTCGCAAGTCGAAACAAATTTATCACTTAATATATTTATATCAATACGAATATACCAACAAAACAAACGTGTTTATTTTACAGCAATCAAAAGTCTGAATATCAGAATCTTGCAAGTGATTAAAATCCAAGAAATTTAATTGTGACGAACTAAGTTTTAAAACAATTATGTATTCGCGCAACATCGTATGATAGTATGATTTCTCAAACACTAGTAGAACGTAAGCGAGTTAACTCGAGTAGCTGCAAGGCCTCGTTTGTTCGCGGGACGAACTTAAACTTGTTTCCAAGCACATTGTCGAGTAGAACAATTGTACTGTAAAGGGAAATGAGCGTTATCTGTGAATATTACTTATTCGAAATTACACTTCACAGCTTAAGACATGTGTATGAAGCATTAAGATTTAATATGCCTTGTTTAATTATGACTTTTAACAGATATTCCGATAGCATTTATAGATTAGGCGATATTTTTTATTTTTTTTTATTAGATAATCCGTTGTGTTGGCTGAAATACGATGCTTCACCATTTGAAAATGTTTAAATTTGAAATAATGTAAAAAATATAATAAAACATATTTTCACTTAGTATAAACCACTTTTTTTTTTTTGTTTTTTTCATTTTTTTTTTTGTTTTAGATTTGACTGATTGCATTTATTTTGAACATTTATACTTTAAAATGATTTTTTCTTTTGGGGGGTTCTTTCTCAATCATTTTCTTGGAAATGTGAAGTTCCAGCTTGATTCGGTCGTAGACTACTACGTACTTTCGGAAAACAGTGCGTCCTTGCCGCCGAACCACCCGAACAACTTGTCAGTGAATGTCCTCGAAAAGAGAAGGATGGAGTGCCGCATCGATTAAAGTGTGACACTCCATTCTTTCTGCCTACCCTTTCGAGGAGACGGCGTGATGGTTAGTCAGTCAGTTAAACCACTTTATTTGAAGTGTATAAAGAAGTACTCAAATAAAGAGATTTATGCTAAATAAAACAGTATTTTATTTTATTTTTAAATATGTCAAACCGCCGAGTAATGTACTGGATTGTTTAAATCTGTGACTGATATGAGTGTTAATGAGAATATAATAAGTAAATGCAGTGCGAAGGAAAGCGTTATGAACAAAATAATGAAAGGATCATTAGGATGGTTTGGATACATGAAAATACTAAATGAAGAAAAAAGTAAACATAATATCTTCAATTTCTTTCTTCATGTTAACAGCGTTAACGGAACCAGAAATAAAAGGAAGACCGAAACGTGGCATGATCAAATACATTATGCTTTAAGTTAATCTAATTTAATGTTACGCTTTTAATTTATTTTATTAAAACAGTTTTTGAAGATTCATTAACCATTAAATATTAAATTTCGGCCACAATGTTTTTCCTGACATACTCCTCTTGATTCCTCAACAATCATACATCGTGGTACATATGCACATCGATTTCTCCGACTCCTCACGTGGCCGACATTTCTTATTTAATTTATTTGATCGTGCCACGTTTTCCTCGGTCTTCCTCTATTTTAGTTACATTTACATCGTTACATATAATATATACATATATTTTTTTTACCATTATTTTACTCTTTCTTTATAAATTCTTTCCATGTGTCCAAACCATCTTAATCTTACTTTCGTTATTTTGTACGTAACATTTTCATTCGCACTGCATTCACTTCATGTATTTTAATTCGACACTCTGTAATGGGTTGTCTCCCTACCTCGGCTAGCGCAGAGAGCGGGCCCTTAGATCTCCGGTTTTCTCGTGAGATACTTTCCGGCTGTTTGTCATTCGAATAGGGAAAGGTGTAAATAAATACATATGACGGAATACATGAGGGTTTATTATAACACAAAAAATAGTTACAATTATTATCTAGGGGCTAGAGATGTCGTACGTATACAAAAAAAAAGGCACATGGTGAAATAATGAAGAGGCTGTTGGAGGCGATTCCTCGACGGCGTGCTCGTCAGGACATCGACCGGCGACGTCGTCCGTAGACGTTATCAGCGACGCTGACCAGAAGATGGTGGGTCAGCAATCAATATGTAGAGCGTCACCTGGCAGACACGAGGTTCCCTAACCTGTGGGTGCTGTCTGAAGCGGCGTGAAGTGGTCCTCGCAGTTCCGCATGGTGGTGAGGTCAACCACGTTGTCGGGGCATGATGTGCGACAACACGTGGGCGGCAATTTCGGGAGCAGAGGATGGCTCGGACCGTGGCGGAGGGAATCAACCGCAGCAAGGTCGGGCTTGACAAACGGCCTGGGAGCGGATATGCACTTTTGGCATCGCCATAGTGCAGGACAAGTTGGCGGAAGACCTGAAATAATGCCACAGATTTTATGGGCACGATGGCAAGTACCGCAAATACCTTGCTCGAAGTTATTCCATGGCGGATGAGGCTAGATGAAAACGGATTATCCCATCGGGAAAATCGCGGGTCGAAACGGCGATCCTCCAATCGATGCCGCGAAGTTGACAGCTCAAAGCGAAGTGAAGTCGGGCCGAATGGGCTGCGCAGAATGGGTTGCGCAGAAGGGGCTGAGAGTCAACTGCAGAGGGCGCACACATCGGGGTGAATTTAGCGCCAAATCGCGAAGCGCGCGGGAACAAGAGTTGGTAAAAACGGGAACTAGGGGTTTGAATGGGGTCTAGAGCTAAACACTGAATATTAAGATAACCGAAAATAAATAAGAAATAGTAACTTACGTTACACTCGCTCTTATGTGGAATAAAAAAAATAATAAAAAAAAGCTCCTTCAGTGAATGGCATACAAAAGTTACACGTGGATTAAATCCTAGAAGGTGACAGTTTGGACAATTGAGAAATACAAAGACAGTTTATTTCAAAGTACAAATTAGATTCACAAGTTAAAAAAATGTATCATTATACACATGGGAGACAGGTTTATATCCTAAAAGGTAGCAGTTAGTTTGACATATTACAAATTGTTAAGTTTAGTTTAAAAATACAAACTATAGTCACAAGTTCAGAAAATTAAGGATCATTAAACACAATGGAGACAGGTTTAAGTCTTAGGTAGCAGTTAGTTTGACATATTACAAATTGTTAAGTTTAAAAAAAAAATACAAATTATAGTTCAGGTAAAAACACAAACACAGTTAAGTTATAAATACAAAAATTATCATTGTTTTAAAGTTTCCACAGCACAAAAGAGACAATTGTTTTTTTTTCCTTTGCAGGTAAATAGCACTCACTGATTCTAAAAGGAGAAGGGGTTAGGGTCTTGAGGTAAATTATTGTTGGACATCTCTAGCCTAGATGATAGATTATAAAGAAAAACAGTTACAACAATATTATGTGTTCAGTCACCAGTAAAAACAAAAATTTAAATTACATACAGCAGAGGCATGTCCGTTTACATATTATGAGGCTGTATACCTATAGCGTTGCTTTTTATTAGGGTCTGGCTCCCTTTCGCCTCGGAAAATAAGGCACATCTACATATTCTAAGGCTGTATACCTATAGCGTTCTGACTCCTTCTATTCTCTACAAAAACAAACTCTACAGGTGACTGAAACAACATATATATCTACAACATTTTAAAACATATAATGGACGTTATTGTTCAGGTGAATCGGAGAAGTGAACTCAATCGTAAAAGTGATTACCAATCCAATATGCAACACCTTTAACTGACTCACGACCCAAAACACACATGAACATATATAATAATAAATAAGAAGTAAAAAACAAACAAGTTTATAAAGAAATTGGTGTTACAATAGTTATAAATTTAGACAATTTGCACATACAAAAATTATATGTCAATAAAATTTCTGTTCAGGTGAGATGGAAAAGTTCATAATATTATAAGTGATGGACAATCTTGTATTCCACACAAATAAAAGAAGTTTTTAAACCATCCAGAACACACAAGAACATGGAACACTCAAGTAGGAAGGGAAAATATAACCAAACCATAATACAAATGCATCTGTAGGTCTACCAAGTGTCTCTAGCGTTCGGGAAATTTACAATTATTCATGCATTCGATGGATACAGGCATCTTCTCTTAGAGCGCTCCTAACACAACTAGATCAAGTGGTGAATGGGGGCAGTTTATTCTTCATCAGGCGCTTATTCATACATACCATAACACAATAGACACTACAAATGCAAGTAAGATAGAAATTGGCACAAGGAAGGGGGCAATCATAGTGGGGATAGGATGCATAATGAGGAAGGAAACAAGGTTAGATTGAAGGACACTACTGCTATGGGGGAAAGTATGCTAGGAATAGCAGTAATGGCTAGGGTCCCGGGGTCGCTTACCCGTCCTCGCGAAATGATGGAAATTATGCGAGTCCCTTGAGAACAAAAATACATATTAAGACAAAGGTTTGAGTCATAGGTTAATATATTTGGGCGCCACTAAGTTTTAAGTTTAACTTAGAAACTATTCCTGTTTGACTAAGTCCTTGATGTGAAATGTACCGATACTTTTTCCAGCCATATCAGACAGTTCATATATGGTATCTGAAATTCTTTTGAGTATCCTGCACTTGATAAATCTGGGACACAGTTTGGCAGATATGTACCTTGAAGCGTCAGATTGAAGGAAGGCACGGCGCCAGACCAGTTGTCCGACATGCAAGGTACAAGATTTACGCCTTAGATTATACCGAGTAGCGTTCCGTTGGAAGGCTTGGAGTAGTGCGGAAGAAACTTCTTCATAGACATTTTCCATTCTAAGTAGGCCAGATGCGTAGTCCGAGGTGATGTCAGACGGATTATGGGAGTTTGATTCACGAACAAATTTATTGTGAAATGAACCGTGGGGAGCAGTTTCAAAGCCGTGCAAAAGAAAGAACGGGGTATATCCTGTAGCAATACTGACAGTATTATTTAAGCAAGATGAGATCTGTGGAAGCTTTGAACACCAAGTCCGTTGATTATTCCCTACCAGAATTGCCAGTGCGGTAATGATGTTTGCATTATGACGTTCGCTTACATTGTTCTGAGGATGATAGCGGGCGTTGTAGTACAAGTCTTGTATTCCATAGGCTTCAGTGAATTTACGGAACTCCTTGGAGACAAATTGACTTCCGTTGTCGATAATAAGCGTACGGGGAACAGAGTAAGGCAGAAATATTTTCTCCTCGAGTAATTTAATTACAGTTTTGGAGTTGGCTGTCCTAAGGGGAAACGCCCAAACAAATTTTGAAAAGTTGTCTACTACTGTCAGAATGTGACAGAAGCGATGATTGGACATCGGGAGTGGCCCTATGAGGTCTGCAGACAAGGAGACGAGGGGTTTAGAAAGGCGTTTAGGCACCGTCATTAAACCTAAAGGGGACTGCGTGCTATGCTTATAGGCCTTGCAGGTGTCGCAAGTGTTTATGAATTGTTTGATAGTGCGACGCATATTGCTCCAATAAAATGTTTGCGAGAGGGTTCTAAATGTTTTTTCAATCCCGGGATGACAGAAGTTGTTATGAAAGTCAGATATAACATGGGGGATTTCATTAGCGGGTACAACAACCTTCCAGAGGTAGCTGCTGGAGTCAGGGCGCGAGGAGTTTCCTGATTTCGAATAACGGTACAGGTGTTTGTTATTGATAAGATAGTTGGCTGTCGACTGCGGGTTATCCTTACATGCCGAATATAGATTTAGATAGGTTTGATCAGTCACGTTAGTGAAGGGCGGAGGGAAGGTCAGGGAGGACACTTCGATGCGACTTAGGGCATCAGCTAAATTGTTTTCGCAACCTTTTTTATATACAAAATCGAAACTATATTGAGATAGACGGCAAGCCCATCTGGCGAGCCTGCCTCCTGGCGATGACAGATTGTTCAAATATTTGAGACAGCCATGATCACTTTGGACCGTAAAGTGTGTGCCATCCAGGTAACTCCTGAAATGATGTACCGAATCCACAATAGACAATAGTTCGCGTTCAGTGGTAGAATAGGAACGTTCAGGAGCAGTCAGTTTTCGGGAAAAATACGCTATAGCATGCTCGGAACCGTCAGGCATTTTTTGGGCAAGGAAGCTACCAATACTAATACCACTGGCATCACAAGTAAGAATGTAGGGTACAGAATAATCAGGGGGTTTCAACACAGGGGCGGTAGTCATAATATTTTTTAGGGCAACAAATGATTGTTCAGCCTCTTCGTTCCATTGGAAGGAAGTGCCTTTAAGCTTTATACTTGTTAAACGGCATAAAGGGGCAGCAATTTCGGCAAAATGTGCAATGAATTTACGATAGTAACTGGCACAGCCTAAGAAGGATTTAACTTCTTTGGTAGATGTGGGACGGGGGAAATCAATCATTACCTTAATCTTATCTGGGTCAGTTCTTATTCCTTCACGATCAATCACATGGCCTAAGTACTTCAGTGAAGATTTGCAGAATTCTGATTTGCCTAGACGAATAGTGAGGTTGGCCTCGCGCAGACGTTCGTAAACCAGGGCGAGTGTGCTGACGTGAGATTCGAAATCTGGACTGCAAATAAGAATGTCATCGAGATAACAAAAAACATGGTCACCGAGATCACAAAATAGAGCATCCATTAACCTTTGCAACTGGCTCGGTATATTGGCGATCCCGAATGGAGTAACTTTGAAACAAAACTGACCCCTACCCTCAATAAAGAATGCGGTTTTAATCATTGATTCTCTAGTCAGGGGCATCTGCCAGAACCCATGCTTAAATCAAGGGCAGTAAGGTATTTAGTGTCACGCAGGTTGCTTAGAATTCGGTCAATGTTCGGTAAGCGATAACAGTCGGCTTTGGTAATCGAATTTAGTTTTCGCGGATCCAGAACGAATCGTGCAGAACCATCCTTTTTGGGGACAATAAATACATTATTTAGCCACGGGCTCTTGCAGGGTTCAACTACGTCCAGCGAGATCATTCTCTCTAGTTCCTCTATTAATTGTTGGCGGCGAACATGGGATTGGGGGAATGTTTTCTGTTTAACCGGCGGATGGTTACCCGTGTCGATCTCGTGATTAACAAGGTGGGTCCTGCCCAGACCTATCTTTTCGAAAGAAATTTGTTCGAACAAGTTTTTAATTCGGTCCAAGTCCTTGGACTGAGCAGGATTCAATTCTTCGGCAGGGACGAGACAAGATGGCGAGGGATTCACTGAGTACACGGGTTGAGTATTTGACTGTTTGGCTGGTTTGTTATCCAGATGTCCAGGAAATAGCCTGGGAGTGAGTCCAGATGATTCAAGAAAAGGGACTCCAAGGATGAAACAGTCGTTTAGGGAAGGGACTAGGACGAATGATACCCAGGTGGTGGTATTGTCATAACGAATGGGCAAGGTAACGGTTCCGATACTACGGTGGGAGGTATTATCGACCGTGTGAATTGAACAATTACCAGGGGTGATTTTATAATTGAGATTAATAAAGGATTGGTACAGATTTCCGCCTAAGATGTTGATGGCTGCACCGGAATCAAGCAGACCGCGAAAGGGGACACTGTGGATTTTAAAATTCAAGTATGGGCGATTGTCACGGGCATTTGTAATTTTTACCGCATGGAGATACCAGGTTTCGTGGAATAATTTTACAGAAGCCAGCCAGTCTAACCACTCCGCTGAGCGCGGGATTACGGGAGACTGGCTAGCTGCTAGTTTTTTGTTGCGAAAAAACTGGGGGGTGGTCTAGAGGTGTCAGGAAGGTTTTTTTTTCTGCAATTCTTGGCGATATGGCCCAGGTTTTTGCAGGAGAAACATCTTAGGGGGCTCTTGGGAGGCACACGAACGGCAGCTAGGGATTTCTGGACGTAGGGGCCGGATTTAGGTTCAGAGCGGCTGGGGTGGTCCGACGCACCAATCAATCTTTCGTAGGTCTGGCATGCTCTCTCCAGTTCCACGACGGAGGAGAAGTTGGCTGAAATTATTACGGGGGCTAATTTGGGCGAAAGTCCCTTCCTTAATACCTTGAGGATCTCCTGGTCAGAGAGACCGTCCTCCCCAATGGTATTATTGGTGCTCACTACCCGGGCGAAGTAGTCTGCCGCTAATTCATTTTGAGACTGGCGCGAGGACCATATCTCCAGCTTCTTTGAGATGACATAATCGTCATCCTCGAAACGCTGCAGGAACTGTGACTTAAGGAGCAACCAGTCACTGGAGGTCGTACAATACGCTCTATAGTGTGTCAGAGCGCGGCCTTTGAGGAATTCGGGAAGTACAGATGGCAACAATTGGGAGTCGAAGCGTCTAGATTTGGCGATTTCTTCTAGACGGGTGAAAAATTCGCGCACATCTTCCGCGCCGGTGAAATGTTGCACAGGCCACGATGCGAAATTAACATTCAAGGGCTGAAGCTCTACAGGGGGTCGTGTTAGAGAAACCGATGAAGAGGACACGATTGAAAGGGGGGCGGAGATCGGCAGGTCAGCGACGGTGGGGGGTATGGTGAGTGGAGTCCGTGAGTTGAATTCCTCAGCCTGAACACGGACTTCCACGAGGGTATTCTTTGGCAATATTCCGCGATCCTTCAACGCCTTGCAAAGGGTTTTGAAATGGGCCCCGGGAACATTTACTATTTGTTCCATTATAAACAATTAATTACAAACTACCAATTCGACAATAAACAGTTAACAATCAATATACGACATATGTTTAGCCCACACAAGTCCTTCATCGAATGACAACGCCAGAACGCCACACGTTTGGGCGCCAGTGTAATGGGTTGTCTCCCTACCTCGGCTAGCGCAGAGAGCGGGCCCTTAGATCTCCGGTTTTCTCGTGAGATACTTTCCGGCTGTTTGTCATTCGAATAGGGAAAGGTGTAAATAAATACATATGACGGAATACATGAGGGTTTATTATAACACAAAAAATAGTTACAATTATTATCTAGGGGCTAGAGATGTCGTACGAATACAAAAAAAAAGGCACATGGTGAAATAATGAAGAGGCTGTTGGAGGCGATTCCTCGACGGCGTGCTCGTCAGGACATCGACCGGCGACGTCGTCCGTAGACGTTATCAGCGACGCTGACCAGAAGATGGTGGGTCAGCAATCAATATGTAGAGCGTCACCTGGCAGACACGAGGTTCCCTAACCTGTGGGTGCTGTCTGAAGCGGCGTGAAGTGGTCCTCGCAGTTCCGCATGGTGGTGAGGTCAACCACGTTGTCGGGGCATGATGTGCGACAACACGTGGGCGGCAATTTCGGGAGCAGAGGATGGCTCGGACCGTGGCGGAGGGAATCAACCGCAGCAAGGTCGGGCTTGACAAACGGCCTGGGAGCGGATATGCACTTTTGGCATCGCCATAGTGCAGGACAAGTTGGCGGAAGACCTGAAATAATGCCACAGATTTTATGGGCACGATGGCAAGTACCGCAAATACCTTGCTCGAAGTTATTCCATGGCGGATGAGGCTAGATGAAAACGGATTATCCCATCGGGAAAATCGCGGGTCGAAACGGCGATCCTCCAATCGATGCCGCGAAGTTGACAGCTCAAAGCGAAGTGAAGTCGGGCCGAATGGGCTGCGCAGAATGGGTTGCGCAGAAGGGGCTGAGAGTCAACTGCAGAGGGCGCACACATCGGGGTGAATTTAGCGCCAAATCGCGAAGCGCGCGGGAACAAGAGTTGGTAAAAACGGGAACTAGGGGTTTGAATGGGGTCTAGAGCTAAACACTGAATATTAAGATAACCGAAAATAAATAAGAAATAGTAACTTACGTTACAACTCATACACATATTTTCACACATTTGTCTAAGAGATCTCGTTTCTACTGCATTTATTCTACTTTCATCCTCATTTTGCCAGTTATATGCTTAGTTTCCATAAATAAGTGTCGGTACAAGAACACCATTGTGCACTGCCATTTTAGTTATTTTTTATATTATTTACTTCTTAAATATACAAACTCATATACTTGCTTCAGATTTTTACCATTCACGATTTATTATATTTCGTCATGATTTATTATATTTCGAAAATTATTACCATCATTCAAAGGATCCTATTCTAAAACCAGAAGATTCTTTGTCATTCTTCAAGAGTCAATATCCATTGGTCAGGCATCATATGTCGCCACCGGCTTGATTATGGTGTTATTATTGTGTATTTGGGTGTTTATGGTTAAAAGCTTGGAATTAAAGAACGTCTTCAAGAAGGCCGCAGCAGGTAGGCATTTTTGAACACTGTATTCCAACTTCGCGTCCATATCCATGGTTTCCATCATGACCGTACCAAGATATGTAAACTCTCTCACAATGCTCTTCCTTATAATACGTTAAATTTCTAGATAGATATAATACGTTAAGTTTTCATCGTAAAATAATTGGTATTAAAATAGAACGTTCATTTTTTAGAAACAATAACAATTTAAATATATGAAGTAAACAATATAAAAGCAATTACCCATTTCGGTATATGTAATGAATTTCAAATATAAAATCTTATTCTATTTCTCTCAGAAAAACAGAGAAAAATAAGAATCAAACATCGCAATAACGAAATATCTCAGTCTTTTAATTCTGAAAGCTCGTTTTAATTAAGAAAATTTCTAAAGTATGAAAGAATACTGGTCCAACCACAGTCACGGTTAAATAACTAACTCCTAACTCCTCAAATGTCAAGTTCTTAGATGAGTAATTATTCCTCACTCCCGCATTGCGAGAAGAAAATATTTCAACGGCCTAAACATTTTTACATTTATGCAAACAGGAAATTTCAAAATGTTTGTTTTTAATAAAAATATCAGGAAAGCAAAAAGAAAGCTGTCAGTTTTCTTAAAAGGGAAAAATTAATCAACATCAATGACAAATCTCTAGTATAAATAAGAACCAAATACAAGCACTTTACTTTGGTATTTACGAGTACAAAAACATATGAAATAATTTTACATCATCCTAATTTTATATATCTTTTTTATCAAAACATGCTTTATTGCATATATGTATCGCGTCCGTTTATGTGAAATCTTGTTAATATAGAGAGAAAACGATATTTTATATTGATTTTTCTAATGTAATACAATTATTATTATATATATATATATATATATATATATATAATAATAATTGTATTACATTAGATATATATATATATATATATATATATATATATATATATATATATAGTATATATATATATATATATATATATATATATATATATATATATATATATATATATATATATATATATATATATATATATATATATATATATATATATATATATATATATATATATATATAGTATATATATATATATATATATATATATATATATATATATATATATATATATATATATATATATATATATATATATTTGACTGTCATATTTGCCTCTGGACCCGCTACCGCTCTCATAAAAGGCTCAAACATCCACTGGGGGGCGGTACCGCCCCTATTGTGAACATATGTACCACAAGAAGAACTTAAGAACCCGAGTACCAAAATCCAACAGCATTTTTTATATTATTTTTATTTAAAATTACCCGTGATTACGTTAGACGAAAAGTAAGGCTAATGTGAAATTTTTAAATACATTTTTACAAAACACATCGTTTTTTTGTTACCCCGACGAAGCTCCGTCGGGAACAAACCCACTTGGTTTTGATTACAATGTAGTGATGTCAAAACGAGTACAAGTGCTTTAAGAAATATTTTTGTACCTACCACACCAAAAATCAAGTGCTTCATACGAAAGTAATAGAAAATACATCACATTCATTAACTGCATGTCGGAAACCATTATTACGAATTTATTCCCATTTTGCCACTTGAAAACTTTTGCAGATAAAGTAGTCTCGGGCCACCTCACCCGGTGGGCCGCCAGCTTAATCCGGAGAGCTTGAGGCTTACTCAATTAAACCTCTTGCTAGAAGGGATGAATGCTAATTGCCACTAGTTATCAACAACCTGATCAACGAAGTCAAATTATTTTTTAATGGCTTTATACCAGCGACATAATATATAAGAGTTGTATCAGCAATGTACCTTCCAAAAACTGCCTTAAATTAAAAAAAAAAAAAACGTTCGAATAATCATGAGGACAGCCGGCTTTGGGGGATTTGTACAAAAAACAGAATTCACAAGAGAAAAATATCTTAAAGCAAAAAAAGTTGTGTTATTTAACATTTAATTTTTTTTAAATTTTCAGGAGTTTACTTTATTGACAATATCGAAGCAATAGATAAAGCATTTTAAATAAATTCAAATAAAACCAATGTATATTCGTATTTCAAATTAAATCGAAATATATATATATATATTTTTTCAAATATATGTCTTAATAATTTTCATAAAAAGCACTCACTCACGACAGTAATTTTTTTTACATAAATAAAACAAAATATCACTTTTTATATAAACCCTCATGTGCGGCTTACTTCGTTTGCAGTAAAAAAAAGGTCTCGAACTGCACTTGAGTACATTTACAGCTCAGGTAGTTTAAATTCTTCATCATATTACGTACACTTTAGTAATAGTGAATTAAAGTAAAAAGATTTATAAGACACTTTCAAATAAGAACTGCAAATGAAGTCTGGTGTAGTTTGAACACGTTCTTTGGGCTGCAAAAGTAGTCAGCCGCACTATAGGGGTTAACCTTGGAATTGTAATTACGCTTACTAGATCTCATATGTACTGCATTTATACAGTAAATATGAGATCTAGTAAGCGTTATATATATTATATCTACGTGTCACGATCAAATCAATCAAATATTAACTGTCAGGCACGTGAGGAATCGACGTGAGTGCATGACACGATGTTTGAATGTAGATAAATGGAGAGAAGTATGTCAGAGCAGAATTACGTGGCGGTCCATTCTATCCGCTTACCCCTCTGGAGAGACGGCCTGGTGGTAAGTTTATAAGTTAGTTAGATATATGAATAATATGTTATCTTCCGATTCAGTAAGTTCTTCACACCTTCTGAAGTTCCTCAAGTCGTTTACAATTTGTTATTTAGTATTTTTTATAAATGATATCAATAAAAATATCAAGTACCGAATTGAATTCGAATTCAAAAATCGAGAAATTAAAACTGTCGACGAATATTTAAATCTTCAGATCGACATTCACAGCGTCTTGGAATAGTGTAAAATAAACAAATTGTATTTAAATATATCGAAAATTAATAGTATCCTCTACTAGGGCTCGCACGAAGATCTATCACAGTTATACTATGGATAGAACTTCTTCTTTGAAAGATTCTGGAGATACATGGGATCCCAAATTATCCTTCAGTCTTCATATTACATCAGTATGTAATAGCTCCCATAAGATTTTGAGATGTGTTCTTAGAAATGTGAAGAATTTTACCAATTTAAAGGCCATGAAGTTATTGTATAACTCTTGACGTGGTCACCGCATGAAACCAAATACTGTCTATTGATTGAGAAGGTACATAAAATGTTCCTGCGTGTTTTGTACCTCAAAGAAAACGGCTACCCCTGGCTGTACGCAACTGATTTCTTGTTAGGTATGCTAGACTATGTCAAATGCCGTTCTCTGGACCATGGCAAGCGAAAAGCCAATTAGAGAAAAAATCGCTAGACGTAAATGGCAGTAGATCGGTCACACTCTGAGACGGAACCCAGCCTGCATCGCTCAGGGCACACTAGATTGGTCCTCTATGGGGGAAAGAGGAAGCAAGGCAGACCTAGAGCCACCTGGAGAAGAGCCCCACAGGACAAGATTATAGCAGCAGGCCTCACTTGGGATGAAGTTAGGCATCAGGCATGCGATAGAGTCGGATGGAGAAGTTTTTTTGAGGCCCTATGCATCACGGAGGTGTGACAATACATAAAGAAGAAGAAGAAGAATGCTAGACTACCAATCATTGGAAATTAGACATATCCATTTGGGTGTCCATTTTTTTCAATTGATTTGCGGTCGAATACATAACTCGGATATTTTGAATGACTTGACTTCGTTTGTCCCTGACAATCTATGACGCTAACATAGATTATTTCAGCTGCCACTGTGTGCAACCAATCTACCTAAGATAATGCCCATAGGTAGGGCAAAAATCATTCTAAACCGCATCTCTTCGGATATGAAGATTATTCACGATAGTAAGGCTACCCTCATAAAGCATCTATGTATATTATGATTATATTAATTTGTTATTTGCTTCTCTTGTTTTTATAGTTGTACTAAATTGTTTATTTTTACTTCTTTATTTACAAATCTGTAATATTGTTGATTTTTTTTTAAGAATTAAAATTGAAATATTATTTATATTTTACTTGGTCACATCTAGTATTATATGTGTAGGTATTGTTACACACATAGAAAACCAACTAAAAAGCTCTAGAACAATAAGGGAAAGTTTACTACAGCAGGGGGAGGAGGGGATTATAAAACAATTGTCGACCTTCATGGCTGAGTGGTAAGAGCTCCGACTTCCATTCTCAAGGTCCCGGGTTCGATTCCCGGCGATGGCAGTGTGATTGTCACACTGTCATTGGTCTGGTGTAGAATTCACTTGTTAATAAAATGGCGATAGATTGGCTACCTATCACATGTCATGAGAATCAATATAATAGCTAAAATAAATTGTATACAGTAATTGGGTTCAAGCGACCTGTTGTAAACAAGGATAAAAAAAAATAAAAAAAAATATCCCCACTGCCAACACTAATTTTCTTATAAAAAATGTCAACCAATACCACCGTTTTTCCTCGGAAGCCATATGGCGGTAGGCGTTACTACAGCCTAACCCGTTATGTTCTGTATAGTCCAGGAACATTTTTTAAAACATCCTTTAATTTGGAATACTGTAAAGGCATTTTCAACAGGTACAAAAATGTGTTTGATGAGGTATTTCGCAAAAGAGGGGAAAATAATTGAGGTTAATTCGGCAGGAATTCGAATACAAAGGGTGAAATAATCAAGACTCCCCAGAGCCAACATGGCGACAAACACCTAGTTAACGTTTCCTGTACGCGGTGTATTTCCTCGTCTGTTGTACCACGCTGGATTAACCCTTTAAGTGTCGGATAGTATTAGTTTGGCTGATCTGGAGTGGCCTTACTTTATTTTAAAAAAAGAACCTAATAAAATCAAATTTTTTACTGTATATACATTTTTAAAGTATATTCTGAAAAATGTAGTAAAAAAATATTATGTACTAATATTATTATTTATTATTATGGTAATAATACTTTTCTACGTACCAAATACTTAATTACAATCATTAAGGCTACGATCGCACAGGTAGAAGCCTCGCTTGGTGCTAAAAGTCACACTGCAACCTTCGTGGTACACTTCGTTTCTATAGAAAATATAAGCATATCACCAAGTTTACCACTAAGAGAAGCACTTCAATGTGGACAAACAAAAAGTACTTAGTAGAGTAATCGGAACAATAATAACAAGTGGTGAATATAGTAAGTATGCGGTAAAAAGGGCACTCTTTTGTTGTTGTGGTGGAAGGTTTGGTCGACTTGGTCTAGTTTCCAAAATAGAGAAAAGAAGAAGAATACACTTTGCTTGCCTCTTTTAAATGTTATAAAACATTGTTAAAAAATTAATACGAATAAAAACGACAGTATTCTAGAAGATTTATTATATTTTATGGGAATGACATGTTTACCCCTTCTAAGGCATTATTAAATGTCATTTGATAATGCCTTTGAAGGGCAAAACATGTCATTCCCATAAAATATAAAAAAAACTTTTAGAAAACTGTCGTTTTCATTCGTATTAATTCTTTAATATGGAGTTTTACATCATTGTATAAAAAGAAACAATAAAAAAATTAACAATGTTGCGACCTATCACGGAGTATGCTGTAGATACGCGGGCCGATACTGTACGAACCATGAGTCTACTAAGAACATCTAAGATGAAGGTCCTAAGATCCATTACAACAAACAAAAAACTCTCCAAGATCGTGTCCGTAACGCATTAGACATAAGAAAAACTTGTGAAATAGAGGATATCGCTTGATATAGTATATCCAGAAGAAGATACTGGAGGGGCCATGTAGCCAGAATGGATGGTGACAGAGTCGCATATACAGCCGCTTACGAAATCCCCTCCGGACGCCGCCCACCTGGACCGCGTCCGGAGTAAGTGATGGTGGGAAAGCTGTTCCTCATCATCACAGGAGACATGCTTTGTGTGCCACAGATCGTCAGATCTATTGAAAGAAGAAGAAGAGTTATAATAATTGAAATCAAACGTATTTAACCAAGTACTTGTTTTGTTTAACTTTGGTATTGTACAACAGAGTATGTATTATGTGCGTGTAATCGATAAGACATCTGTTTGTGTAATATGATCTAATATGTGTATTTAATAAGATGAATATTAACCCATTTGCGTAGTTAACATACATTATTCTGAAATCCTGTAGGCGAAGCTTTTCATGTAAAGTTCTTAGAATTAATAATTTCACATAGTTAGAAACTGTTAATTTTTAGATAATTTAAAAATTTAAGCAATTTAAGAATATATTAGAAAGTTGTTCATTTTTTTAGATTTATAGCCTATATTGTATCATCTGCAAAGGCATACATTTTGATTTATCCAGGATTCAAATATTATACGAGACTCGCATAAGATTAAATATTTCGTATTGATGAAAACGTCAGTTCATATGTTTTCAGTATCTCGAAGAAAACAATCATTATCCTAGACTTAACTCCACTCCTAAAAAACACAGTATATCTTTAAAAATAACATATTTTAATACTTTTAAATAAATAATTTGAATGCTTGACGATTTATAAATATATATTTATTCCATTAAGTTGGAGAGGGCCCAGAAAAAAATTCTGAAGTATCTCTACATGATAGTGTTTGGTAGCTCTATCCCACGACATTTTTTTGGGAATATTGGGAACCAACTCTCTGCAACCATGCTCACATCGAAAGAATATGTGGAGTTGCACTCAAAATTTGGGATTAATTCTCCGGAATGGTAGAGTTTTCAGGAATCCCAATGTTTTGCGAAACTTGTATAACTCTTTGGTCCGGAGCCGGCTCGAGTGTAGTTCGGTGATATGGAGTCCCCACGAGGCGAGAGACTCGCTCATAATAGAGAGGGTTCAGAAAAGATTTCTGAGATATATCTACTACAATAGGAATTTTAGGTCTCCATGGCTTTATCCCACTACATTCCTCTTAGGCATGCTGGGAATCAATAATCTACAGATAAAGAGCTATGGGTGCACACTTACCCATTTCTTTAGGCTTATCAGGGGATTTTTCCAGAATTCCGTCATCTTGAAAGCTATCCATTTTTATATACCGTCAGCACAAACCATTTAATCTCCCAGCATGCAGAACCAAACTTCCTCTGGAGAGATCGACGTCTTTCATATTAGTAAAAGTACGTTCAGAAGACAAATACTCTTGGCTTTAGAGAGTATAATTATTGTCTTCCTAAAGTCGAATCATCTCTCATTCGTACCTGGTATTCTCCTTATTTTTCTTCTTTAGCCTTCTTCCCGCTACTGCTAGTGTAGGCCTCTTCTCTTTTCCATGTCCCCTCTTGTCGCATTTGGGTCGTTCCAGCTATTCCATAGTTCAGGTGGCCTCCCGACACTCCCTTTCTTTGTTCTAGGCCTCCATTGAAGTATTCTGGATGTCCATCGGGTACTGTTTTGTCTTGTAATATATCCAGCCTTCAACCTTTAATATATTTTACCTGTTCTCATCAGATGTTTTAAGCTTAAACGTACAAGTAAGCTTTAAAACTATAAGTGATTATTACTATCGGCATTTTAACCAATTGGACTTCGTGGCAGAGTGAAAAAAACTGTCATTGGTTTGGTACAATTCAAGTGACAATGAAAAAATGGCGATAGACTAGCAACTTAACACATATCATGAAAATCTACTTTTTCTTCTACTTCTTCTTTTGTAAATTTTGTAGATCCGTTAATATAGGATAATAAATTTCTTCCTGTGAAGAAGACGTCCAGCCTTCCCATTATCTCTTAGGTGGTTATCCTAGTGGCCGACGGCCTTCTGGAATCTAGTGCATCATGATCTTAGGAATATTCAAAATGAGATTTAAAAACTAAAATGTTGTACACAGTAATTGGGTTCAAATACGAAAACGTGGAAGCAATGGAAAAGTACCATATTAAAAATGCACAAGTGGCATCTCATAAACCAGTACAATTTTTACACTTTTCTGTAAACCAATCCCTGTAAAGATTAAGACTTAAAAAATAATAATATAGAAAATATTAGGGGTTCGAATTGTCAGTAGGGTCGCGGCGAGTCACATTGGTGTTTATTGGCGGTGCGAAACAGACAATCTTTGAATATTCAAAGATTGTCTGCTTTAGAAACCATTAATGAAGACCTTTGGCTGAAGTTATCGTATAGAGACATTACGATATTTTTATGTGTGGTGTATTTTCCTCCACACAGTAGTCCGGAGAGTTATAACATATTCTTTAATAATATTTATTCGAATGCGCATTTATTTGCAAACAAGTGTCTTACTATACTGGGAGATTTTAACATGCACTCGGTTCAGGACGGAGTTAGAATCGAACTCAATTTCTTGTGCTCAGTTTTGGGGCTCACTCAGTATAATGACATTCTTAATTCTAAAGATCGCGTCTTAGATTTAATATTGTCAACTACTCCGATATCCGTTTTCTCGAAGCGAATCTCCCCTTACATCTGAAGATCCGTACCATCCCGCATTACAATTTGAATACACTTACCAGTCGCTGCGGACTCGTACGGACGTACCATCCGTGAATACAGTGTCATGGAGAGGGTGGAATTTCGCCGATGGAGACTTTGTTCACTTTTATGAAACACTGAGCCAAATCAACTGGGAGTGTATTGGGATGGCAACGGATGTGAATGATGCTGTTAACTCTTTTTATGATTTACTGTACTCGTGTTTCGATAGATGTTTTCCGAGGAAAGCCCAGGCTGTTAGTGGAAGGCGATATCCGAAGTGGTTTACTCGAGAGATCGTCAGCCATATCAAAGCAAAGCATCGGTACCATAAAAAATGGAAGTCTTCGGGTAGTTCGAATGATTACAATTCTTTTAGTCAGTATCGAGCTATCGTGAAACGTAATGTACAGTCTGCATACAAGTCGTATATCGCCGAAATGGAATCGAATATTCTTCACAATCCTGAATACTTTTGGAAATATATAAAGTCCAAACGTCAGGATGGTGGAATCATTGATTCTATGACATGGCGAGGAGACTGTGCAAAATTCTGAAGTTGCAAATGCTTTCGCAGACAATTTTCGTTATGTTTATAACGTTTCCTCTTCGCAAAATGTCGTTGATAGTGATTGTGATATCTCACACCAAGGAGCCCAGGATATTTCCATTTCTCATATTGACGAAAATGACGTTTTTATGTCAATTTCAAGACTTAAAAATACTACATCTCAGGGTCCGGATTACATTCCCACATTTATTCTCAAAGGTTGTAATCACATACTTAAAAATCCATTATCGGTAATTTTTAATATGTCGCTGAAAAAATGTGTATTTCCTGAACTCTGGAAAACTTCGAAAATTTCCCCAGTTTTCAAAAAAGGTGTCAAATCATCTGTGGAAAACTACAGACCAGTTGCAATATTTTCAGCTCCTGCTAAGGCATTCGAATCATTAATTCATTCACTAATTAATCCAAAAATTGAGCCCTTCGTGATTAATGAGCTACATGGTTTTAGACCGGCACGTTCAACCAATACACATCTTATGGTGTTCACAAACTACGTCTCGAAATCCCTGGATAAAGGTTTTCAAGTTGACTCTGCATACAGTGATTTTTCAAAAGCTTTTGACAAAGTTGATCATTCAATTATTTTAGTAAAACCTTGTAAAATTGGTCTAAGTGACACCTTAGTCCAATTTTTTAATAGCTATTTTTCCAAAAGACAACAGTTCGTAACTTATGGACTCTTCCAATCCAGTAAGTTCTTTACACCATCTGGAGTTCCTCAGGGTTCCATCCTAGGGCCGTTATTATTTTACGATCTATCACAGTTATACAATGGATGATGTACTACTGGATAGGACTGCTTCTTCGAAAGATTTGGGAGTTACATTCGATCCCAAATTATCTTTCAGTCTTCATATTACATCAGTATGTAATAGCTCCCAAAAGATTTTGGGATTTGTTCTTAGGAATGGAAAGGATTTTAAAAATTCAAAAGTCCTGAAGTTATTGTATAATTCCTTGGTAAGAAGTCGGTTGGAATTTAGTACACTGGTGTGGGCACCGCATGAAACAAAATATTCTCTGTTAATCGAGAAGGTACAGAAAAAATTCTTACGATTTCTGTACCTTAAAGAGAACGGTTACTATCCCTGGCTGTACCCAACTGATTTCTTGCTGGGTATGCTTGACTACCAATCATTGGAAATTAGACGAACCATCCACCTGGGTGTTCACTATTTTCAACTGATACGTGGTCGAATACATAACTCTGATATTTTGAATGACTTGACTTTGTTTGTCCCCGACAATTATCTGCGACAAAGGCAACATAGATTATTTCAATAATTATAATAATAACCGTGAATGTTTAATGGTTTTACTATGTTTTTTATTCATATAATCTCTTATACAAATATCAGTTACAAATTTGTAATAGAACCTTAAATAACCCCAACATTCAGCTTATTAATGAATAGACAAACATCCTCTCCTCACCATTACTAAATATATTTAAAATAAATCAAAATTAAATTATCTGTATTGTCACATATTGCATTTCTCTACTAACTGTTTTTATTTGTTTTTAATTTATTATTTGTAATAACGATTAAAAATGGATTGTTTCAGAGTTGGTACCCTAATCAAGTACTCACCTGTTTAATAAATTTAATCTCTCTAGGTCCAAATAACCCATTGGTTCCTAGAAAAATCTTAATTGTTTAGTTTAATTGCCCCATCTACTAACATTATATAAATTCTTCAAATGGCTAATCAGTTCGTGGAAAAACCTCAAATTGTTTAGTGTAATGGCCCCTTCGATTTGCATTATATAAATTCTTTCCCCCACCCTAATCTCTTTAAAATCAATATAAGGACACATTGTTTGGCTACTAGGTTCAGTTTGAAAATGCCCTCGCAAGGCGAAACAAATTTGTAACTGATATTTGTATAAGAGATTATATGAATAAAAAACATAGTAAAACCATTAAACATTCACGTTTATTATTATAATTATTATAATGGAGTTTTACAAAACTAAAACCTCAACAATTAATAAATAGATTATTTCACCTGCCGCTTCGTAGAACCAATCTACCTAAGGTAATGCCCGTGGGCAGGGCAATAATACTATTAAACCGCATCTCTTCGGATGTGGACATTTTTCACGATAGTGAGGCTACCCTCAGAAAGCATCTATCTCTTATGTATTAAATTACTATTTGCTTCTCTTCTTATTGTACAAAAATGTTAATCTTTACCAAACTGTTTTCGAATATTTTTTTTTAAATTGTCTTCCGTTTTTCTTTTTTCTGACTTACTCTCATTTGTTTTCTTGTTATATTATTTGTAAATATATTTTTTTTAATTGTTAATTTTATTTTTGTGATTATAAACGATTTGGATGTGTTATTCTGTAATGTTTATAATTTTTTGAATAAATTGAAATTGAAATTGAAATCTTGCTGGAGGGTATGATTCTATAAAATGCTGCGAAACGCCCAGTTGCATTCTACCGGCAACACTACTGACTAGTCCAACTCGTTATAATCATGTTTTTCCATTATTATCTACATATAAATAAAACACAATCTGGGTTGTGTGTGTCTCCTTCTTTCTCGGTGATTCCTCATCAGATCCTTCTGAATCTTGGGGAATGGACTAAGTGGAATTTAGCGGTCGTCATAGGCATATTTTCGTTATTAATCGAGCTCTAATTAACTTTATAAATTAATCAATTAATTGAAAATTTTCGTAGTGCAAACGAATATAGACCTTAATGTTCGTATCACCTGAGTATCAATCTTTTGAGTCTATATTCGTTTGACACGGTCTGGAGAGAATTCAGTCTCCATGTAATTTTGTGTAGTGGCAACAATGTGTTTTGCTTTCTGACAGTCCAATATATTGCGTTTTACTTTGGGATGTATAATACTTAATACGTTTTACTTATTACGTACTAAAATAATTGGTTGTTTAATTGGTACAGTCTATTTTATTGGCCATATTTTAATGTACATTAATGCAGACAGGTGCTTCTAAATTATGGCGAGTATAATTTTTACGTGAGTGCCATTTTGAGGTTATGAACGAAATTTTATTTTTTCGTGTGGCTGAAACTTATTCGTTTCTCTTACGTTCGACGGTGATTACTTAATGATATTCGTTTTCTAGAGTTCTAGCCGTTCGATTGGTCACGTGGTCTCTGAACTGTCAATCTCTTTGTACGTCGTAATATTTTGTAGGTATGAAGTTTCGGTACTTTTAGGTTATGAAGTTTCTGGGATTAAAAATATTCAATGATAATTAAATTGCTTTCAGGTTATTTCAAAGGATGATAGCGAAAATATAAAATATTGGACGTCGAAGCTCTACAAGAATATGAAGAAACTTGCTTCCGTAAGTATAATATAATATTTATATTTCTAATTCATAAATATATTTTCAGTTTATTCTATTTTGCTGTTTTCTTTATACGCATACTTTGGTCAGGGAAATTGTTACATTACCACAGCAACGGTAAGAAAGTTCTAATGATATACAATATGAATTACAATATGAATGAATGACACAATTCTTATGACTTTTTCCGTTATTTCTAGGAAAATAAAGTAACGGATCAGAGATGGGACGAAAATTACCGATGCAGCGTGCAAAATAACTTCGTTAAAATGGAATTAGATCAATCAAACAACGGATGATCAGTGAATTAGATGTACTCTGGAGTGGCGAATGAGAACCGGCTCATTTTTACATTACACAATATCACATTTGCACAAAACATTCATATGTTTAGAGAAACAAAACTCTTGATTTTGTTGTCCATGAAAATCACATCAGAGCCAATAAAGTAAGTTTCTACGATCGTGATTTCGCTGTTGTCACATGCACCTTTCATGACTAAAAACATTGTCAAAGCGCCCTTGAGGTGAGCTATTCACGAAAACGGCGATTATACAAATTAAACAAACAAACAAACCATCACGCCGTTTCCCCACAGGGGTAGGCAGAGAGAATGGACCATAACACTACTCTATCCTGGCAAACCTCTCTAGCTTCCTCCACATTCATACGAGTCATACACGCATGTCGATTCCTCTGACTTCTAACATGACCAACCTTTAAAATCTGTTTAATTTAATTAATTTGACAAATTAATCAAATTAATCAGATTAAAAGGTTTTATCAGTTTTATCGTTTTTATAAAGAATTTTGACAGGTGTACAAATAAATTTTTCATTTGTTCCAATGACAATTTGAATAATTTCTTCAACATAACACTACTCTATCCTGGCAAACCTGTCTAGCTTCCTCCACATTCATACGAGTCATACACGCATGTCGATTCCTCCGACTTCTAACATGACCAACCTTTAAAATATGATTAATTTAATTAATTTGACAAATTAATCAGATTAAAAGGTTTTATTAGTTTTATCGTTTTTATAAAGAATTTTGACAGGTCTACAAATAATTTTTCATTTGTTCCAATGACAATTTGAATAATTTCTTCAATATTATTTTTAAATTCTTGCTGGTTAAGTGCCTTATTACAGATAATTTAAAAAATGGTGGATACGTGTAACATAAATTAAATAAACACAAAAGTCCGGATCGTCCATGTCAACATGTGCAACATTGAAAAAAACATTATGTGTTATTACATTATGTGCTAAATTAAAAACAGTGGATACGTGGAACATATTATAAATTAAATAGACAATATGTGCACCGTCTAAAAAGAACATTTTGTGTAAAATTATTTTTATTTTGTTATTTTATTTTATATCATTGTATTTTATATTATTTGTTTTAGATTTATTTTGTGGGTGTTGGACGATCGAAGTGTGCGCGGGAGATGCCTATTGGTGGCGATGAGGTTCGCAACCCATCACACCGCGCCTCCCGCGGGGCGAAAAGAGAAGGATGGAGTGCCGCATCAGTAAAAGTGTGACAGTCCATTCTCTCTGCTTACACTTTCGGGGAGACGGCGTGATGGTTAGTTAGTTAGTTAGTTAATTTGACAAATGAGCCTAATTATTATTATTATTATTATGCATATAGCATGAACTGCCTTTTATAGTGTCCGCCTTATGGCAATTAATTTTTTTTTTTTTTTAATTCCAGGGCTCAACATTGATGAATGAAAGATCGGACCAAAGTTGCCGATGCAGCGACTAATGTTTAAATGGAATGGGATCGGTCATAAAGCAAGGACAATGGGTTATAAGATCTTCTGGCCTGGAGTGGCGAAAGAGAAACAGCTACACAAATTCTGGCAGATCACAAGCAAGATGGTCTGATGACATTAAACGAGTGGCAGGAGGTCAATGGCGCAGAGCGGCGAGGGATACAGTTGTGGAAGTCGGGAAGGGAGGCTTATGTAGTATTATCATCTATATTACTATTCCACGCCAGCGGACTCGCAGTGCCGAAATCACGATCGTAGAAACTTACTTTATTGGCTCTTATGTGAATTTCATGGACAACAAAATCAAGAGTTTTGTTTCTTTAATATAATGAATGTTTTCTGCAAATGTGATATAATATTGTTTATTTGATCATTAAATTTCATATAAAATATTAAAAAAATTGTTTTTCTATTACATTAGTAATATGTATTCATGTTTATAATTCATTGTATTTTTTGAATATATATTGGGTTTATTTATGTACTCGAATTTAGCAATAGCGAAGCGTTGCCGGGTCAGCTAGTAACATATAAACGGCTAACTAACGAGGCAATTAAATCTCAACTGCGAAACTCTTATTAAAAAAATAGACCACATGGGAAAGGCGAGAGGTTTAATTGGATGAACGTATTGTACGTTGCGTACCCAATATTTGTATTCGTTTTGGTGATGATATTGTATAAAGCTCCGCATCGCGTTTGCGGTATTCACCTGAAATGTCTCGATTTGCGTGACGCCTCACATTACTAAGGCGCGATGTGAGTACTAAATACTGTAGCGGAGGATTAGAAGTGATGTTGTGATAAGCACATTCCTCGCTCAACTTATTCATTCACATTAGTGAATTGCGTTAACAAAATATATTACACAAACTGACGAGATTTACCGCAAGATTCATTCAATTGGGCCAGGTGCTATATCACCCAAGTATTTCATCATCATTTATTTGGCTAGGTATAATATCATTCAAGCGTTACATCATACTATATTTTATCAGGAATTATATAATTCAATAATAAATAATAATAATTATAATATACTTACTTTTAAAGCGCCGTTTTTGTGATGTAATCACCTCAAGGGCGAATTAAGACGTGTTTTAAATCTTTAAATCTAAAAAGTATAGTAGAACAAAGTATAAATGTTTAAATTGAGTATGAAATATGAAAAAGATGGGTTTTCAATTTAGATCTGAAATCTGTCTGGTTTTATGGATCATTTATGCATCTGAGGTGTGAAGGGAGATTGTTCCAAGCTGATGGACCGGCTACCGCGAACGCTTGATCCCCGAAATTTGTACTGGGGCAACGCTTCGGCTCAACTAATCTTCCTATTGCTGAGGAGTTTGCTGACGAAGTGTGGATTTCCTTGAATTTAGGCTGTCCGTTATACAGAGTTCAGATATATAACTTGGTGCCATTCCATGTAGCGCTTTGAAGACTGTCCAGCAGAGTTTATACTGGATTCTTTCTGGACTTTTAAGCCAGTGAAGTTCTTTAAGATGTTGTGTTATATGGGACTTTTTTGGAATGCCTTTAATTCAAGCGTTGCATCATACTTTATTTTGCCATGTCATTCAAGCTTTATATCATACTATGTAAAAGCATATGATTACGTTAATAGAGTAAAGTTGTGCAAAATACTGTCCGAATATGGAATAAGTACAAAACTGATCACGGCAATTAAGTCGCTATACACGGAAACCACTGCTAGTGTCAGAGTAAATGGAGATCTTACAGCCTGGTTTCATATCAATAAAGGTGTCAAACAGGGTTGCGTAATATCCCCGTGGTTAATTAATCTATATATAGACAAGTGAATGAAAGAGCTGAAAGGGTTGGATGTAGGTGCCAAAATGAGCGGAGTGTCAGTAAGCTGTCTCTTGTATGCGGATGACGCTGTCCTACTTGTAGACAACGAGCATGAACTACAAGTCCTGGTGAATTGTATGTATGAGGTATGCATGCGAAATGATCTGATGATGAATGTAAATAAGTCCAAGGTAATGATTTTTGAAAAAGAAGAAATCTTGACAGTCTGCAACATTAGCGTAAATGGTGAAAATTTGGATCAAGTAGATGAGTTCGTGTATTAAGGTAGTATGTTTACGAAAGATGGGCGAGTGGAGAAAGATATTGAAAGAAGGGTTGGGGCAGGCAACAAAGTGAATGGTGCACTTAAAGTTGTCATCGCAAACAAAAACCTATCCAAAAAAGCTAGAATGGCAGTGCACAATGGTGTTCTTCTACCGACCCTTATGTATAGAAGCGAAGCATGGAACTGACTAAATGAATAAATGCAGTAAAAATGAGATCTTTTAGACGAATGTGCGGATACTCTGTATATGATAGTGTCGAAAGAAAATATAAGAAGTGAATGCGGTGCGAATGATGGTGTTATGAACAAAATAATAAATGGATCATTAAGATGGTTTGGACATATGGTATGAATGAATGAAGAAAGAATAGTAAAAAAAATTATATGTTAACGATTTAAATGTAACCAGAAATAGAAAAAAACCGAGGAAAACGTGGCACGATCAAATAAATCAAATATTGAATATCGGCCATGTGGAAGTCGGAGAAATCGACGCGCGTGCATGACACGATCTATGAATGTTGAGGAATCGAGAGAAATGTGTCAGGGAAGAAAAGTGTGGCAGTCCATTCTTCCTTTCTACCCTTTCAGAGAGACGGCGTGATGGTTAGTTAGTTAGTTAGTTAGTTAGAATTGCATAATATTTTTTTCGCCCAGATATTTTCATTCATGTTTTACATCAAACCTTTAGCAGGTATTGTCATTCAAGCGTTACATATTATTACTAGAAACGTACTACAAATTAACACAGAATCGTCACTTTCATACTAATAATGGATGGTGGTATGTCTTAGAGTGGAAGTAAATTTTAATTAATTAGGATTTAGGGAGGGGTGAAAAAATCTCATTTTATTTTTCTCTTTATTTTCCCAGATATTGTCATTCAAGCTTTACATCAAACCTTTGGCAGGTATTATATCATTCAAGCGTTACATAATATTGTATTTGGTCAGGTATAAGAGTATTTTTTGATTTGTAAACATGCTTCGGTTGTGACGTAACTTTCTTCAATACAGAAATTTTAACTATAAATTAACACAGAATCGTCACTGTTATAATAAAAAGGGATGGAGGTATGCCTAAGAGGGGGTGTAAATTTTAAATAATTAGGATTTAGGGAGGGTGAAAAAATCTCATTTTATGTTTCTTTTGCCGGCTCTACGCTTCACTTCCATACAAAAAGGTCGGGAAATTACACTATTTTGCAATTCCATCTTAGTTTTTATGTAGACTTTTGACTACTTATTATCAAATTTAATAACTAATACGGATGAAGACATCATTTTTATAGGTTCATTTTCTATGCTTTCTTTCATATTTATTAATTAACCCTTACTACTCCTTTGTCGAATGCCAGCCGACATCGCTATATGTAAGCTACAACTCAGTTGTCGGCTGGCGGCCGACAAGATAAGACTTGCGCGCGCGGTGTATTTTCGCGGGCAAAACTTGACTTTCTTGTGATTATTCGTTAAAAAAACATTTACATTTGCGTTTTAAGATTTTGACTGTTTTCCGTTTTTGTTTTACAATAAAATAATCCTTCCAAATTCACATAACCTAAAATGGCGGGAACTTCGCGTAATACGTCATGCAGAGGAGCGATTAGAGTACAAACCCCACTTCATTGCAAAACTGGACAAAGGTTCTAAAGACTGTACTGTGTGCAGTAACAGAAAGATTCCAGGGGGAAGACGGGAAACAGTGTGGTTTTGTGAGACCTGTTCCAGAAAACCTGGTCTCCGGTAAATTGTTTTTAAAAAGTACCATACTATGCAAAATAATAAGTAGTCTATAATGTTTTTTGTAAATTGTTTTTTATTTGAAGAGTAAATCATTACAAATGAATTTTTAACGATTTTTTTTGTAACCACCTATCAATCAAAATATTTTGACATTATTTAAATAAGAGTTGGCTGACAAACAATATCAAAAAATAATTGAGTGGTAAGGGTTAAAGCAAATATTAAAAAAAAAATTCGTAAAATAACAATTCGGCAGAATCCTGAAATAACCCCAGGCCTGCGGTTTGCAATAAATTACATGAACCTTAGTCAGACGTAATCTAATCTGGATACGCGCACCTTCATGATTCGAATAATCCATTTTTATTCTACCCGTTGTTTAATTACGAACGGGGATCAATCAAAGAGGAAGCACCAACATGAAATTAATATTTAAATTGGAAATCGTGCGTACTTATATGGTATATGGTATATGGTATATACGTATATCCATATATAAACCACAAGTTATAAGATAATTTATTTAATACCCGCAAAAACGAGGAAACTCAATTTAATGTTAAAATTCGTTGTATTATAAAAAAGGTTCTATTTAAAAAAAATGTTTAAACCTTTTTATGTTATAATAATAACTAAAAGCAATGCTTCAGGAACAGTTTCACGAAAATTAGAAATTAAAATTATTTAAGAGTTAACATCTTCCAGGAGGAAGATTGGAAATAAAATTCACAAAACAGTCGAACACTATGTATATTTGGGATACACTACAAAACAAGTAACATAAAACAAGACCAAAGAGGTCACCAGGCGTGTTGTATTGACATTGGCTTCCTATGGTAAACTAATTTATATTCTTAGAGACCCTGGAGTCTCCTTCAATCAAAAACGAAAAGCTTTTGACACACAGGACGTGTTCAGGTGGACCTTATAGCATGGAATCAATTGTAACTACTATCAGCAGCGCCAATCAACAAAAGTTTGTCATAGGACTATTAAACGTGCAATGCTTGGACTAAACTTCTGAAAAGAGTGCAAAACTGAGCAACACGTTCCTTAACAAATGTACCGGATGCGATAGAAAAAAGATCTCGTATGAAACGGCTATGGGCAGATCTTATTGCCAGAGATCAAACTGAATGGACAATGATCCTACTCTATTCGAGACCAAAACACTAAGAAGTATCGGGAGACTACAAATAAGATGGAGGGATGATATTCATGGACATGCTGGAAGAAATTGGATACATTGTCCAGAAACTAACGACATTTAAACAAAATGGAATCCTATATTTCCTAAAGAAGTATGTAGAAGAAAAATTGTAAAGAATTTTATGTTTATGAGAATACATAATTACCATTTGTGGCTCTATCCTACCCTGCTCGTGCCTCAAGATGGATAACAATAATTGGCAAGTAATCAGGAATTGGTTCACACAAGCCATTACTTTAAACTCATCTAATGATTATTATTTTATTGTATATTTCCCATAATGTTGTGTTGCGGATTCATTGAACAGTTTTCTGTTCTTTGTAAACGACACTTATTTTATTAAAAATTAAAATACAAACATGTTTCGGACACAGAAGTCCTTGATCACTGTTAAAAACAAATATTTTAACAAATTTTTCATTAATGTGAATTTTTCGAATGTTTATGATTTTTTATAAAAAAAATATTTTGATTAAATCTAAATTATTATTGTTCATCGAATGATTTTTCAAAAATTTCACATTTTCAACAACATCCTTTTTAATATATTTTTTTCAATATACATAACCAACCTGCTCGTGATAATGCTCTTTCATTTATTTATTTAAATATATCTAAAGTATTTCAGAATTATTTTCCAATACACTAAAGATACAAATTAGAGATATACAATAATAAGTAACATATGATAAAATAATAAAAAGAGCGAGTAACATAAGATGCATGGCATTTTTAAAAATAATATACAATCATAATACAGACAGTGAGAACTAGATGAGAACTAGAACCTCATGAGAACTAGACCATCACAAAATACGTCAAACTCCGAGGTGACATGATTTAGCAAAGATATTGATCTACCTACCGGCATAACCATTGGCAGGTTGGTTCTGCATCGTGGGAGATAAAGTAATATATGGCCCATTTGTCAAAGATATCAGGGACGAACATACCTACATCACTCATGATTTCTAAGTTGTGTATACAAGTTAATTAACACCCAAGTTAATGTCTCGTATTCTCCCAAATGACTGGTAGCCTAGCATTCCTTGCAAGAAATCAGTCTGAGTGAAGAGAGCAATCAACGTACTAAACATGGTTACTTTTGAGATTGGAAATTTGAATACTAATAGAACAATTTCTTCTATATTCGCCATTACTTTGTGTTGCGGATTCATATTTGAATTACTTTTTGATAACTTTGTATCACAACACTTTTTTACACTTTTCACAGACATGTTTCGGGACACAGAAGCCCCTTCTTCAGTGTGTACAAATTTTAACAGCTAAATGAGACAAAATCGTTACTTATATACTAAATAAAATTAAAACGGTAAAGGAGGAGTGGGGATGGTTCCAAGAAATAGTGTTAATTACATTTTAGCCGGAATAATGGGACAGGGGAAATAAATCTAGTATCGGACTGGAAGTTAAATTAATTTGATTATTTATAATTTCTTCTTTATTTTTTATCGACTTTTTTATTTCTAGGATTTCAAGGTTATTTAATGTTACTTTTCTATTACTGATATGCAAAACTTCAACGCCGTTATTTTTATCGAAGGAGTAATCTTTTTCTATGAGATGATTCGCGAATTCGGAAAAAATATTATTTGAGAGACACCTAATGTGCTCCTTCATTTTTAAATTAATGTTACGCGTTGTTTTTCCTATATAATAAGATGGGCAATCGTCGCATTTAAGTTTGTATACTCCCGATTGGATTAGTTTGTCTTCTTTGTCTTTATTATTTATTAACAATTTACCTAGATTATTATTGGTAAAGAACGCGGGTCTAATGTCTAACGGAAGATCTTTAGAAACTATATTTGTTAGATTATTAATATATAAAATTCTACGCCATTGATTATTTTTCCATTATTCCGGCTAAAATGTAATTAACACTATTTCTTGGAACCATCCCCACTCCTGCTTTACCGTTTTAATTTTATTTAGTATATAAGTAACGATTTTGTCTCATTTAGCTGTAAAAATTTGTATACACTGAAGAAGGGGCATGTCCCAAAACATGTCTGTGAAAAGTGTAAAAAAGTGTTGTGATTCAAAGTTATCAAAAAGTAATTCTAATAGAACAATCTTTAAAAATCAGATATTCCAAGCTAAGAACAGACTATTGCCTCCTTTACGTCATACACCCTTGTTAGTTTAGTAAAATAAAGATTTTGAAGTTGAAATTGAATCAAAACATAGCTTTTTCAGAATCTGGCTTGGGTAAAACTTATTCATGTAACAGTTATAAATGGTTCATTGACTACGCGTTTTAGGAAAATCAATACCAAAGGATGTTTGTCTGGGGATTAGAGTGAAAAGAAATTGTATGTTTTATTAATAATATTTGAATAAAATATTTTCTTACGTTCGCACGGTTGAAAATAATGCTAAAGTATGCGACTATATTTTAGAATTTTGTAGAATAATGTTTTTAGAAAATGGCGTTGTTGTCTACCGACCCTTATGTATGGAAGCAAAACATGGAACTGGCATAAGTAGAATAAATGCAGTAGAAATGAGATCTCTTAGACGAATGTATGGATACTCTGTGTATGATAGAGTGTCGAATGAAAATATAAGAAGTGAATACGGTGCGAATGATGGTGTCATGAACAAAATAATGAAAGGATCATTTAGATGGTTTGGACATTTATGGAAAGAATGAATGAAGAAAGAATGGTAAAAAAAATATATGTTAACGATGTAAATGGAACCAGAAATAGAGGAAGACCGAGGAAAACGTGACACGATCAAATAAATCAAATATTGAATGTCGGCTATGTGAGGAGTCAGAGAAATCTACGCGCGTGCATGACACGATGTATGAATGTTGAGGAATCGAGAGAAATATGTCAGGAAAGAAAAATGTGGCAGTCCATTCTTTCTGCCTACCCCTTCGGGGAGACGGCGTGATGGTTAGTTAGTTAGTTAGTTAGCGTTGTTGATTTACATTTTACTGGAAAGTATTTTATAGTTTAAAAAGTTCCACAAATCTAGGTATGAAAATAGAATATTGTTACGATTTTTACAAATATTTTTAACATATATTTGTTTAAAAAATACAATTACAATATTTTGTGATTATTGAGCATTTAATGGCATATAAGATTTTGCACAGTTTTGACATATCACTCACATTCTGCCACGTTTTCGCCAAGTTCAATATTTTATAACATGTGTTATTTCTCCAATGGGTTTTGTGTGTAATTAACAGTTTTAGGAATATGAGCTGTGGATATTTATTTTATATATTTATTAAGAATGGTAAAAAAAATTATATGTTAACGATGTAAATGGAACCAGAAATAGAGGAAGACCGAGGAAAACGTGGCACGATCAAATAAATGAGATATTGAATATCGGCAATGTGAGGAGTCAGAAAAATCGACGCGCGTGCATGACACGATGTATGAATGTTGAGGAAGCGAGAGAAATATGTCAGGAAAGAAAAGTGTGGCTGTCCATTATTTTAGCCTACCCCTTCGGGGAGACGGCGTGATAGTTAGTTAGTTAGTTTGTTATATTTATTAATCTTTTGTATACAACATGCCGTTTTAATCTAATTACTGTATAACATTTGTTTTTAGCCATTAAAATGATTATTTTGATATGTGATAGGTAGCTAATCTATCGGTTTTTTATTGTCATGTGAATTCTACACCAGACCAAAGACAGTGTAACAATCACACTGCCATTGCCGGGATTCGAAACCAGGACCTTCGGTGTGGTAGTCATAGCTCTTGCCATTCTGCCACGAAAGTCGTCAATAATAATAATATGGAGTTACTATATAATGATACATTGACATTAGAATCTCAAAAACATCAAATCTGGCGTGTGTTTTATTGCTAAATTCTTACAGAATTGATTTGTTCTGCAATATTTCAATTAAGTAAATCACAACAACATTTTGAATGTATACAAATTCTTGTAGACAAATACTGGATTTCACCCATTGCGGATAAATTATTTTTATTTTATAAGGATTAATTGTATCTCAATAGAGACGAAGATGTAAATTGTTTTCTGGGAACAGGACTTATGACCTCTCATTGGTTGGGTTGAGCAATCGCTTTATGTTTAACAACATTCCCCATTCCTCCTTATGAAAACAATTTGTCACCTGTTCCCAGAAAACAATTTACATCTTCGTCTCAATTTACATTCTATAGGGCGGAAGTACGACTATTCCCTCTTGCTCTTTATTGTGGTAATATATATGTTACAGCATCCATTAGACAGGCCTCACGGCATCCCTTGGCTACTCGATAATGAGAGTGACAAGATCGTAATTACGCTGACAGTGTGTGTCTGCTTTAGACAAACCGGGCAAATGCAGAATGAAATTACCTAAACTTTACAATAAAACTTTAAAACTTTAAGGTTTGTTGTAAAATTTAACAAGGTCAAAAATAGCTCACGAATGATTTAACGATGGAATAATTATGAACAGTTATAATAAGTGTGTAGATTTTTACGGTTGGTAAAAACGTGTTCTGGAATTATGGTTCTATTAATATCTCCTGGTGTGTTCTTCTATCAACGTTTCATATAATGTTACTGTTTCATCTTCAGTTAAGTATTATTTTATTTGCTATAATTATCACTTGATTATACGCAGAAATAAAAACATTGCAATCTATCATAGGCCCTCAAGATAAAGGCTATTTAACGAAGAGATTTACAAAACTTACAAAATGAATGGCCTAATGAGAAAGAGTACCCATAGAAAAAGATTCAAGTGACCACACACACACCACATCGACGACAATTCAGATTAACACGAGAATTCAGAGGACAATTCCAGTATGATCCCCAAATATATAGAGAGAAAGCTGGACGTTTTCATTACAGGACCAAATTTTAGATTCTGTGTAAACAGGTCTTAAGATCTACAAAAAGAAGAAGAAAAAAAATACTATATACTAACCTGAAGATTAATACAAACTATTTCTGAAATGCTGGCCTAAGACTGCAACGATCTTAGAAACATCGGTATGAGAGCACACCAAGAAACACGAATGTACCCAAGATCCAAAAGAACATGTTGCAGATTTTGTATCCATTTTTATTTATTTATTTAATCCATAAATTACTTCTAGCAACAGTAATAATACGTTTGAAGGGATCAGTAGTACCTACTCATTAATACCATTATTTATTTTTAGGTTTCAATCCAAGATTGGTTTGCAGCTAGGTATAATTTTTTGCTGGATCGTGGGATGCCACTTAGGCCTTTTCATGTCCTAGTTTCCCATTGCTTTATACATGTTTGTATATCATAGGTTATTTAAACCCAATTACTGTATATATTTTTTTAGTAATTGATTTTTATGACATATGTTGTGAAGCTAGTCTATCATCATTTTTATTTTCGCGTGAATTTTACCAGAAAAATGACTGGGTGATCATTTTAACTCTATCATCGCCGGGAATCGAATCTGGGACCTTCGGTGTGGCTGTTGCCAATCTGCCACGAAGGCTAACTATAATAAACTGTATGGTCAAAATTATATTTACATATTTTCAGTTGCTTTATCACTTAATTGTTAAAATATTTTCAAGAAAACCTGATAAACGTCTTACAGATATTCATAATTTTAATGATATCAAAGTTTTACACATAACATACGTATTAAAAGTTTTTACGATATTAAAAGTTTTATAGATCAAGTATCATGCTTACTTCTTCTTCCTTATTGTAGATATTTCTTCTTCCTTATTCATAATTTAAATATTATTAAAAGTTTTACACATAACATACGTATTAAAAGTTTTTACGATATTAAAAGTTTTATAGATCAAGTATCATGCTTACTTCTTCTTCCTTATTGTAGATATTTCTTCTTCCTTATTCATAATTTAAATATTATTAAAAGTTTTACACATAACATACGTATTAAAAGTTTTTACGATATTAAAAGTTTTATAGATCAAGTATCATGCTTACTTCTTCTTCCTTATTGTAGATATTTCTTCTTCCTTATTCATAATTTAAATATTATTAAAAGTTTTACACATAACATACGTATTAAAAGTTTTTACGATATTAAAAGTTTTATAGATCAAGTATCATGCTTACTTCTTCTTCTTTATTGTAGATATTTCTTCTTCCTTATTGTAGGTATTTTATCCTGACACACCAATCTAGATTCTTACACATTTATACAGCACATACATGCACGTCGATTTTGATTTAATTTTATGTTTTTATTTATAGTATTTTAAACTCGCTCTGATGCTTATTTTGTCAGCTTCAAGCTTCATTTCAATGCATAAATTTCGCGCTAGAACTCCACCTTTTAACTGATTTTTTTTTCAGAATCTATCTTGATAGTTTATAATTTCTGTGTCCTATAAATAAGAACAACCGATTTTTTTTGTTTCTTAAATTTTGAGTGTTTAAATATTAGGTCCTTACGTATGAAATTTGTAGGGACGCCCACGCCGAGAGTACCTGGAGGACCTGTTGGTGGACGTACGCTGCTCATCATATGCAGATCTCAAAAGAGCCGCACAAGACAGGGAAAAATGGAAGAGAATAATGGAGGAAATTGCTGCAAACCAATCCCAGGATTGAAACCAGAGAAGAAGAAAGTATGAAATTGGCGTTTTGTCGTACTGGCAACTTTGATCTCAAATATCTTCTCTTTGGTTAGGAATTCCAAATTCAAATTTATACAGCTATTTACTCAAGTATTTGGGTTTTGAAAATTATAATTCATTTGTTTTTTCCTCAATTGATTTTTTTCTTTGCGTCACTCAGTTTACAAAATGGAAAACTTGAAATATCGCGTTATTTACGAGTACGAGTTCCACCGTGGCACCAGTGCTGCAGAAACGGCTCGAAGGATTAATGATGTGTATGGCGACGGTGCCGCAAAAGAAAACACAGTGCGTTTTTGGTTCCAACGTTTTCGTTCTGGAAATTTCGACCTGCAGAACAAGCCCCGTGGATGGCCGGAGACCAAAGTTGATAATGAAAAAATTTAAAGCTATTGTGGAAGCGGATCCATCGCAAACCACGTCCGAGTTAGCTGCAGGTTGCGGTGTTAGTGCTAAAACTGTTTTAATCCACTTGAAGCAAACTGGGAAGGTGAAAAAGCTTGAAAGGTGAGTACCTCACGATTTGATTGAGGCAAATCAACAAACGCGCGTTGACTGCTGCGTTGCATTACTCAACCGGCACAATAATGAAGGGATTTTGAATCGAATCATTACCTGTGATGAAAAGTGGATCCTGTATGATAATTGGAAGCGCTCATCGCAATAGCTGAACCCTGCCGAACCAGCCAAACCATGCCCCAAGCAAAAATTGACTCCAAAAAAGTTACTTGTGAGCGTTTGGTGGACTAGTGCTGGTGTCGTTCACTACAGCTTTCTTAAATCTGGCCAGACGATTACGGCAGATGTCTTTTGTCAGCAACTGCAAACCATGATGGAAAAGCTAGCTGCTAAACAACCGAGGCTGGTTAATCGCTCTAGGCCACTGCAGCTTCATGATAACGCTAGACCACACATTGCACAACAGACGGCTACCAAATTAGAAGAGCTTCAATTGGAATGTCTAAGACATCCACTGTACTTTCCGGACCTTGCCCCAACAGATTACTATTTTTTTCAAAATTTGGATAACTTCTTACAAGGGAAAAAATTCAACTCCGATGGGGCAGTCCAAACCGACTTCAAAGATTTTATTGATTCCCGTCCGAATGGTTTTTTTAGTAAAGGGATCGATGAACTACCTATGAGATGGCAAGAGTGCATAGATAGCAATGGTACTTTGATTAAATAAATATATTATATTAAAAAAAAATCAACTTTATGTTCCTCCCATACAAAACGCCAATTTCATATGTAAGGACCTAATATATACATATAAAATATATGTATCCACACAAAATTTTAGTATACCACGCAATTTGTATTTTCTTCGACTATAAAATGTAGGAAAATTGTAACGGCAGGGTCACAAAGAATTTCTCCGCATAACTTTTTACGAGTGGGTAGTGAGCACACAGTACACGTACTCTACATCCACTCATTAATCTATCGGTGTGCCTTTTTCATGTTCCTGACCTCATTCTCAAGAAGACGATTCTCAAGTTGCTTTCAAAAGATCAGCCGCAAGCCGCGCCCGAGTAGCTGGAATCCGAGTAAACGAAAATTCGTCAGATGTTCGCAACTCGTTCGCGAAATCCCTCATAAGCCCCCCAGTAACTGCTTACGTCAGATTTGTACATTCAAAAGAACAAGCATCCAAGCCCTCGGTGCCTTATTTGCTTCAATTGAACGCACACTTAGATACAACAGTTAAATAATTTAATTAAACATAGCTAACTAACTTTAATCACGCCGTCTCGTAGGCAGAAAAAATAGACCACAATACTTTCTATCCTGACATATTTATCTCGCTTCCTCAACTTAAATACATTTTGTCATGCATGCACGTCGATTTCTCCGATTCCTCGCGTGGCCGATATAACTAACTAACTAACCAACCATTACACCGTCTCCCCGAAGAAAGAATGGACGGCCACACTTTTCTTCCCTGACATATTTCTCTCGATTCCTCAACTTTCGTACATCGTGTCATGCACGCGCGTCGATATCTCTGACTCCTCACATGGCCGACATTCAATATTTGTTTATTTGATCGTGCCACGTTTACCTCGGTCTTCCTCGGTTTCTGGTTCCATTATATAATTTTTTTACCATTCATTCTTTCCATATTTCCAAACCATCTAAATGATCCTTTCATTATTTTGTTCATAACACCATCATTCGCACCGCATTCACTTCTTATATTTTCATTCGACACTCTATCATACACATAGTATCCACACGTTTGTCTAAGAGATCTCATTTCTACTGCTTTTATTCTACTTTCATCCTTCTTTTGCCAGTTCCATGCTTCGCTTCCATACATTCCGGGTCGGTAGAAGAACATCATTGTGCACTGCCATTTTAGGTTTTTGTTTGCGATGACAACTTTAAGTGCACCATTCACTTTGTTGCCTGCCCCAACCGTTCTTTCAATATCTTTCTCCACTCGCCCATCTCTTGTAAACATACTACCTAAATACACGAACTCATCTACTAGCTCCAAATTTTCACCATTCATGCTAATGTTGCAGACTGTCATGATTTCTTATTTTTCAAAAATCATTACCTTGGACTTATTAACTCTTAACGTACCGTGTTCAAAACAAAACGCTCGCTCCCATGTGGTCAATTCAGTTTACCGCTAACTTTATCTAAATATCAAGCATATGACTCGATGAATCAAAATTTAATTTATGTCATCTTGTAGGGAATTTCATTAGGAATAGATCGATATCTATAACATACATGGATTATTTGAAAAACATATCATTATTAATTTTTTTCTGGAACCATGCGATTTCTGATATGGAATGCGTCACAGCATATGAGTTGCTCATATGCTGAGTATGAACTTGGTGTCAGTTGCCGCGGCACGGCGCGGCGGGGCGAGACAAGTTTTACGTATGATAAAGGCACCCAGGCAAAATGTATAGTACGTTCAAGACAACGAGTACGTATTAATATTTGTCCCTTTTGGTAAAGTGTTAATTTTTTCACAGTTCTGATATTATTAAGTTGCGTGCTGCGTTTCCGTCCACAGTCGGTATTATTACGTACCTATGAGAAAAGGCCAAACATATAATTTATAATACGTTCAAAACAGCGAGTAAGTATTTGTCACTTTTGATAAAGTTGTAAATATTAGCAAAACAAATTCTACCTTAACACGAATGAAGGTGAGGGCAGTCTTAAAAAGTTTTTTTTTTGGGATGAAGGAAGTAATTTTTTGCTTTTTTTTTTATTATGAAATATTGAGAACACTTCAATGGAGGATTACAAATTTTTAATATTAGGGTCCATAGGTTTTAAGAAAATCAACTTTAAATTGGCAGTGGAAACTCAATTGACCACATGGTAACGCGACGGTTAACATTTATCATCAGATCATTTTGCATGAATACCTCACACATACTATTCACCGGACCAGGACGTGGCCGACATTTAATATAAAATTAGATTTATTCATTCTTGACACGTTTTTCTTAGTCTTATTATATATTTCTAGTTCGGTTTACGTCTTTAGCATTATTTTTTCATTCATTACATCCATGTGTCTAAATCATCTTAATTAAATTTAATTACTTTGTTCAAAATACTTACGTTTGCACTCTATTCAATTCCTTTATTTGCAATTCATTCTCTATCATATATAGATTTACAATACATTCGTCTTATAGATCTCATTTACTTTTATCTTTATGTTACCTGTTCCATTAAATATAGTTATTTATATCCATAAAACTATTATTTCAATGATAGTCATTCCCATAAAATATAATAAAACTTCAAGAAACATGCGTTTTTATTCTTATTAATTATTTAATATGGACTTTGGAATAAAATATAGAGCGTGCGTTATGTAATTGGGAAAACAGCTGTTGGGATAATCTCATTAAAATAAATTGGGATACGTTTTATAACAGTGTGTCAAAATATTTTTTAAATGGTTACAGCCAAGGATTTTAATCGATGGTGTTAGAATTTGTTTTATAATATTCAAGATGAGCTTATGCTATTTTATAATAGCTCAATTATTATGAAGAAGGATTTTAGTCATGTCCAGGCTTGTACCGAATTCCCTGGATCAGGAGTCAATCATTCTGTCCTCTAGACCACCACCCAAATTAAAACATTCAATAATATGGAGTTTTACATGTTCAACAAACAATTAATAGCTTAAGAATTAATTGTATCTCAATAGAGACGAAGATGTAAATTATTTGGAAACAGAATATGGTGGTCGAAGCGTTTACAGGACTTCTGACCTGTCATTGGTTGGGTTAAGCGATCGCTTTATGTAATACAACATTCCCCATTTCGCCCTTCTTACGACCACCACGTCTGACAATTATTTTTGAAAGATGTATATATGCTACTATGTTGAGAAACATTTCAAATATTTTAGTTCAATCTACACTAGTGCCATCTATTAAGATTAGATGTAAGCATTAAGCAGAAAATCTTTATTAATGTAATGTGAAAGGCTATCAACCCAATTATCACACATTACTAGACAATGCCTGGAGAAAACTCTCCAATTTTTATATTAATTCTTAATAATGAACCCATAATGGGTAAAATCCAGTATTTGTCTATGTGTATTTGTATACATTCAAAACAAAATTTAATAACTTCTATTATGTATTGTATATTCTTATGGTAAATTTCATGATTGAAATGTTTCGCCGTAGCCCTATTAATTCTTCGAAGAAGATAAGCGGCGTTGAAAAATACGTGTAATATAAGTATTTGTATATAAATAAGTCATCTTCACATTAGCCATTTCCTTAGACTTACGCCTTATCGTACCGGGTCAGGACTGAGGCCGGGATGAGGCGCTCATTTGTAAGGGGCTTTGCGGCAAATCCTCTGATGGCTTACACCTTCAGACACAATCCACGCGGGAACCTGAAAATATTAAATAATACTCATAATATTAATTATCGCTATACTCCCTCTTCTACAAAATACAAAATTACATACCAAGAAAAGCGTATGTTAAAAGCCGACTAACATACATAATTCCCTTCTGGGGGACAGGAAACCAAAAAAACATCTCCAGACTCCAAAGACAACAAAATAAAGTAATAAAATTACCTTATAACATTAACTATCTTACCCCAACCATACAAGTATATAGACAAACAAAACAATTGGACATATCAGACCTGACCAAATTTGAGACCTTGAAAATTGTATACAGAGTGACCATGGAAGAGACAACAGACAGCAGTTACAAATTAAATAAAAATTCAGACGTACACAGACACTGGACCAGGAACTGTGACAAATATCACTTACCGAATGCACGAACTAAGACAGGACAATTCAGAATATTGAACAATGGACTGAAACTTTACAATGAACTTCCAAAAGACACAAGGAGTCTCAGTACAACTAAATTAAAAATGTATCTGAAACATCACATTATTAAAAGTAAGACCTAAAAATGTATCCATATAACCCAATTGTTTTTTTTTTTTTTTAATAAATTAAATAAAAAATAAAATGAAAATCCCACACACATTTATAAAAAATCCATGATCAAAGAGATATGTGATATCCAGGATGTTGTCAGATGTAAGAGACAAATAATAAGGTATTGGAGAGACAATGTGAAAATAATGGACGCCCAAAGACTACCACATGGGAAATCAAAGGGAAGAAGGATGCACGGAAGACTTCCCAAAATACGGAAAGACAGCTGGGAGTCCACATCGCAATAGGCGGTAAACTCTGCACAAGCAGCCACGAGCGACCTTCGGGCAGTAAAAGAAGAAAAGAATATTTTAAAATGGTACACGACAATATTCTAAGGGGTCGAGTCTTGTAAGTAATGTGTTTACTTGGATTTTGCGATCCGTTGCGGGAAGGACACTCCGAGACAGAATAAGAAATTCTGAAATAAAACAAATCTGCAATAAGGAAGATGTTGTACGATGAGAAAGACTGAGAAGACGCTACTGGAGAGATCATGTGGAAAGACCATATTCTGAAAGAGTGATAAATATAGCCGAAAATAATGTACCAACAGGAAATCGACCTCCAGGAAGACCACCCAAAACATGGCGAGACAGTTAGACATTTACATCCCAGGAACAGGCTCCGAGAAATCAGGACGCAATCTTAAATAAAGCAGAAGAAGAAGAAGAAGATGAATAAAAATATTTATTTTATCTCAAAGGAGAAGCTAATCCTATAATCCATTGTTTTGGCCGAGACACTATAATACTTAAGCATTATTCACTGTTTAATTTGGAACACTGTTATAATTTAACAATTAATTTATTAAATTTCTTTGGATTTATGGCGTCAACAGTTTCACCAAACCTCGTTGGCATCATCAGGTATTACAAACTACTATAAGTTGTTTGTCATACCTGACGACGCCATAGGTTGGTGAAACAGCTGTCGCGACAATTTTTTCGAAATCATATCAATAAATTGTTTTATCATAACAGTGTTCTAAATTAAATAGTTAATGAAGCAAATCAATAAATAAATATTAATTACTAATATTATTTACCAATTCTTACGTTAATAAGAACCTCCAATTAATGACGGTTTTTCATGTTTGAAAAAAAAAAATTAATATGGTGGTGGCATACAAAAATAAGCTTACAAATGTTTAAAATTGATAACTTATTGAAGATTTTATTTTATTTATTTCGATAAACTTAAAGTAGTTAGAGCTAAGACTGCCACACTGAAGGCCCCGGGTTTGATTCCCGTCGGTGGCATTGTAATTGTGCCAATAAAATGGCGATAGATTAGTTACCTATCACATGTCACGAAAATCATTAGCTAGAAAGTAGTAAGCAATAATTGGGTTCAAATAACCTGTTATTTATTTATTCAGTAAGGACAGCATACAGCGATATCAATATATTAATTAAGGAACATTAAGAAAAATAATAAATAAAGCCAATTACATGCTACCACAAATACAATAAACAGTTAATTGAATTTAAGCTAAGGCAATATATCACATTAAATGCCATAGTGGCATCCTAAGAGCCAGCAAATATCTTACACTTTGCTTCAAACCAATCCCTTGGATTGATACTTACAGAGTGGGAATTTTATTAAAAATATAAAAAAGCGTATGGAAGTGGGATTCGAAGAGGTTAATTCCCATCTGTTATCAAGGGACCGGGAGGAGGCAGGTACTCGGCAAAGCGACAACTGACAAATTGGGATGTCTTGTTGCAACGAGATTAAAGTGATTAATTATTACTTAACCAATCAAACGTATTCAGTCATAACAGTATGTCAATTTATAATGCATTCAGAACAGACAAGCTTATTTAAATACCGAGATCAATCATGTTAACATCCGTCTAAGAACGAAATTAAGAGACATGCTTTCAATCATTAAAATACCGAGATTTATAATGTTAACATCCGTCTGAAACTTCAACTCTGATATCTTAGTATTTAAATACCAAGATCTATCATGTTGACATCCGTCTAAAAATGAACTTAAGAGACATGCTTTCAATCATTAAATACCGAGATCTATCAAGTTAACATCCATCTAAAAACAAACATAAGAGACATGCTTTCAATCATTAAATACCGAGATCTATCAAGTTAACATCCATCTAAAAACAAACATAAGAGACATGCTTTCAATCATTAAATACCGAGATCTATCAAGTTAACATCCATCTAAAAACGAACTTAAGAGACATGCTTTCAATCATTAAAATACCGAGATTTATAATGTAAACATCCGTCTGAAACTTCAACTCTGATATCTTAGTATTTAAATACCGAGATCTATCATGTTGACATCCGTCTAAAAACGAACTTAAGAGACATGCTTTCAATCATTAAATACCGAGATCTATCAAGTTAACATCCATCTAAAAACAAACATAAGAGACATGCTTTCAATCATTAAATACCGAGATCTATCATGTTAACATCCATCTAAAAACGAACTTAAGAGACATGCTTTCATTCATTTAATACCGAGATCTATAATGTTAACATCCGTCTGAAACTTCAACTCTGATATCTTAGTATTTAAATACCGAGATCTATCATGTTGACATCCGTCTAAAAACAAACATAAGAGCATGCTTTCAATCATTAAATATCGAGATCAATCATGTTAACATCCGTCTAAAAACGAACTTAAGATACATGCTTTCAATCATTAAATACCGAGATCTATCATGTTCATCGGTCTAAAAACAAACTTAAGAGACATGCTTTCAATCATTAAATACCGAGATCTACGAGTATAATGTTAACATCCTTCTGAAACTTCAACTCTGATATTTAAATACCGAGATCTATCATGTTAACATCCGTCTAAAAACAAACTTAAGAGACATACTTTCAATCATTAAATACCAAGATCTATCATGTTAACATCCATCTAAAAACGAACTTAAGAGACATGCTTTCATTCATTTAATATCGAGATCTATAATGTTAACATCCGTTTGAAAATTCAACTCTGATATCTTAGTATTTAAATACCGCCACACTGTTCTATCCTGACATTACTCTCGCACCTCTTCTACTATCTATCAATGTTGATTTGAATACTTGTTTTAAATAGAAACTTGTTTACCACCGGTCAACAGCGTCACCAGTCTGTCAATGCCAGGGTGTCTGGCGAAATCGGTCACCGTCAAAATAAATATAAAGGTGGAAGTAATTCTTGAAAAAATATCTACTTTTGCTTCTTCTTCTATTTCTTTAAATCATGTCTCCTGGGATGATTAGGTCTAGCTGTCCCTACATCTTTCAGGTGTCTTCCATGTGGACGGTGTCCGGAGGGGATTACACAAGCGACTATATAGTCAAAATATTGTTTAATTAATAAAAAACGTCTGTATTCTAGGAGTTTCATTATATTTTAGATGGAATGATATGTTTCGCGTTTCTAAGAGATTATCAAATGATTTGAAAATTCGACACCGAGTGGTAAGTGCGTTGACTGCTATCCCGAAGGTTCCGGGTTCGATTCCCGGCGAGGGCAGTATGATTATCACACTGTCTTTGGTCTGGTGTAGAATTCATGTGACAATAAAATGGCGATAAATTAGCTTATTATTACATGTCACGAGAATCACTATGATAGTTATAATACCCTTTACATCGATTTGGCTCATGCTGTCATGATGTAAAGAGCGATTCAACAAATAATAATAATAATAATAATAATAATGCTTGAGAAGGGCGAAACATGTCATTCCATCTAAAATATAATAAAAATCCTAGAAGGCAAACGTTTCCATTCATATTATTTGTTTTTATAATAATATGAAATTTTACATCATTGTTCAAGAAACAATAAATAAAATATTATTTAATTATAATTTGAGATTTCTGTCAAATAATTTGATTATTCTTATTTCAATTCTTATAACTCCCAAAGTTTCATTCGTTAATATTCATTACCACTTAACCCGAGATCATAATATACATTTATGTAATTTGTGTTGTTTTGGATGAGGTTTTAGATTTCGGATTTGATTTAATGAATGCATTACGTAATTCTCATTCTTATTCATGACTGATTAGCCCATTTGGGGACGCGCTCATCAGAGCGCTGTTAATTTCCAGTCCGCGCGGAGCACATTTTGTTGTTGAATTGGCCCAAAGGAAATTCATACATAATTCACAAGGCCCGGGCTTCATTCTGGGGCATAAATCATACAGCCTGTACGCGCACTAGTCCTCGACGAAATTGGTGTACACACGAAATAGGGCACATCAAGCAATGCCTTTTTTATGATTTTATTCGTGTCGTCTCAATATTTCAAAAGGTTCTCTTTTCGGACGTTTGCACAAAACAAATTAAAACATTTTATATTATGAATTACGGCATGAATACTTACGTTATTTTAATTAGTTTTTTCTCGTACGAATCAACAAAGCACATTTATTTTTTATAGCTACTGGTAGAAACTAACTAACTAACTGCCACACTTTTCTTTCCTGACACATTCCTCTCGATTCCTCAACATTCATACATCATCACTTTTTCTTGTTTCTTGTTTCTTGCGCTCGGTCGTGTTTGTGTCAGCTCCGGCAATTAAATTCTTTTTTAATAGTTTCACTCGTTTTTTGTTAAAATAAAAGTGAAATAAAATATTATACGTGTTTTTCCTTCATTTTTATGTAAATTCAGTGAAAAGAGTGACTGTTTTATCTGTTTTTTAAGTATTTAACCAATTTTTTTTACGTACAACTAAACTCTCTCCTACGAATATTCACTAGTTCAGTTGACACGTGCTTAAGATTGTATTAAACATTTTACCTACTCTTCGCCGAGAGCTGTACGACCGCATCTACCCGCTATTTACCCGGCCCTATTTTTATTACCTACTGCTTGTTGCCATTCTCCGCATAAAAATGTGTTCGACAGAAATGTGTTCTGGGAATGAGAACGTTATGCAATTGTTATTGGCGCAGACGGATGCCATTAACATGTTAACTCGTCAGGTAGAGGTTTTGATGAGCACACTCGGTGTATCGTCTACCCCGTCTGTCCCACTTGCTGCACCAATGCCAGGCACATCTCATACTCGCGATCTCAATTCGCCTAAAATACCGGTCGTTAGAGGTTCTAAGACCACGAATCCACCGATAGGAAAAAAACCAATTGCTGGAAAAAAGAGTCCCGCTACTCCCACCACAAGCACGAGGGTTCTAAGAGCCTCCAAAATCAAGACCACCGCTGCCATCGCCGCCACCGCAGCCACAGATGCCGCTTCTGCCATCACTGGCTCCTCTGCCGTCACCACCACCGCTACCGCCACTGCCTCTCTTGCCACCCCCGCCACCACCGCCACCACTGCCACCACCGCCACCACCGCCACCACCGCCACCACTTCCACCGCCATCACCGCCGCCAACGCTGCAACCGCGGCTAACGCTACAACCCTGGAATCTCCTGCGGTTATAGCTTCTGCTACTGCCTCTACATCTACTGCCGATACCGTCGTCCCTCTAACCTTTGCCGACATTGTTACCTCATCGGCTACTGACCCTTCTCAAAACGACTCCGGTAGTTGGAGAACCGTTAGTCATAAAAGGTAACAGGGAATACAAGGGAAGAAAAGCGAAGTCGATACGAAACAATTTCACTGCTATCCGTTCCACAGCGACACATCGGAAGAAGATATGTCGAATTTTATTAGGTCGCTAGTTTCCTCAGCATCGGCATCATTCACAGTTCATAAAATCAGATCGAAGGGGGAATACGCTTCCTTCAAAATTGGAATACCAACTAATTGTGTTGGTGAGGTTTTGAAGGCTAGTCACTGGCCACGTTACTCCTTTGTGAAGGAGTGGGAGAACAGAGTGAGGACGCCGCGGCTTCCTACTGTCGGAAATAACTGACTAGGCCTAGCGCGTACTCCTTCTGTCTCTCGCGCTTTTTCACTAAAATGTTTATATCAGAATACACGGGGCCTAAACAGTAAATGTTCTATGTTTTATAACGAAGTAGCTTCCTGTGATTCCGATATAATATGTTTGACGGAGACGTGGATTAGTGAAAGCGTTCTCAACTCGGAACTCTTCACTAATGACTTTTCGGTTTATAGAAGAGATCGTGAATCCTCTGCAATTGCGCATAAACGAGGCGGAGGGTGTTTATTGGCGGTGCGAAACAAACAATCTTTGAATATTCAAAGATTGTCTGCTTTCGAAACCATTAATGAAGAAGACTTTTGGCTGAAGTTATCGTATAGAGACATTACGATTTTTATGTGTGGTGTATTTTCCTCCACACAGTATTATTATTATTATTATTTTGTTGAAAAAACTCCTTACATCATTACAGCGCAAGCCAAATCGATGTAAAGGGTGAAATAAAAGAATATCAAAGGAAATATACATAGAACCATATGAATAGGAAAAGCCAGTTATCTGCTTGCTGCCTTTATCATAAGGGCATTTACGAATTCGCCATAATTGCATCCAAAGAGGTCTATCTCTTTTGCAACCTCATTTAAGAGACGAATCGCCTTCAATACAGGAGAACTTCGAAGGGCCTCTGTGCGGCAATTTGGGGCATAAAATAATATATGCCCCCTTGCTCTGCTATAACTATGGGGAACGTACAGATTTAGCTCTCTCAGCACTCCTGGATTGAAAACACCTCCGAATAACAGTTTAAAAAAATGCTTTCCCAGAAAGATCATTCTACGAGCTTCAAGAGTGTTGAAACCCAACACTCCTCCAGTAGTCCGGAGAGTTATAACATATTCTTTAATAATATTTATTCGAATGCGCATTTATTTGCAAACAAGCGTGTTATTATACTGGGAGATTTTAACATGCACTCGGTTCAGGGCGGAGTTACAATCGAACTCAATTTCTTGTGCTCAGTTTTGGGGCTCACTCAGTATAATTACATTCTTAATTCTAAAGATCGCGTCTTAGATTTAATATTGTCAACTACTCCGATATCCGTTTCTCGAAGCGAATCTCCCCTTACATCTGAAGATCCGTACCATCCCGCATTACAATTTGAATTCACTTACCAGTCGCTGCGGACTCGTACGGACGTACCATCCGTGAATACAGTGTCATGGAGAGGGTGAAATTTTGCCAATGGAGACTTTGTTCACTTTTATGAAACACTGAGCCAAATCAACTGGGAGTGTATTGGGATGGCAACGGATGTGAATGATGCTGTTAACTCTTTTTATGATTTACTGTACTCGTGTTTCGATAGATGTTTTCCGAGGAAAGCCCAGGCTGTTAGTGGAAGGCGATATCCGAAGTGGTTTACTCGAGAGATCGTCAGCGATATCAAAACAAAGCATCGGTACCATAAAAAATGGAAGTCTTCGGGTAGTTCGAATGATTACAATTCTTTTAGTCAGTATCGAGCTATCGTGAAACGTAATGTACAGTCTGCTTACAAGTCGTATATCGCCGAAATGGAATCGAATATTCTTCACAATCCTGAATACTTTTGGAAATATATAAAGTCCAAACGTCAGGATGGTGGAATCATTGATTCTATGACATGGCGAGGACAGACTGTGCAAAATTCTGAAGTTGCAATTTTCGTTATGTTTATAACGTTTCCTCTTCGCAAAATGTCGTTGATAGTGATTGTGATATCTCACACCAAGGAGCCCAGGATATTTCCATTTCTCATATTGACGAAAATGACGTTTTTATGTCAATTTCAAGACTTAAAAATACTACATCTCAGGGTCCGGATTACGTTCCCACATTTATTCTCAAAGGTTGTAATCACATACTCAAAAATCCATTATCGGTAATTTTTAATATGTCGCTGAAAAAATGTGTATTTCCTGAACTCTGGAAAACTTTGAAAATTTCCCCAGTTTTCAAAAAAGGTGTCAAATCATCTGTGGAAAACTACAGACCAGTTGCAATATTGTCAGCTCCTGCTAAGGCATTCGAATCATTAATCCATTCACTTATTAATCCAAAAATTGAACCCTTCGTGATTAATAAGCAACATGGTTTTAGACCGGCACGTTCAACCAATACAAATCTTATGGTTTTCACAAACTACGTCTCAAAATCCCTGGATTAAGGTTTTCAAGTTGACTCTGCATACAGTGATTTTTCAAAAGCTTTTGACAAAGTTGATCATTCAATTATTTTAGTAAAACTTCGTAAAATTGGTCTAAGTGACACCTTGGTCCAATTTTTTAATAGCTATCTTTCCAAAAGACAACAGTTCGTAACTTATGGACTCTTCCAATCCAGTAAGTTCTTCACACTATCTGGAGTTCCTCAGGGTTCCATCCTAGGGCCGTTATTATTTACAATTTTTATAAATGATATTACTAAAAATATCAAATATTCCAATTGTCTCTTGTTTGCCGACGATTTGAAAATTTTACGAGAAATTAAATCTGTCGCTGATTGTTTAAAGCTCCAAGATGACATACACAGTGTCTTGGAATGGAGTAAAATAAATAAATTGCATTTTAATATATCGAAGTGTTTCATCATGTCCTTTACTAGGGCTCGCACTTTTTACAACGATCTATCACAGTTATACAATGGATGATATACTACTGAATAGGACTGTTTCTTCGAAAGATTTGGGAGTTACATTCGATCCCAAATTATCTTTCAGTCTTCATATTACATCAGTATGTAATAGCTCCCAAAAGATTTTGGGATTTGTTCTTAGGAATGGAAAGAATTTTAAAAATTCAAAAGTCCTGAAGTTATTGTATAATTCCTTGGTAAGAAGCCGGTTGGAATTTAGTACACTGGTGTGGGCACCGCATGAAACAAAATATTGTCTGTTAATCGAGAAGGTTCTTACGATTTCTGTACCTTAAAGAGAACGGTTACTACCCCTGGCTGTACCCAACTAATTTCTTGCTGGGTATGCTGGACTACCAATCATTGGAAATTAGACGAACTATCCACCTGGGTGTTCACTTTTTACAACTGATTCGTGGTCGAAAACATAACTCTGATATTTTGAATGACTTGACATTGTTTGTCCCCGACAATTATCTGCGACAAAGGCAACATAGATTATTTCACCTGCCACTGTGTAGAACCAATCTACCTAAGGAAATGCCCGTGGGCAGGGCAATAATCCTATTAAACCGCATCTCTTCGGATGTGGACATCTTCCACAATAGTGAGGCTACCCTTAGAAAACACCTATCTCTTATATAATGTGTTGTTCTTCTTATTGTTTCCAATTACTTATTTGGTCTTAATTTTTAATTATATCGTGTTTTTTTTTTGTTGTGTTTTTGTCTATTTTTAAATTTCATAATTATATTTACTGTTTAAAATAGTTTATTTGTTGTTTTTGTATCTTACCTGCATAGTCATAAGCGCTTTGGTTATATACTGTAATGTTTATGATTTAAAAAATAAATAAATTGAAATTGAAATTGAAATTAAATTGAATCGTGTCATGCACGCGCGTCGATTTCTCTGACTCCTCACATGGCCGACATTCAATATTTGATTTATTTGATCGTGCCACGTTTTCCCAGGTCTTCCTCTATTTCTGGTTCCATTTACATCATTAACATATACTTTTTTTACCATTCTTTCTTCATTCATTCTTTCCATATGTCCAAATCATCTTAATGATCCTTTCATTATTTTGTTCATGACAGCATCATTCGCACCGCATTCACTTCTAATATTTTTATTCGACACTCTATCATACACAGAATATCCACACATTCGTCTAAGAGATTTCATTTCTACTGCATCCTTATTTTACTGGAAGAACATTTTTAAAAATAATAAATCATGGCAGTCTGCAAAATAAGCGTGAATGGTGAGTTTGTGTCGCTGGATAGTGGTTAGATAGTGGAGAGAGAGATTGAATGCAGGGGTGGGGCAGGCAACAAAGTGAATAGTGCATGTTGTCGTCGCAAAAAAAATCTATCCAAAAAAGCTAAAATGGCAGTGTACAATGGTGTTCTTGTTCCAACCCTTATGTAAGAAAGCGAATCATGGAACTAGCAAAAGATGGATGAAAGTAGAAAAAATGCAGTAGAAATGAGATTTCTCAGGTGAATGTGTGAATACTCTGTATGATAGAGTGTCGAGTGAAAATATAAAAAGTGTGAATGAATGAAGAAATGTGTTATGAAAAAAATAATTAAAGGATCATTAAGATGGTTTGGACACAAGAAAAGAATGAATGAAGAAAGAATGTTCAAAAAAAGGTATATTATAACGATGTAAATGTAACTACAAATAGAGGAAGACCGAGGAAAAGCGGCATGATCAAATAAATCAAATATTGAATGTCAGCCACGTGAGAAGTCAGAGAAATCGACGCACGTGCATTACACGATGTATGAATGTTGAGGAATCGAGAGAAATATGTCAGGAAAGAAAAGTGTGGCAGTCCATTTTTTCTTTCAATCCCTTCGGGGAGACGGCCTTTGGGTAAGCTAGTTAGTTAGTTAGAACATCTGATTGTTATTTTTTACAATTTCATAATATTTCAACTAAATTAAAGGCAGGCATGATTTATGAAATTCTAAGCCAAAATCAAAAGGGTGTTTATTCAAGGAATGTAAATAACGTTCGAATATTTATTATCTAGGTTCAGAGTTCTAAATTTAATCCAATATTTGGAATGATCTCGTAAACATACGCTTTTTATTACCTTTTGTCAATACCACACCGCCCTCGGCACGGCTATGCAAAGAGTACGTAATAAAAAATATTGTCTGCATACAGGCAAATAGGGTGGTTCTTAGCGTATAAACAAAAAAATAATTTTATATTTTTAGAAGTCTCACCCCCTAATTTATCCCTTTAGAGCTAGTCACTGGTAATGTTTATTTTTATAATGATAACACGTGCCCTAGGTGGATGAAAATTGAACTAAATATGTTAAATTTCAAAATGTTAGCAAAAAAATTGTTTTAATTATGTTTCAATTTTAAACCAAATATTTAGAAGTAAAATAACTAAAATAATTCAAGGACTTAACTATAAAAACGTGTTTCAAAACATTAAATTAAAATAGTAAAAGGTTGAATAATTTCTTCAATATTATTTTAAAATTCTTGCTGGTGTTTGTTAAGTGCCTAATTACTGATAATTTTGAAAAACGGTGGATACGTGGAACATAAATTATATAGACAATATATGCACCATCTAAAAAGAACATTTTGTGTGAAATTATTTTTATTTTGTTGTTTTATTTTATATGATTGTATTTTATATTTTTTGTTTTAGATTTATTTTGTGGATGTTGGACGATCGAAGTGTGCACGGGAGATGCCTACTGGTGGCGATAAGGCTCGCAACCCATCACACCGCGTCTCCTGCGGGGCGAAAAGCGAAGGATAGAATGCCGCATCGGTCAAAGTGTGACAGTCCATTCTTTCTGCCTACCCCTTCGGGGAGATGGCGTGATGGTTAGTTAGTTAGTTAGTTAGTAAAAGGTTTTATAATTTTTTGATAATAAATGCTTTGAGCAAAATTTTAAATGGCTCAGATTGTCTTGTATGACTTGCAAAAAGTATACCTTTTGTTCCTCATAGTGTGTTACTATATTTTTGTATTCTTAAATAAGTTCCAGGCGTTCTTCTGCGGCATCACTGACATTTTTTTTATATTCTGACTACTGTAAGGCCATGTTGATAATCAATAAGAGAATTTCAGTTTACAGGATCACGTGGATTAAAATTGAACGATATTTGAAAGCTTTAAAAAAAACTGGATGTTTAATAATTAATACGAATGAAAACGTCAGCTTAATAAAAATTTTATTATATTTTATAGGAATGACATGTTTCGCCCTTGCAAGGCATTATCAAATGTAAATATCACATTTGATAATGCCTCAGAAGGGCGAAACATGTCATTCTCATAAAATATAATAAAACTTCTAGAAAACTGACGTTTGCATTCGTACTAATTATTTAATATGGAGTTTTACATCATTGTTCAAGAAACAATAAATAAAACTGGATGTGATTTGACAAAAGTTGTATATTTATTTGTGTGTTAGTTCGATCATTTCCTTTAAATCAAAGTTTCAGGGAGTTGAAGTTTCGTCACATTTGATCATGCCTTAGAAGGGCGAAACATGCCATTCTCATAAAATATAATAAAACTTCTAGAAAACGGACGTTTTCATTCGTATTAATTATTTAATATGGAGTTTAACATCATTGTTCAAGAAATAATAAATAAAACTGGATGTGAATTTTGACAAAAGTTATATATTTATTTGTGTGTTAATTCGATCATTTCCTTTAAATTTAAGTTTCAGTACATCATAAGCCCGTTGAAATGGAGCAGATGCTTCCACGTATGGAGGTTCCATATCACCACAATTAAGATACGAGGCTGTTTTTAGCAAAATTCCACTGATCTATGAGTATAAAACTAGCTTTCCATTGACACAAGGAAGAAGAAATTTTGATAGCTGTGTATAGAGTCACATGTATTGGAGAGATAACTCAAAGATATGTTTTTCAAATAGATATGTTTAAAATAAATAAATAAAATAACACTTTATTTTTCTACACAATTAATATTGCCTAAATAAGTTTGAGAGCGCGTTTTTTGTTTTGTCGTATATTTACAGTTTGGGCAAATATATCAGATTTCGTTTATATTTGTAAGTTATTTGCGGAACAAGTAATACATCTTCTATTGATTCTTTTAGAGTAACTTTTTTCAACGATTCAACGATTTAAATTGCAATACTTTTCGAATAAAGAAAAATTCAACAACACTTTCTTAGAAAGTAATACCATTCAAATAAAATTATTTATTCGATCTAATAAACGTTCGAAATTTAAAAATTTCAGGAAATGAATTTCGTAGAATTCTTCAAACGAAGAACACAAATGGAAACTCTCTCATGTGTGATATGTAACATTTCGTCTTTGAACATTTGTCTTTTATTTATTATAATAAAAATGTATAAGAAGATATTTCAAATATATATATTTTTTTATATAGTCATTGGAAAACTATGGATATTTATAAATAGGCGTCTTTATGCTTATATTAGGTCCTTACAGATGAAATTGGCGTTTTGCCGTACTGGCAACTTTGATCTCAAATATCTTCTCTTTGGTTAGGAATTCCAAATTCAAATTTATACAGCTATTTACTCAAGTATTTGTGTTTTGAAAATTATAATTCATTTGTTTTTTCCTCAATTGTTTTTTTCTTTGCGTCACTCAGTTTACAAAATGGAAAACTTGAAATATCGCGTTATTTACGAGTACGAGTTCCACCGTGGCACCAGTGCTGCAGAAACGGCTCGAAGGATTAACGATGTGTATGGCGACGGTGCCGCAAAAGAAAACACAGTGCGTTTTTGGTTCCAACATTTTCGTTCTGGAAATTTCGACCTGCAGAACAAGCCCCGTGGACGGCCGGAGACCAAAGATGATAATGAAGAATTGAAGGCTATTGTGGAAGCGGATCCATCGCAAACCACGTCCGAGTTAGCTGTAGGCTGCGGTGTTAGTGATAAAACTGTTTAAATCCACTTGAAGCAAATTGGGAAGGTGAAAAAGCTTGAAAGGTGGGTACCTCACGAATTGAGTGAAGCAAATCAACAAACGCGCGTTGACTGCTGCGTTGCATTACTCAACCGGCACAATAATGAAGGGATTTTGAATTGAATCATTACCTGTGATGAAAAGTGAATACTGTATGATAATCGGAAGCGCTCATCGCAATGACTGAACCCTGCCAAACCAGCCAAACCATGCCCCAAGCGATAATTGACTCCAAAAAAGTTACTTGTGAGCGTTTGGTGGACTAGTGCTGGTGTCGTTCACTACAGGTTTCTTAAATCTGGCCAGACGATTACGGCAGATGTCTTTTGTCAGAAACTGCAAACCATGATGGAAAAGCTAGCTGCTAAACAACCGAGGCTGGTTAATCGCTCTAGGCCACTGCTGCTTCATGATAACGCTAGACCACACACTGCACAACATACGGCTACCAAATTAGAAAAGCTTCAATTGGAATGTCTAAGACATCCACCGTACTCTCCGGACCTTGCCCCAACAGATTACTATTTTTTTCGAAATTTGGATAACTTCTTGCAAGGGAAAAAATTCAACTCCGATGGGGCAGTCCAAACTTCAAAGATTTTATTGATTCCCGTCCGAATGTTTTTTTTAATAAAGGGATCGATGAACTACCCATGAGATGGCAAAAGTGCATAGATAGCAATGGTACATACTTTGATTAAATAAATATATTATATTAAAAAAAAATCAACTTTATGTTCCTCCTATACAAAACGTCAATTTCATATGTAAGGACCTAATATTTAGGCCCCAAGAAGTGTCAAATACCGTTCTCTGGACCATGACATGTAAAAGGCCAAATAGAAAACAAGTCACTTGACTCAAATGGCTATGGATCTATTACACCCTGAGACAGAACCCTGAACTACAGAAATCAAGGCATAACTAGAGAAACCAGGAGAAGAAGCTTGAGAGGCGAGGTTATTCACACGGAATGGTGTCAGGCATCAAGCATTCGATAGAGTCAGGTAGAGAGTATTACAAAAGTAAAAAAAACAGTGTTTTAAATCGTATAAAATCAAATATGTATATGGAATTAAAAAAAACGGTGGATTTGTGGAACCTAAATTAAATAGACAATATGTGCACCATCTAAAAAGAACATTTTGTGTTAAATTATTTTTATTTTGTTATTTTATTTTATATCATTGTATTTTGTATTATTTGTTTTAGATTTATTTTGTGGGTGTTGGACGATCTAAGTGTGCGCGGGAGATGCCTATTGGTGGCGATGAGGTTCGCAACCCATCACACCGCGTCTCCCGCGGAGCGAAAAGAGAAGGATGGAGTGCCGCATCAATAAAAGTGTGACAGTCCATTCTTTCTGCCTACCCTTTCGGGGAGACGGCGTGATGGTTAGTTAGTAGTTAGTTAGAATTATATGGAGAAAAAAAGTTTATTTTTAAACATGCCAAACCACAACTTATGTATGGAAGTGAAGCATGGAACTGGTAAAAGAAGGATGAAAGTAGAATAAATACAGTAGAAATGAGATCTCTTAGACGAATGTGTAAATACTCTGTGTATGATAGAGTGTCGAATGAAAACATAAGAAGTGAATGCGGTGCGAATGATGGTGTTATGAACAAAATAATGAAAGGATCATTAAGATGGTTTGGTCATATGGAAAGAATGAATGAAGAAAGAATGGTAAAAAAAATATATGTTAACGACGTAAATGGAACCAGAGGGGGAGACCGAGGAAAACGTGGCACGATCAAATAAATCAAATATTGAATGTCGGCCACGTGAGGAGTCAGAGAAATCGACGCGCATGCATGACACGATGTATGAATGTTGAGGGAGGGAGAGGAATGTGTCAGGAAAGAAAAGTGTGGCAGTTAATTATTTATGCCTACCCCTTCGGAGAGACGGCGTGATGGTTAGTTAGTAAGTTACCCAAACCACAATCAAGATGGTTTGATGACACAAAAATGTGGTATCTGTATAAAAAACTGCCTTAATCCAAGGAAATCCACACTTCGCTCGGCGAACTCCTCTGCAATAGGAAGATAAGTTGAGCCGAAACGTTGGCCTAGTACAAATTTTGCGGTAACCGGCCCATCAGCTTGGAACAATCTACCTTCACACCTTAGATGCATAAATGATTCGGCAGATTTCAGATCTAATCTAAAAACTCATATTTTTTAATATTTCATACCCTAAAAAACTTGTATATTTTGTTCTATTGTATTTTCTAACTGATCGCAAATATCAGATGTTTTTTTTTTTTTTTTATTTATAAACATACCATAGTTACATTGTATTCCCATGAGTAGAAAACTCATTATGGGACAGAAGGGATAAGTTACATATAAAATAATTATGGACCTTTAGAAAACAAAAAAGGAAATTGACTTAAAACTAAAACATTTTACACTATGAACATTTTGTTGCTTTTTACAATTATTTTACATAATTTTTGATCATTTTAATACATCTTAAATTGCACTATTTAAAGGAAATATAAGAACACATTTAAATAGTGAATTCCATTAACTTAATAGTATTCACCATATGGCGTATGGATGTAGCGTTCATATTTCGATTTTTAGATTTAAACACCTCTTAATGCGCCCTTGAGGTGATAACATCACAAAAACGGCGCTTTAAATGTTATCACATTATTATTATTGTTGTTTTATATGTAAATTTCTGTAACCAACATAATGACCAGATTTTGTAGGCTTAAGTTGTTTAATTCAAGCTCAGTGAAGGAAACACTAAATGTTCCGTCATGCACATCCAATTATTAATAATGATGTCATTTAACTGCGCGGAACAACCAGTACGAAATGATGAGCAATCTGTCTTAATAATAATAATAATAAGGCTAATTTGTGTAGCGTCGTTTACATGAATTGCTCACTCTTATATAATCTGTCCACCGCACACCTGCATATGTGTGACGTCACAGTAAAATAATATCAATAATATGTAAATCAATATATTCCTTATTTGTGAAAATTAAGCGTGGAACTGGAAAAGGAAGAATAATAATACAATAAATTAATTAAAAATGATATGAATGTGTTATCTTTAAATACAGTGCGAATGAATGTGTTTTTAAAAAAATAAAGAAAGGATCCTTAAGATGTTATGGATAAATGAAAGTTATGAATGATTAAGAAAGTATATGTTACTCACGTAAACGGAAATAGAAATAGAGGAAGACTTAGAACGTAGGATCGAAGAGAACGTGCCACCAATCAAAAATTAAATGTCGGCCACGTGAGGAATCGAGAAAATCGACATGGGTGCATGATACGATGCATCAATGTTGAGAAAGCGATACAAGCGTCTATTATTTCTGCCTATCCCTTCATAGAGACGACGCGACTTGGTGGTTTTAGTTTTTATTTTAAAATCAATATTAATTTATATTTTTCAATACTAAATATTGTATATAATCGATACGAAACAAATTACTCACCACAAAACTATGTTTACCGATCACGCTGTGTTAAACTTACGAATTTTATCACCAAATCACCCGATTGACGTTATATATGCAAGACAATTTTCTGAAATCAAAAGCCTTCGACCCGGTGTCTTATCCGATACGTATAGGGAAGCTACTCAGGATCGGAACAAAACAGTAATTCTTTAGAAGAGTTTCAATCGTATTTGATAGATCACATCAAAACAATGTATACGTTTCAAACCCTGAGAGTTTTTCATTGAAATTCGATGAACCTCAAGGTTAACCGCCCTACCTTTGGGTTATTTTCCGAGAAACGTGCAAAAAAGCAGGTTTTTTATTAATGAAATTTAATTATATATTAATTTAATTTTTTTTAAAAACGAAACTCTATCAAATACTCGGCCGCACACTTTGCCTGCCCCTTGTAAAACTATCATATTTATGAAGACTTGTACTCGAGTGTTGTTGGCACACGCGCGTATCCCTAACAGATTGTACATTTTAGGTACATTACTTTTTCTCAAGTGCGTAAGTGATACGGGATAGCGCCGAATGGCACAGTGAACGTATCACGTACGTTCAAATACGTAGGGTGGTTAAATATCAGGGCCAATGTCATCTACAATTTATATAATTGATCTATGTGAGATCACAATAGATTTCAAAATTACTACGTTTACAGAAAGCTATTTTTTTGGCTAATCGGATTTTTTCACAAAATTAAAAACATTTCATTCTAAACAATTATGTAGTATACACTAGTTATCATTAAAGCACATTGGATTTGGAGTCACGCTTTTATACCTTCATAGACTTAAAATAAAAAATACAGCCCACTACTCGTGCGATTCACAAACATACCAAAAAATAGAACACATCATTATTTAGTGCTTAAAATACACAAGAAAATGGAAAGAGACATGCTTGGATTTTTCTCGACATTTTTCGAAGGTTTACACCTTCATCATCGAAAGAACGATATAAACTGTTTATACCTCACTCCCGATGATGAAGGTGTAATGATTTCTAAACATGTGGAGAAAAATAATCTCAAAAATAGAAAAAACAGTATTTTAATTAGATAATCCATTGTTTTGGCGGAAACACTTTGATATTTCAACATTATTAACTGCTTAAAAAAAAAAACTTTGTTATAAATATCAAAATTGATCGTATTTTCTCGGGACAGCCGTTTCGCTAACCAATGTTAGCATCGTCAGGTCTTACAATCAACTAAAAGAGTTTTGATTGTACGAGTAAGACCTGTACAAAAGAACTGTCGCGAGAAAATACGAATATAGTCAATTGTGATATTTATAACAAAGTTTTTTAGTTTTTAACAGTTGGTAGTATTTTAAATCGTATTTTTAGTATTTTTAATCGTCATCATGAAATTTCATAGAGTTAACGTCTTAAGTTAATCAAAAAATAATTTTAATAAGTCATATTTCAGTTGTCTTAGCTGTCGTTTACTAAAATCAACATTTATTTAACTAATGTATGGAGTGTAATGGTAGGGTTTACCTTTACTTATATAAACAATAATTTCCACCCCCACTTTATACAAACTTAAGAAATGACGAAGAAAAAAAGGGATGAACATAGTCAGCCAAATAAGACAGCGAGATTCTAAAACTGGTAGCCTTGTATAATTAACTTTAAATTAATAGACATTCATTCATGAAGGTCAGTCATAGGGTCACAGGTCACAGGGTGAAGGTCACAGGGGTGTGTGGTCACAGGAATGTCTCCATGGTTGTTTAATCTATATATGGACAAGTGTATGAAAGAGCTGAAAGGGTTGGAAGCAGGTGCAAAAATGAATGGTGTGTCAGTAAGCTGTTTGTTGTAAGCGGACGACGCTGCGCTACTTGCAGACAACGAGCATGAACTGCAAGCCCTGGTGTCTAGTATGTATGAGGTATGCAAGCGATACGATTTGATGATGAATGTGAATAAGTCTAAGGTAATGATTTTCAAAAAAGAAGGAAGCATGACAGTCTGCAACATTAGTGTAAACATCGAGATATCATCGAAAATTTTTATTAGTTTGAAAAACCTATTGATGTCATTATGTATGAAATAAAACATCATTTAAATGTCCGCCGCGGCTTCTCTGGGTGGCGCGCATCCGAAATGTCCAATTTTCCGTGACTCTGGCGCATAAATCAGGCCGAATTTGACCGATGGCATGGGTTATGTTGGCTTTGAGGGCTGCTGTGATTTGTGGCTTATTTGCATAGACCTGCGACATAAGAAAATCCCACAAGAAAAAGTCTAACGGGGTCAAATCGCACGATCTCGGTGGCCAGTTCACATCACCTCCACGTGAGATGACCATGCTCTCAAATCGCTGGTGCAGAATGTCCAATGTGGCATGAGCTGTGTGGCACGTAGCGCCGTCCTGTTGAAACCACATGTCGTTGGTGTCCATATCATCCAATTCAGGTCAAAAGAAGTCGGTAATCATCAACCTATAGCGCTTGCCGTTGACGGTGATGGCCTGGCCAACGTCGTTCTCAAAGAAATATGGACCGATGACGCCGCCAGCCCAAAATCCACACCAAACAGAGACTTTTTCGGGATGCATTGGACGCTCTTGGATCTCATGTGAATTAGTATTGTCCCAAATTTGACAATTTTGTTTGTTGACGTACCCATTCATCGAGAAATGTGCCTCATCGCTGAAGATGATTTTTCGATGAAAATGAGGGTCAGTTTCCAAATGCTCCAGAGCCCATTTAGCGAACACACGTCGTTGTCTATGGTCGTTTAGCTTGAGCTCCTGAATCAGTTGAATTTTGTACGGGTGCAGGCCTAAGTCACGACGCAAAATTCGCCAAGTTGTAGTCTGCGAAAGGCCGAGTTCTTGTGAGCGACGCGAAATCGACTGCTTCGGATTCTCCTGCAAACTCTCACGGACAGCGGTGATGTTTTCGACAGATCTTGCGTTTCGTCGACGTACGAGTGTTGGTTGATTAATTACTGAACCAGTGGACTCAAATTTATCTACCACACTGCGAATAGTCCTCTCAGTAGGACGCTTATGGCGACCGTAAATTGGGCGAAGTGTGCGGAACGTTGTCCGAAGAGAATACCGATTTTGATAAAACAATTGTATAAGTCACGTGCTGCGTGGAGAAAAGTACCGCCTCCTCCGACTTATATTGGAGGGCAAGATAGAGGGAAGACGGGGAGTTGGCAGAAAACAGATGTCCTGGCTGCGCAACATTAGAGAGTGGACCGGAATGAGGACGGTGGATGACCTGTTTCGGGCAGCGCAGGACAGGGAGGTTTTCGCCGGAGTGATCGCCAACGTCGGGGGGACCTGACACGGCACAGGAAGAAGAAGATAAGTGTTGTTGAATGCTATATCCGTCCATGGTAATTTGACAAAACAGACTGAATAAATGACAGCCAATTTGACAGATGTCGCTTCAACAATATGGCCGCTATCAACTGTCAAAGTTTGGAAGTGCCTTTTGGAAGACCCTGTAGATCTCGGACTCTGAACTGCTATAGTCACGAGGCATGTGCTTGTAGAAGTAGTAGAATGGGTATGCGATGCACATGAAGAAAGGTAGCTAGGCGATGTGAAGATGCTAGTCAGTGTGATTGGTGATGCCGTCTGGAAACGTGTAGCAGCGGGGAGCGTGCGGGGCACGCCGGCGTCCAGGACGTGCGGCCGTCACCACGAGAGTGTTTCCTTATTTCTTTCGTATGGTACACGCTTACTTTCATCTTCACGGTACCGTGCCGCCGGCAGAATTACGAGAAACTGTTTAAAAAGTCAACTCCCGTTATTGGGTTCAAACATTGTACATTAATCAATTAATATAGCTTGACTTTCCGATCCTAGCCTGATCCTGCCTATTAAGGCCATTATTGTTGATCAGATTAAATATTTACATCTGATTTAGTCACATCAATAATAAACCAAACAAACCCATTTCAAATCACCCCGTTATCCGGGATGGGGTAGCCAATTTAGCTATCCTAACAAACTTCTTTAGTTTCCTCTACATTGCGTTGTTGGCACGTCTATTTTCATTTCTTGATCATTTGCACGCCTATTTTCCGACATCTAACTAGATCGACCTTTCAAATTTAATGTTTTCCTCCACGCCGTACTCCATTCACTGTTAACGCTTACTTTCTTAACCATTATTTTTTCATAATTTTTAACACTTTCTTTAGTTTTACACCACTTTATTTTTTGTCAAAACCAACTGGTCTCCCGCCGGAGTTTGTCAATTTGCTTAAATTTTAATAGAAATCGTTTAAACGAGATTATACATATTTGAATGGTACAATTGCATAAGCAAATTAATAAAGTGCAGTGGTTGCGGTGGAATAAATTTCAGACTTCGTTATTTCATGCTTCATAAAAAAAACTAAGGTAAAACAATTTTTAAACTAGGTTATGCCCAAATTATTTTCTATAGCAAGGACTTATAAGGAACAGTGAAAAGTAAATAAATAAGACTTCAGCTGATAGTTGCTATTGAATTATTGTTTATAAACATGTGTTCATACGAAATTCTCAAATAATTAATTTGGACAGAAAAAAGGAATCCATCTAAATATGTTTGGATCATCGGATTATACCAAATTTCAGTTTATAAAAATAATATGTTAATAAAATTTTGAATTCTGTTTTATTTTCCTCATTTTTAATAAACCTTTTCCAAAAAAATTCTAAAACTATCATTCATAGTTTACGCAGTTATTTTTAATAATATGTATTATGTATAATTTTGGCTAAGATAAATGGTGAATACTTAACTCAAAACTTTTATCTGGAAATTGAAAATTTATTCGCAATTAAAGATATGTTATTTTACCCTAGCTTACACAATAAATTATAAAGCTATAAAAAACGAATGAAAATGTTTATAAAATAATTGAAAAACAGTTTATAAAATAATATGAGTGGCCTAAGATTTATTTAACAATGAGCAAAAAATAAGTCCACAACTTGAGTCTAATAGTGAAATTACAAAACAATTATCGTGATATTCCAAGCTGAAATGTCAAAGAAACGTAACTAACTAACTAACTAGCCATCACGCCGTCTCCCCGGAGGGGTAGGCAGAAAGAATGGAACGCCACTGTCCTGACATACTCCTCCCGCTTCCTCTAAATTCATACATCTTGTCATGCACGCACGTCGATTTCTCCGACTCCTCACGTGACCGACATTCAATATTTGATTGATTTGATCGTGCCACGTTTTCTTTGGCCTTCCTCTATTTCTAGCTTCGTTCACTCCGTTTACATATACCTTCTTTACCATTCTGTCTTCACTCATTCTTTCCATGTGTCCAAACTATCTTAATGACCCTTTCCTTATTTTGTTCATAACACTTTCATTCGCACCACATTCACTTCTTATACTTGCATTTGTCACTCTATCATATACAGATTTGTTACACATTCGTCTTAGAGATCTCATTTCTACTGCATTTATTCTACTTTCATTCTTTTTTAGCCAGTTCCATGCTTCACTTCCATACACAAGGGTCGGCACAAGAACACCATTATGTACTGCCATCTTAGCTTTTTTGGATAGGCTTTTGTTTGCGATGACAACTTTAAGTGCACCATTTACTCTGTTACCTGCCCCAACTCTTCGTTAAATATCCTTCTCCACCCTCCCATCCTTAGTAAACATACTTCCTAAATAAACACATTCATCCACTTGTTCCAGATTTTCACCGTTTACACTAATGTTGCAGACTGTCATGCTTCCTTCTTTTTCGAAAATCATTACCTTGGACTTATTCACATTCATCATCAAATCGTTTCGCTAACACTCTTATGGTATTACGTTTAACTTGAGATCTTCTTCTTCTTTGCTAGCCTTCATCCCTCCACTGCTGGATATAGGCCTCTTCCAATTTCTTCCACTCGTCTCTATCCTGTCCCTTTTGCATCCAAGATTTTCCAACCCTTTTGATAATATCATCGGTCCATCTCATCGGTGGCCTTCCGACACTTCGTCTATTCCTTGAAATGGCTTACATAAATAAAAATAGGACAATAAAGGCCGAAAAAAACTCATTTTCTTCTCCATAAACTCAATTTAAAATGTATTTTTGCTAGAAAAAAGGGTAAATGTAGCTCCCATTGCTCAACCCTCTCTGGAACTATTTTACTGCATAGTAAACGGGAGATTTTCCTGGACATTTAAATGGGAGAATAAAAATATAAATAGGGGAAAGGGAATCCTTTGAAGTAAAACTCGGAATCCGTTCTGTAGCCCAAGTATTAAAAGCTCTTTATCTGAACAAACCAACTGCGAAGATATATTTACAAATGTACAGCTTTAACCGATTTGAGCTAACATCAAATTTTTTTACATACAAAATTAAAGTTTGAAACAGTATTTTGTACTCCAAATTTTTTTTCAATATTACTGTTCAAATTTAAAACACTGTTATATAATAATATCACAATTTCTTTTTATTCACTGAGAGTGTCAACCTATTTTGACATCATCATGTGTTACAATTGTAACACCTGATGATGTCTTTTTTACATTTGTTATGTTTGTTTGTAAAATTGTCAACAGATTTCGCATACTTAATTATTACTATGACTAACCACACTCATGAGTTTTTTTGCCCTATAAATAGTAAGTCTTTTCTTTTGTTACTTTAGTTGAATGTAACACCTGATGGTGGCGAAACAGCTGTCACGACACTCTGTGAATAAAAATAAATTGTGATATTATAACATGGTTTTAAATTTTAACAGTTATAATAAAATAATTAATAAACTGTATAATTAAAAAAACTTTGTTTTATGTATCACAGTTGTATTTTTAATTTACGCGACAGCTGTTTCGTCAACCTATGTTGAGATTATCAGGTGTTACAATTCTAACACCTGATGATGTCAACATAGGTTGACGAAACAGCTGTCGTGACACTCTCAGTGAATAAAATGAAATTGTGATAGTAAAACAGTATTTTAGTGCACGAAGAGAAATCGACGCGCGTGCATGACACGATGTATGAATGTTGAGGAAGCGAGAGAAATATGTCAGGAAAGAAAAGTGTGGCAGTCCATTCTTTCTGCCTACCCCTTCGGGGAGACGGCGTGATGGTTAGTTAGTTAGTTAGTTAACAGTATTTTAAATTTTAACAGTAATTATGTTAAAGCATCATAGTGTTTCGGCCAATACAGTGGACTCTTTTTTTTAAATAAGTAATAAAATAGGATTAAGGTTATGAAAGCAGACGAGATTTTTTCTATAAGACCCGTGTATGACCTATCTTCATATATTGTATTGAGGCAAGGGTGGACAAAGTCAAGGCCAAAAGTATGCTGAGGACATTAAAACGGAAATGAGAATGTAGCGCACTGGGAACATTCTGCGTGATCTTGTAAGGAACATTACAATCCGACAGGTCTGCGGGATTCAATATGCGGACAGATGGAGGCGACAAGGTCAACGGCACTGGTACCAATAACTAACTAACTAACCATCACGCCATTTCCCCGGAGGGGTAGGCAGAGAGGACAGATCGCCACAATGCTCTGTCCTGGCATACCTCTCAGGCTTCCTCTACATTCATACATCTACCATGCTCGCACGTCGATTATTCCGACATCGAATGCGACCGCCTTGTAGTAATTGATTAATTTGGTCATGCCATGTTTTCCTCGGTCGTCCTCGGCTTCTTTTTCCAATCACGCTGCTTGTGTACAATTTTTTAACCATTCTGCTCTCATCCATTGGTTCCACATGTCCAAACCATCTCAGGGATCCTTTTTTAATTTTATCCATGATGCAGTCATCTGCCTTACATTTCTCTCTTATTTCATCGTTTGGTACTCTATCATACAACGTTTTCTCGCACATTCTTTTAAGTGATCTCATTTCTACGGCGTTTATTCTACCTTCAACTTTTTTTGCCAGCTCCAAGCTTCACTTCCATACATGCGAGTTGGCACTAGAACTCCATTGTGTACTGCCATCTTTGAGAATTAATCGCACAAGAATTCTATACATTGCTATTCATGGAATACCAGATAGACAGCGTCCACCAGGAAGATCTCCAAAACTAAGTAGAGATAGCTGGAGTTCAAAATAACAGGAGGAGAATCCTGTAATATAATAACTAACTCTTAGATCGAGGCACAAAACGTACTTGTACAAACTGTCATATCCTGACGCAAATGTTGATCGACTGCGTCATGTGCAGCCACCATTCTAAAATGTTTTATTTTTAACAAAAATGTTTATTTTTAACAAGATGTTTGTTTTTAACAAAATGTCTATTTTAACTAAATAAAACTTTTTTTTTTTTTTCACTAAATGTAAGATATGCCGACGACACTGTTTTATTGGCTGAAAGTGTCAGTGATCTTCAGGATCTCCTTAATCTTGTTGACGAGTCCGGTGAAAGATTGGGCTTGACTACATTGGGTCAGTATTGCATTTAAACGGCCGTAACGTTGAAAGGGTGTAAAAATTTAAATACCTCGGCAGCATACTAACGCAATCTCTTGACCCAGATGTAGAGATACAATGCAGAATTGAGGCAGCAAGAGCAATGTTTAATAAAATGAAATCATTATTCTGCAATGATAACATACTCTTGAAACTCCACCGGAGAATGATCAAATGCTATATGTGGTCTGTTTTATTGTACGGATGTGAAACGTGGACCTTAAAAGTTACCTCAATGTACAGACTGGAAGCATTTGAAATGTGGCTTCATCGCCGAATGCTCAGAGTTCTCTGGGTTCCCATGGTTACCAATACCGAAGTCCTGAGGCGAGCAAGAGTTGACAGGGAACTGTTATCAACTATCAAGGTTCGAAAGATTTCACATCTGGGTCAAATACTGCGTGGGGAAAAGTACCACCTTCTCCAACTGATATTGGAAAGGAAAATTGAGGGACGCTGAGGGCCCGGTAGGAAACAAATGTCCTGGCTGCGAAACGTGAGGGAGTGGACCGGCATCCGAAGTGTGGAGGAGCTGTTCCGAGCGGCGCAGGACAGGGACAGGTGCCGAGGTGGTCGCCAACGTTGGGGGGACCCGGCAGGGCACTTGAAGAAGAAGAAAAACTAAATGTTTATTTTTAACAAAACGTTTATTCTGAACAAAAATGTTTATTTTAACTAAAATGTTTATCTTTAATTAGTTCAAAAAATGTAGCTACAACGCCCTTGAGATGATTAATTCATAAAAATGGCGCTCGATAAATCATCCAATTTATTATTATTATTAGTATTAACAAGTTGTAGAAGAAGAAGAATAAGAAGAATAAGGATACATCTTTGCAAAATGATCGTCTTGCGTTATCTGTAATGTATCATAATAGAAATGTTTCGAAAGCCATTGGATTTGACACCAGCAATACGATAAATTTTTAGTGGAAAAGGCACGTTAGACCTGCGTATGGGAAATGTATTTATTATCTAAGGTATCCAGTTGCTAACAATTCCCAGTATAACACACCCGCCCTGCGTGACTCGCGTCTTAATGGCGGCGCGGCGTGGCGGAGGAAAACTTTATTTTACAGGTTTACGTTATCATCATATTATTTTACTCCAAACTGGATCGTTAACAAAAAGGTTCAATTTCAAATCAAAACATATTTTTTTAATTTGCGCTTTAAACACTATTATTAACCCTCCCTTCCCTGTGATGGGTATCTTCTACACGTTGCTTCTAATAACCATCAATATCTCTACAAATATAATAAACACGGTTAAAGGTTAAGATTTTAGGTATTCCTCCATAATATAATTACGCATTGATTAAAAAATATATATCAATAATAATCAAAATCGGGTACATCGGGGGTATTTTGTGAACATTGGAAACAAAATTCGTAGCGCTGAGTGCGCAACACTATATTCGCATCTCACTCTTGCATACTTGACTGTGGAAGTGCGAGGAGCTCAATGTTCTCACTGCCCGGCAGTAGCTATCGGGCTTGCAACCAGAGTGGACCTATGCCCGTCCCATGAGCGTTGCCAGATGTTTTTTTTAAATGTTTTTAGCATATACATCTCAATTATTATAATTTTTGACTTCAATTATAAGGGGATTAATCGCTTATTTTTGATTGGGTACTGACTACCCAACACAGGAACGCACGTTTTTATTTTAGCACCGTAAGGGAAAGGTTAAAAACAAAAAAAACTATCAATGACGGCAAAAATGGCCATCACAGTGGAGTTTTAGTACCAACCCTGATGTATGAAAATAAAGAATAGAACTAGCAGAAGAAAGATGAGAGCAGAAAAATTCGGTATGGTTGAGATCCCTTAGACGTATGTGTGATAAAATAATATACAACAAAATTTCAAAAACTGATATAGGAAAGGAATGTAGAGCGGAAGAAAGTATGTATTATGAACAAAATTATGAAAGGAGTGATCCTTGGTTATGATGGTTTGGACATATGGAACGTATAGATGAAGAACGAATGATTTAATAACTATACGTTAACGAATGAATGAATGGATTACTGATTCGTTAGATACTAAAAACTTGGCGAGAGCAAATTAATTACATTTTAAAAGTCGGCCATGTTAGAAGTCGGGGAGAATCGACCTGCATGTATGACTCGCTGTATAAATGTGGAGGAACCTAGTGAAGTGTATCAGGATCGAGTAGTGTGGCGGTCCACCCTCCGGAGAAACGGGATGATGATTTATTTGTTTGTACAATTTGTTATTGATGAAATAAAAATAATTCATGAAATTTCCACTGACAATATTGTTGATATTTGGTTTGATATTTGCATTTGATATAATCTAACTAACTAACTAACCATCACGCCGTCTCCCCGAAAAGGTAGGCAGAAAGAATGGACTGCCACACTTTTCTTTCCTGACATATTTCTCTCGCTTCCTCAACATTCATACATCGTGTCATGCACGCGCGTCGATTTCTCTGACTCCTCACATGGCCGACATTCTATATTTGATTTGTTTGATCGTGTCACGTTTTCCTCGGTCTTCCTCTATATCTGGTTCCATTTACATCGTTAACATATAATTTTTTTACCATTCTTTCTTCATTAATTATTTCCATATGACCAAACCATCTTAATGATCCTTTCATTATTTCGTTCATAACACTATCATTCGCACCGCATTCACTTCTTATATTTTCATTCGACACTCTATCATACACAGAGTATCCGCACATTAGTCTAAGAGACATTTTTTCTACTGCATTTATTCTACTTTCATCCTTCTTTTGCCAATGCCATGCTTCGCTTCCATACATAAGGGTCGGTAGAAGAACACCATTGTGCACTGCCATTCTAGCTTTTTTTGGATAGATTTTTGTTTGCGATGACATCTTTAAGAATTAACAACTTTAACTCTGCATTTGATATTCTCCTTTTATTTTCTGAAATCTAATATGACATTAATATTAAGAGCTCTATTTTTGTGCTCGTTTCATCTAATAGAAAACTTCATAAGTTTATTCAATGCAGTGTATGTAAAAGCTTTTCACAAAATGTATTTGGTTTAAAAGAAGCGCTTTGCTATCAATGTTGACATGTAAATTTGCTAAACACATTTTGAATACTGCTTTTCAAACTCCTACAAGAAAACCACATTAGCTTTCTAAGAGCCAATAATCGTTTTTTTGTGTATGACGGGAGATAAAATATCGACACTGTCTTATATTTCATGTTCATGGTGTTTACTGAATAAACTTGTGTTAAGAATACGTATATTTTTAGTCGTTTCTCATATGTATATGCAGCGTAATTGGAAATTAAATTATTTGAATCCTTTACAGAACCATCATCATGCAATAGTCGTCCAGTGTTTGACGTAGGCCTCCCTTCCCGACAACCACAAGTTTTCATTCTTCGCCAATCTGTGCCATTGACCTCCTGCCACTCGTTTGATGTCATCAGACCTGCTTTTGGTCTGCCCGGATTTCTGTGGCCGGTTCTCGGTCGCACTACGGGGTGCGTCTGGTCCACACATCATCCGTTGTTCTCGCTATGAGACCGGCCTAATTCCACTCAAACGAATCTTTTTCACACCACTTCGGCAACTTTGGTCCTTTCATTTCGTTTCCTGTCTCGCAAACTTCATGTTAAACTTTCTCCTTCCCACACTCCGCTGAGTCACTCGAAGTTTCAATACTGTTATTTTTGAGAACGCGATTGTTTCAAACCCTATGTCAGTACTGGGAGGATACACATGTAATTTTTTTTCAGGGGATTCGCGAATCAATTGAATTTGAGAATATAAAAAGTTTGCCGAAAGAAGCCAATGCACGGCCCTGGTTACGTTTGATCTCCACTTTTTGATTTTCTCCGGCAAGTTTGACTATTTGTCCTAGACACACATATGCATCAACTCTACCATCACTGGTTGCGATTGCTCTGAAATTCACATAATTCTTATTTTAGAATAGTTCATTTTAGTCCTCAGAACTCGAAAGTTTGCAGTTATTTTTCATCGTTGTCAAATCTCAAGTTAGTCAAAATTTGCTATCTTTTTTATTTTGCTTTGTTTTCCCAGTCAAGTTTATTTCTGTCGTCCTCAAGTGCGGCGAATAGTTTAGGCGAGATATTGGACCATCTGTAATTTCTCAACTCAACAATATCCTTTATTATGTCATGGAGCAGTGCATCATGGCGCATAATATGGCCAATACATTCAGCTCATCTCCTGATAATCTACTGAGAACCTCGTCACACCTAAACTTGTCTCCAAGAAATTCCTAGTATTATTCTAGAGGTAGCGCCAAACAATAGCTTTAATTTAAACGGTTGCCAAGTCAAGGTTTAGCTTCCCAGAAAAATGGCCATTATGTAAAAACTAGATAAATGTTGGCGATTTAAAATGACGTAAAACGTTTTTTTAAATAAATAATTCCCTGTACAAAAAAAAAAATTACTTAACTTTGGGATTACGCACGTATACTATGTTGCGCGTTCTCCCAAAAGTCACACGTGGCTATTGATTGATGATGCATACATACTCGCATTGTTCCCGCGGTTGGTTGTCTTTACAAGTTGAGTAAAATTTATCCATTACTTTCGTGGCAGAATTTTTCCTCGGAGCATTTTAATATTCGATAGGAAGATGTGGGCTCGGCTTAGTATTCCCGGGGCACGACGGCGCTACATTTCCATTTCCCCGATAAACGTGATTCTATAATGGACCCAAACTGAGTGGGACGGATGAAGTATTCTTACGAATTTGCCTACGACTGTACTACTCGAGGAAGTGAGAAAAGTAAATCTGGAACCGCGGGAGAGCGTTTCAAAATAAATATACGAAAGTTGACTTTTCTAAGATGCGCCCTGGATTGAAGAGGTGAAACCTTTGACAGGTGATGTGAACTCTATTCAATATTTATTTTTATTTGCACTGCATTCACTTCTTAAATTTGCATATGACACTCGGTTATATACATATATAATACACATTCGTCTCATTACTACTGCGTATATTCTACTTTCATCCTTCTTTTGCCAGTTTCATGTTTCACTTCCATACATATGGGTCGGTACATCAACACAGTCGGTTTCTCTTAGGCCTTAGAATTATATTATTAAGTCATTCTTTTTGACAAGTGTAAATTCATAGTTGACAGCGCTATTCCTCCATCAGAGCTTTGATCTTTGTCCCCTAATATTTCACGTCATGCTTAATAAGCTCTTTGTCATGTATTGCTGGGAATCGGGCCAATGAACCAATATGAATTTAGTCCAAGGAAACATTCATTATTTTCCAATACATTCAGGATACAAGTTGCAGATACACAATAATAAGTTAAGCATGATAAAATAAGAAAAGAGCGAGAAATATAAGATACATGACATGAAAAAAAAAATAAGATACATGACATGACATGACATGAAAAATATACAATTATAATAAGAACAGTGCTTTCCTTAGGTGAGCCAGACTATCACAAAATACGTCAAATTCGAAGGTGATACGATTTAGCAAAGCTCTACCTACCGGCATAACCATTGGCAGGTTGGTTCCGCATCATGGGAGATAAAACAATCTATGGCCCCTTTGTCGAAGATAATTATCAGGGACAAACAGACCTTCACCACTCAGGATTTCTGAGTTGTGTACACAACCGCCTATCAGTCGAAAGAAGTGAACACCCAAGTGAATGTCTTAAATATAGATAACATGTTATGGACTAATCCTCAAAATTACGAGTAACAATTACAGTGGGGACATTACTCCTTATACCATTTACTCTTTTCTCATACCCTTATTACTTTTAGTCTGTCAAGCTCCCATTCCCAATAATAATTTCAACTGCAATATAGCTTATAAAACAATTAATTTTACAAGAGCTCCTCTTTAGAACAATAAATTGTTATCAAATTCAAATCAAATCAAATTATTTTATTTTCTCAAAAGATATTACAAACAACAATTATAGTTCAAGGCATCTATTGAGAACAGGTAAAACATAAAAAATATATAATACCAGGAACGCATGAGAGATGGTTCGACATTAGGAATACAAGATACTCTCCAAAGTCAAGAGTATTTGTCTTCTGAACGTACTTTCACGAATGTGAAAGACATCGATCTCCGAAGCGATCATGTTCAGCAGTTTGATTGCTCTTCCCACCGGCATCACCAGAAGCAGGTTGGTTCTGCATGTTGGGAGATAAAACAGTCTGTGCTGACGCTGTTGAAGATAACCATCCGGAACATAAAGATGGATAGCCTCCGAGATGACGGAATTCCCAAAGAATCCCCTGAAAAGTCTGAAGAAATAGGTAAGTGTGCACCCATCCCTTTTTATTTGTAAACTATTGGTTCCCAGCATGTCCAAGAGGAATGCAGTGGAATAAAGCCACGGATAGCTACCAAACTCCCTCATGTAGAGATATCTCAGAAATCTTTTATGAACCCTCTCCAACATGAGCGAGTATCTTACATTGTTGGGACTCCATATCACCGATTATATTATAATATAATATATTATTATATATAATTATATTATATTATATTATATAATTGTCTAAATGAAGAATTAATTGCCCATCTATTTATTTATGCATTTTCACAGTCATCATAATTTATTTTCAGTCATTTGTTATAAACATTTATTATAACTGATTATTACCAACAAATTTAATATTAAGAAAATAATTTTACTATCTTTTTAATGAAAATCATTAGTATAGCTGATTCAGAGGATCGAGGTGAACCCTAGATCGAACTATGAAATTAATTATTGACCTAAAATACGAGTACTATGCTTATATTTTGATACATGAGTGGAGTAAGCATAATATACACAATAGGACCCAGATACTCTTGTTCCCTTGCCTATTGAAGATAGTTACGTATATGAACATATTCTCTGTGCTCTTATTGAAAGGTTTTGTTTGCTTTGCATAACAATGACAAGTATGTTATACAGTACAATAATAGGTATATTTCAATTTATTTATTAATTAAAATACTTTTTTATTTAATTTCGAGTTTATTTCTTGCGTCATGTCACCTGGTTGTGAAGGTGTAAAGCCTGCGAAACATGCCAAGAAAAACAAACACCAAAAAAGGAAAAAAAAACATTATTTTCATTCATGAAAAATTCATAAATTCGTGTGGTTTGGCCTTTTCCTTAATTTGTCTGATTGTGAATATCGCATCTGTGGTAGACCTATATTTTCTGAAACCCTGTTGCTCTTTTCTGGGGCTTATGTGGGATTCCAATTTCGCTTTAATTATATTGGTGAACAGTTTTTGCGTAGAGCATAAAATAAATTATATTGAAAAGTAAAAAAAAAAACAATAAATTTCAAATATTGAGGATTAAGACTTTATTTTCTTACCGCCATAGCCGCGATACTGGCGTGATACGGAAAACCATGCATGCCGCCTCTATGGCGGCACTCGAGTGCAAAGTGTTTTTTTTTGTTTTGTTACACTGTTTTACACATCTTCCATCAAAAACAGTGGAAAAGATAGTTCTTTTGTCACAAACCGGTATAATAGTAAATTTAATAAGAAAATATACATATAAAGTAGAGGTATCTTAATAATAAACAAAACATACTTGTACGACGATTTCAAAGATATTTTAATAGTATTTGGGATACATTGTTAGTTCGTCTTGTGAATGAATAATTTATCTCAAGGTTCAGGATATGAGTACAAAGTATTCTTCGCATCATCTAAAATTTCCATTGTAACGATGAAAGTACGCGCATAAATTTCCTTCGGGAATTATTCCCGCACATGTTGGAGTATTCTGCGAGACTAGAACACATAAAGTCAGCCCAGGGCTGTCATAATCCTCGATTCCACTTGTCATTCATTCCCTAACTTGCGTTTCAAGTTCTCCTTACCTTACGAACTCATATCTGGGTGATTAACGATCTGACCTTAACGTCTATAAAGCAGAATTCATTGTTCACGTATATCACCCTTAAATACCCGTACATATTACTTAACGTATCAATGAACTTGACGTAAATGCCGATCGATGCGTTGTAGTTCTAATATTAGTTCAATACTTGTATATAAAATCAACAAGGGTAGACGTCGTTCATCCTACGGTGTCGTTTCGCAATGGTGGGAGTAATATATTCTATATTACAAACAATGAAGTGAAATTGATTATAGAAAACTACTAGATTTGTTTGCTAGTCCTAGTTCAAGGATTTGTCAATCTGCTATAGGACTTTGTTTCTGAAATACTTGTATACCACATAACATACTGGTTACTGTGTTAAGCTTTTGAAACATGTCGAGAAAAATAAACTCAAAAGTAAAAAAAAAAAGTGTTTGTATTCATAAAAATAAATGTAAAATACGTTAACCTCCATTGTTTTGGGTGTTTTTATTATTGTAATTATATGTGGTTCGTATTCAACCCCAAAAGGGGACATAAAAATTATTAATTTGAACATCTAACGGCGAACTCTTTGATATACACAAAAATGTGATATTAGTTTCGACGTATAGCTAATATTAAAGCCGAGTATTCAACTTTTCGTTATCTGACCCAACATATCATTTCTAAGTGATCTCTGGGTCAGTTCAAGTTGTTATCAAAAGTTATAGTCCTGCCAGATTTCTTTGGCTTCCAAACCCTTTTCGTAATTTCTTTTTGAACTTGGGAGCACACAACAGTTGGATACCATGAATAAAAATCTATTTTCTTTCAAATATTCTTCATTTAACCGTTTCCAAAATATTTGATAAGCGTTTTTAAGGACATTAAATAAATAACATATTTACGAATATAATACATTTCATCTCCCCATAGCTTTAAGCTACATTAATTGAGTGAAGATATTTGTTCTTGTATAATAAATAGTCTCTCCATAGAATATTTTTATTAATTTTATTCTCCCCATGGACATACCTCAAATGATCCGGCTGAGGTATCCCATGGTTATCTCAGCTGTAAGGCAAATTTCGGGATATACATATATAAATAGCCCATGGACCACAGAGCTCACAGATTCGGCTCAATAGACCTCAAATTTATTACAAAATAAAGAAGTTGAATTATGTTAAAATTAATAGATAACTAATATTTAATACGAATAAAGAAAAAATATACATTAATAATGATTTGAATCTAAAATATTAAAATTAGTTAAAATTGACCAATTTAATCTAATTTCTGACTTCGACTAGTCTTAGAATGGAGATACATGACATTCCGATAGGTAATCGGAATAACATGTATCTAATTGATGGTTGAGGTATTAGTTTTGTAAAACTCCATATAAATTAATAATATTATAGTAAACACGATTGCTTAGTGGTTTTACTTGGATTCAATATAAATAAATTGTGACAAATTTGTTTCGCCTTACGTAGGCATTCTCAAACTGAACCTAATCGCCAAACAGTGTGTTCTTATATTGAGTTTAGAAATCTTAAGGGTGGGGGAGAAAGTATATAATTCAAATTTTTGACTTGTTAAAAAAAACAATTTAAGGCAATTAGGTTCAGTTTGAGAATGCCCTCGCAAGGCGAAACAAATTTGTCACAATTTACATAATTTATATAAATTAAATCCAAGTAAAACCACTAAACAATCGTGTTTACTATTATGAATTAACATGCATCTCCTTTCTAAGGCATTATCAAATCTATTTATTATCAAACTTGATAATCCCTTAGAAAGGAGAAACATGTCATTCGAAAAATAGATGTTTTTATTCGTATTAATTATTTAATACGTATTTTGACATCATTGTTCACGAAACAACAAATAATTAGTAACAGCCTAGCCTGTAATAATTAGAGATAACCTCTACCAAAGATAATATTATAGAAACCAACCAAGCGAAAAAAGTGTTTTTTTACTTTTGGTAGCTTTAACCCAAGGTGACGGATCAGGAAAAGCTAATTTAGGGTAGAAGGGAAATAAAATACCTCCCGTGGACCAAAAAAATATATAAATAGATCTCCATTAGCATATCCAACCTGGAGCTTCTTTGACATATTCGTAGCAGAAGTCCGTGGAATGCCTAATAGAGTTGATGACGGATGAATCTGTAATGGTCAACGGCGGCACTCAAACCTTCCGAGAAGATCATCGTTGGCAACCGACTGTATAATTTTTCATCTAAAAGAAATTTAAAAAGAAACAACCCGAATAACGCTAAGAAATGACGAGAACGAAAAGAAAGCTTTTACCGTTGTATTTATAATAAAACAAAAGTTCTTTGTATATTCGTAATTTCTTATATGGTAATTTTGATGATTTCAAATAGAATTAATTAGCTTTATTGTTTCTTGAACAATGAAGTAATATTCGATATACGATATAATTAATTAATTAAACCAGCCGTTTTCTACGCGTTTTATTAAACTTTACAAGCCACGTGTTTCCCAGTGTAATTGTCAATTGTGTTCAAATTATTTTTTTAAAGAAAATTTTCATTAATTACATTAAGGCTAACGAACTACCATCACGCCGTTCTAGAATAATTCTTCACATAACTTCACTGTGTAATAGCTCCCTCAAAATGCTTGGTTTTGTCATTAGAAACGCCAAAATCTTTCGTAATATTCAGGTGCTGAAGCTGCTGTATATCTCTGGTGAGAAGTCGGTTGGAATTTAGTTCCATTATCTGGGCGCCGCATGAGGTTCGATATTCCCTGGTGGTAGAGAGGGTGCAGAAAAAATGTCTGCGATACCTCTATCTTAGGGAGTATGGATATTACCCGTGGCTCTTTCCAACTGATTTCTTGCTAGGGATGCTAGGCTACCAGTCACTCGAGAGGAGACGAGACATTCACTTGGGTGTCCATTTCTTTTGACTGATAGGCGGTTGTATACACAACTCAGAAATCCTGAGTGATGTAGGTCTGTTCATCCCTGATAATTATTTTCGACAGAGGCCATAGATTGTTTTATCTCCAACGATGCAGAACCAACCTGCCAATGGTTATGCCGGTAGGTAAAGCAATATCTTTGCTTAATCGTATCACCTCGGAGTTTGACATATTTTGTGATAGTTTGGCTCATCTGAGGGAAGTACTAACTAACTAACTAACTAACCATCACGCCGTCTACCCGAAGGGGTAGGCAGAAAGAATGGACTGCCACACTTTTCTTTCCTGACATATTTCTCTCGCTTCCTCAACATTCATACATCGTGTCATGTACGCGCGTCGATTTCTCTGACTCCTCACATGGCCGACATTCAATATTTGATTTATATGATCGTGCCACGTTTTCCTCGGTCTTCCTCTATTTCTGGTTCCATTTACATCATTGACATATAATTTTTTTACCATTCTTTCTTCATTCATTCTTTCAATATGTCCAAACCATCTTAATGATCCTTTCATTATTTTGTTCATGACACTATCATTCGCACCGCATTCACTTCTTATATTTTCATTCGGCACTCTATCATACACAGAGTATCCACACATTCTTCTAAGAGATCTCATTTCAACTGCATTTATTCTACTTTCATCCTTCTTTTGCCAGTTCCATGCTTCGCTTCCATACATAAGGGTCGGAAGAAGAACACCATTGTGCACTGCCATTCTAGCTTTTTTTGATAGGTTTTTGTTTGCGATGACAACTTTAAGTGCACCATTCACTTTGTTGGCTGCCCCAACCCTTCTTTCAATATCCCTCTCCACTCGCCCATCTCTTGTAAACATACTACCTAAATACACGAACTCAACTACTTGCTCCAAATTTTCACCATTCACGCTAATGTTGCAGACTGTCGTGGTTTCTTCCTTTTCAAAAATCATTACCTTGGACTTATTAACATTCATCATCAGATCATTTCGCATGCATACCACATACATACAATTCGCCAGGACTTGTAGTTCATGCTCGTTGTCTGCAAGAAGGACAGCGTCATCCGCATACAAGAGACAGCTTACTGACACTCCGCTCATTTTGGCACCTACATCCAACCCTTTCAGCTCTTTCATACAAGTACTATAATTGTATGGTATATTTATAATTGTATGGTATATTTATTTGTCATGCATCTTATGTTTCTCGCTCTTTTTATTAATTTATTATGTATTACTTATTATTGTGTATCTCTAAATTGTATCTTTAGTGTATTGGAAAATAAAATGTGTAATGCTTTAGATATGTTTAAAATAAATAAATGAAATGAAATAGTGATATTATCGTCGGTATGCAGTAGCCATAGTGTATCTTAAATAAGCTCTGATGTCTCTTGCAGAAGAACTTGATCCCTACCATAGTAGAGCACCTCTCCGCGGCATGTAACGGCCCCGTGTCGTAATTCACCGCAGAAAATTCTAGAATCGACAGACCCAGCGCAGCCGCCATGTTGGCTGGCCGTAAAACAAAAGCAGCCGAGCAATTAGGTACACGAGCCCTTTCCTTCGTAATTAGTGGAACAGTATGAACTAAATTCAGGGTAACGTGTAATATTTGTTTGCGAGAGGACGACGAGCTCTCCAAATGTGAGCGTTATATGTCCATCCAGATTAAAATCAATTTATATTAACAGAAACAAAAGTTAATTATTTTTATTGCTTAATTATACTTTTATTGCTTAAAGATGTAAATTATTTAAAAACAGAATATGGTAGTCGAGGCGTTTACAGGACTTATAACATGTCATTGGTTGGGTTAAGCGATCACTTTATGTTTAACAACATTCACCATTCCGCCCTTCGACACCACGTCTGAAATTTTTTTTTGAACTTGTATATACTCGTATGTTAATATTTTTTAATAACTTCCCTGTTGGTAGGGACATCTACACTAGCGCCATCAATTCGGATAATTTGTAAACATTAAGCAGAAAATCTTTATTAATACAATGTGAAAGCTTTTACACAATTATCACATTGCTAGGTAACGCCTGGAGTTTAACTCCAATTTTTAATTTTTTTAGTACGAGTTAATAGCATAAAAAGTTATTGCGTTTTTATACACCGTTATTAATAAGTATTATTAATAATAACACCGTTATTAATAACTGTTATTAATAACTATTATTATAAATAAATTAAATTTAACATTTACAACATTTAGAATGTATACAAATTCTTGTAGACAAATACTGGATTATACCCATTGCGGATAATTTTTTTTTATATAAGGATTAATTGTATCTCAATAGAGACGAAGATGTAAATTGTTTTCTGGGAACAGAATATAGTGGCCGAGGCGCTTACAGGACTTATGACCTGTCATTGATTGGGTTGAGCGATCGCTTTATGTATTAACAACATTCCCCATTCCTCCCTTCTTACGACCACCACGTCTGACAAATTTTTGGAAGATGCTAGAATTATTAATTCATGAATTTTTAATTATTAATTATAGAATTCTACACTTATCTTCACATTTTTTTTAGTTCACTCCACACTATCGTCATCTGTTAAGATTGGGAAGCATCAAGCAGAAAATCTTTATTAATGCACTGTGAAAGGCTCTGCAAATCATTTATTTTATTTCTAATATCCGTTCTTTAGTATTACAAATTTATTGATTTTTGTTAATTGTGATACTGTTCATTAATAAGTAATTCTAAGCTTCATATATACCACTAAGCATAAGTACGCAAAGTATCGCAGTTAATTAAAAATTCACTAACCATCACGCTATCTCCCCGACGGGGTAAGCAGAAATAATGGACTACCAGATTGTTCTTTCCTGACAAACTTTTCTCGCCTCCTCAAGATTCATACATCGTTTCGTGCATGCACTCACCTCTTCACATGGCCGTCATTTGATATTTGATTGATTTGATCAAACCACATTTTCCTCGATCTTCCTCTATTTCTTACACATATGACGACCTTCGTGGCCGAGTGGTAAGTGCATTGACTGCCACCCTGAAGGTTCCGGGTTCGATTCCCGGCGAGGGCAGCGTGATTGTCTCACTGTCTTTGGTCTGATTAGCTACCTATCACGTGTCACGAGAATCAGTATGATAGCTATAATACCCTTTACATCGATTTGGGTCATGCTGTCATGATGTAAAGAGCGATTCAATTAAATAATTATAATAAATAATATGCCTTCTTTATCATTCACTATTTTCTTGGTTCAAACCTTCTTAGTGATATTTTAATTATGTTGTTAATATTATAAAACTTTCATTCATACTTTATTCACTTTTTATATTTGCGTTTGACACACTCCAATAATAATGAAAGACAGATTTACCACACATTCACAAGCGATCTCTTTTCTACTGCATTTATTCTATTTTCGTGTTTTTGCCAGTTCCATGGTTTACTTCCATACGTAAGGGTCGGTACATGTGCACCATAATTTTTTATCTATTTTATTTTCAATTACTATTATTAATACTTTCCTATATCTTCGGAATTTGGATATATCCGTGTCATGGTTTACTCTTCGTCCAACGTTTCGTAGATCATAACATTTCATTTTATGAGTAGTTAGTGTTCATATGGTGAGTAGAGTACGCATAGTTTGCTGGCGCCGGCAGTAAATAACAACCGCTCAGTTGTTTTGATACTCGTACAAAATCTTCTTTTTTTGCTAGGATATTAATATATGCTTTATTCAAACAGTTTATAATGCCCTATCAAGACAAAACGTATAGCTACCTTATCATGTCATAAAAGTTCTAAAAACTTTCGTTTTATTTAATATGAATTAAGTGTTAATCTCGAAATGTTTAAAAGTTTTCATTATATGCGTTTATTATCGCGTTTATTATCGCGTTCATATAGATAATACAATAAAAGAAGTATTTCAAGATGACACAATATAATCGTAGATATGCTCCCAATACTAAAAGATGTATTGTTAATTGTGGAAATGGGATATCTATAATCCAGGAATACTCAGAAAATGTTTTTACGATCCGTACAATTCAAAGTTCCAAATTATACAATTACAAATTATTTGATGCTCCATATTACTGCGAAAAAGCACATCAAAGCTCTCATCTTCTCAACGCTATGTGCCCGATGTGGATCTCTTTAGATGTAACTAAGAAAGCTGAGCAGTTCGCTTCCAAGATATCTAAACTGGGTTACCACTTGCCCTTACTTGATTTGAATTTGACACTCTATCATTATGTGTAAACAGATTTATAAACATGCGTCTAAGATATCTCATTTCAACTGCATTTATTCTACTTTCATTCTTCTTTTGCCAGTTTCATGCTTCACCTCTATACATACATAAGGGTCGGTACAAGAACACCAATGTGCATTGCCATCCTAGTTATTTTTAAAGGCTACGAATAAATGGATATTTAATTTAAATAACTTATTTATGAAGAGAAAGCAGTACACAGATCGGGTTTTGAACTCTCATTTTCAAAAACGGGACATTTCAAATAACGCAATAGTTGTGTGTGTGTGTAGGTGTATGCGTGTATAAGGGTGAAAGGTGAACGCATGTTAAACTGTTCCCAACTTCTCATCGTTTCATTACTTATTTCAGGGGAGAGTGAAGTATTCTTTACCTAAACATCTACTATGTAGCCAAAATACCAAACGCCTACTACACTGTCGGCTCGTGCAGATTTAAACTGTCAACGCAAATAGTACTGAAATTATTGTAACGATTAGATTGAATTAAAATAAATAAAAAGTTAGCATTAAATGATCTGCAGAGTTATCTGACGAGTTGTTGAAAATAAAGTGTATAAATATACTCAAATACAACATGAATGAAGTGAGAATGAAAGCGTTCTTGAACAAAATATATATTTTTTTTAATAGAAAAAAGACTAACAACAAGGATTTATATCAATGATATTAGAATTTATTTTACAATCTTCAATGTGAGCAGAAAATAGCTCATTATTATGAAGAAGGAACCTGGTCGTGTCCAGGCTTGAACCCACGCTCCCTGGATCAGGAGCCAAGCGTTCTATCCCCTAGACAACCACCGCAATGATAGACTTATTTATATGATTTCGTCACAAAACGAATAAAATGAAAAAAGGGGTAAATATTTTTTTCATTTAAGATATATTATGAAAAGAACAAGAAATGATTATTGGAATACCGTGTAGAAGTGAGACATTTGTTGTTTCTTGGGCAATGACATAAAACTCTTCAATAAATATTTTATATCATTGAAAACGTATATTTTCTAATATTTCATTATATATTAATTGATAGAACTGTTTCCTATTGCTTTCATGGGAAGAGTATTGCTTGTTACTGATTAAATATATTAGACCTTCTAGAAAACAGACGTTTTCATTTTTATGAAGAAAAAATCTGGATTATCTTAATAATTATTGCTAATATCTTCAGTGTCTTCATTTTGGAAGTCCTCAGAAAGTATTTGGTCCTGACTATGTCTGCCCTTGCTTCAACTTCACATGAAAGATGTGGTTACTAAATAAATTTGGAAACCTGTAAGTTAGATACACTGATTTGACCTTGAGAGAAAGATTGAATTGCCGACTGAATTTTTTCGTTTGGTTTGTGATCAGATTATTATTTTAGTTTAGTTTAGTATTTGTTGTAATAAAAACAAAGAACTCTCTTAAATCAAGGTTGAATTATATAGATATTAAGAATTATATGTGGAAGTTTTAGTTACTAAGTGTGCGCGGGAGATGCCTATTGGTGACAATGAGGTTCGCTACCCAAAAAAGAAGAAAGAAGAACTCTATCAGTAAAAGTGTGGCAGTCCATTTGAAGAGACGGCGTGATCGTTAGTTAGTTAGTTAAATGTTGATACTTGTAATCTTCAAGAGCAAAATCTCTTAGGAGCCGCCTTACACCTACTAGATTTGTCTTCGTCACAGGATTCAGGAATCATCGTACTTTAGGAAAAGCTATATGAAACAGATTACCATGTCACATACACAGTGGGCCTTCGTTGCAGAGTGGCAACAGCTATAACTATCACAACGAAAGTCCCGGGCTCGATTCTCGGCGATAACAGTGAAAAAACACACTATCATTGATTGAGTACCATTTACTTGTCAATAAAAATGGCGATAGACCTATCTCATGTCATGAGAATCAATATCTAATATAATGTACTCAGTAATAGGGTTTCCATAAACTGTTGTGTACGAAAATGTGGAAAGCAATGGGAGAGGCACTAATCGAAACATATAATGAGATTGCAGGAGAATTTTAAAAGACTCTCCCCTTTAAGTAAATACATTCCAAACAAAATTATAATCATCCTCAAATATAATAAATAGAACTAACTAACTAATCATCATGCCGTCACACCGAAGGGGTGGGCAAAAAGAAAAGACCGGCACAATGTTCTATCCTACTTACATACTTCTCACGCTGTACATTCAAACATCGTATCATGCACGCAAGTTGATTTCTCCAAATCTTCACGTGGTCGTCCTTTAATATTTGATTGATTTGATCGTGCCACGTTTTCCTCGGTCTACGGAGGTTGAAATATTTCGTGATAGTGTGAGTTGCCTCAGGGATGCGATATCAATGTTGTGATTGTAATCTCCGATGCCGTAGTATTTATGGATTTTTATTTTTTTTAATGTTATTTTTAAAACATATCTATTTATATAATTTTGAGGTTGCAGATGACTTGAACCCATCTGAATAAATAAATAAATGAAAAAAATTCTTGTTCCGTATAGATCGTTAATATATACTTTATTTTCTATACTTTCTTCTTTCAGTCTTTGCATGTGCCCGAACCATATTATATCAAAGATGGTAATTGGCCCTTTTATTTTTTTGTTTATTCGTACTGCATTCACGAATAATAAATAAATTCACATTAAAAAGTCGTACATTAAAAACACGTTTAGCTTCTGTTGTTATTACCAAAAATCAAATACAATGTAACTTTATTTATATTTATATTTTTTTAAACACTTTGTTTATACAACACTCATATACGTGTTGTATAAACAAAGTGTATAAAAAAATAAAAAGAGAAACAAAACAATAACAACATAAAGTATGGCTAATATAGAAGAAAAAATGTAACTTATTCACATTCATCATCAAATCATATCTCATGCATACTTCATATAATAATAATAGTAATAATAATATGCTAACTTTTAAAGCGCCGTTTATGTGATGTTATCACCTTAAGGGCGCATTAAGACGTGATTTAAATCTAAAAATGCATCTGAATTTCGCGATCGATTAAAAAGTATTGTAGAACAAAGTACAAATGTTTAAATTGGGTATGAAATGTGAAAAATATGGGTTTTCAGTTTAGATCTGAAATCTGTCGGATCATTTATGCATCTGAGGTGTAAAGGGAGATTGTTCCAAGCTGATGGAACGGCTACCGCTAACGCTCGATCCCCGAAATGGGGCAATGCTATGGCTCAACTAATCTTCCTACTGCCGAGGAGTTCGCCGAGCGAAGTGTGGATTTCCTTGTATTTAGGCTGTCCGTTATACAGAGTTCAGATATACGAGTATAACTTGGTGCCATTCCATGTAACGCGTTGAAGACTGTCCAGCAGAGTTTATACTGGATTCTTTCTGGACTTTTAAGACAGTGAAGTTCTTTGAGATATGTACATACTATACGCCAAGACTTGTAGTTCATGCTTTTTGTGCGTGCATGACACAATGTATGAAAATAGATGAATCGAGAGAAGTATGTCAGGACAGAACAATGTGGCGTTCCATTATTTCTGCTTACCACTTCGGATATACGGCATGATGGTTAATTAAATACAATGTGAAATTAATTTGTACATTATAGAACCTTAACCCGCCTCTGCGCTCCATTCTCAGCTAAAAGATTGATGAGACAGCTTTTAAGCGAAATGATGTGTTAAAAATGGGCTTTCAATATCCAAGAATGCTTATTGGTTTTTAATCTTCAAATGAATATTGAAATTTTAAAGCCGTCCTGTAATAATGAAAGCCTTTCTGGGTTTTTCTATAGGCTTTATTATAATACGTATTACCTCACTGGAGCAGAAAATTTGAAAAAATCTGTTTGTAATGATCGAAAAAATATGTCATACTAATATCGTTAAAGTTGCATCGTATGATAACTTATATTTTTTACTAGATAACTAACTAACTGACGGCCACATTTGAAGTTGGAGAAATTAATGAGCGTGCGTGTGACGATGATCATCATCGGCTGTCTCTCTTGTCCGAGAAAGGCTATCCTACAAGGTGGGTTATCGTGTGACTTAGTCCAATCCTAAACCCACATACTCTGGGGCATCTAGAGCAGAAGAAAATGTCGGCAGTGGAACCGCTAACGTCTTTCTACGATCTCTCTATTTGTAACCTCTGCGCTGTGCTTCATAGTCTTGCGTGCCTTTATACATTGTTTTACTTCACTTAGTTACTTACTTCTAATACTAACTTCTTGATACTAACTTCCAAAATACTATCAATGTTTTGGATGTTCGCTTTTAAGGAGCCTTTGAAGCGTTTCCTAACCTGCATATGAACGTTTTCCTTTTATCAACCGAGAGTAAGGTAATTTCTTTGGGACTCTAGTAAGGGTTCTCACCACATACCCGAGGCTACTATAGGGCACAGCAGCGCCCTTTTGTCAGCCTCGCTCGTGCACTTCCAATGCCTGTTATCCATTATCCAGGACTAACATTTAATATTGTATATCAATCGCAAGGGGATGCCAGGCCCCATTCGATCTAATATTTTTTTCCCTTTCTTTGTCCCGCACTTATTCATGTGAACTTACAGTATATTCTTATAGCTAACATTTAGTAAACTTAACCTTGGTATCATAGTGAAGATAAAGCGCATTTTCGGTTGTTACATGAGGAAGGCGAAACAGTCTGGAAGTGGAAGATAGAGAGGGAAAATGCGGGGGGCGGGGTTGAAGTGAGATAAATGGGGTCATTGGGTGAGAGTAAAGGGGAGGAAAAGGGAGCACATGAGAATTAATAAGAGAAATACTGGTTAACATATAATATATATTAAAATAAGGCGGAAGTCTAGTCCCAGACATTCTTATGACATGGCAAACTAGTGCAGTAGTCTTATGTATATATAAATATAGTTTTGATTATGCTCAAGAGGTACGCCAGGTAAGAGCAGTATGACGGATTATCCTCTCAGCGCAATCCTCCGGAAAAATAACGTGATGGTTAGTTAGTCAGTTTAAGAAAAAAAAAAACGGTGTGGATATTGGCCTTAATTGGATTTTGGACAGTGGATTAGATTGGTAGTGTTGGTCGTCCGAATTTATCTAAAAACTGGCCAATAACATAAAACTTATAAATATATCAAAGTGTGTTTCAATGCTATAAATATCTCTAAATGTTTTTCAATCGAATAAGTTTTTCAACAGAAAAAGCTTTTATCGAGTGCGGGAACCCTATTACGTGAAGGAACCCAAGGACTCTGGAAATCTATGCAAATGCGGCATTAGAGAGGTCACCCCAAACATTCCTATCCGACGCGACGGGACAGCACGTGACGGATGGTCACGTCCTGTGACAGTGTAAATTGTCCCACTTGCCCATACCAGGCGAGCCTAACTGGCGTGAAAAATGATGGAATAAATTTCTTAGCCTTTGTCTCTGTGGTCGTCGGTAAAAAACCTGTTGACGTATTCATCAAATCGAATGTGAAACTAAACATATTACTGTTATTATGTCTTAGAGTAGGTACTCGGGACCATTACTTTTTATGCCCTATACTTACAGATTCCATCAAGCCGTCTCTCTGAAAGGGTAGGCAGAAAGAAAGCTCCATCCTTCGATTTTCGCCCCGCGGGGTACGCGGTGTGATGGGTTACGAACTTTATCGCCACCAATAGGCATCTGCCGCGCACACTTGGATTGTTCAACATCCACAAAATAAATCTGAAACAAATAATATAAAATACTATGATATAAAATAAAATAACAAAATTAAAGTAATTTAACACATAATGCTCTTTTTAAATGATGCACATGTTGTCAGATGGATGATCCGGACTTTTGTGTTTATTTACAATAATTTATATTCCACGTATCCACCGTTTTTTTTTCCTGTAAAAGGGCACTTTAAACAATCCAACATCAGCTAGAACTAAAAAATGTTATCGAAGAAATTATTCAAATTGTCACAAATGATAAATTTATTTTTACACCTGTAAAAATTCTAAAACAGTACAAACATATTACGCGTCATGACTAACTATTATTAAGTAGGGCAACAATCAAATTGACCAAAACACTTCACTTATACAAGAAATATCTCCAAATTTACGGGAGAACCACATTAACTAAAACAAATTTTCATTATCAGAACCAGAAAGCAGATTATTAATTTACGATAATGTTTATGTTACGTTTATGTTTATGTTTATAATGTGGAAACGATAAAACTAAAAAATGTTAGAAGAATTATTGTATACAACATGTTGGTGAAATCGGAAATAAATATTGCCGTATACTCGTATAGGACATTTTTATTTGCGAGATGCGATAGTTTAATCTGGAAACTGATCTCAGTTTATCCTTCACAGACAACAAACTCATGTCAACAACGCTCCGAACAAGCGATCTGCTTCCCCTGGGAAATCGTTTTACCGGAATTCCTTCGAATTATTGCCAACTTGAGAGGGTATTACTGCATTATAACCGATATTTGTTCTGAAAAAAGAGGAAGCTAGATGTCAATCCCCGTGTATATGTATTTACTCAATATAATATGAACAAATATGTGAATTGAAAAATACAAATATCGACTTTCGGTAGCTTTATTGTTACCAGTGATTTTTTTTATATGTAAACCCTACAATGAGCACATGTAAATCAAATTTTTCTGAATATTTTTATATTCAGTGGAATAAACAACAACATATGCACTAATACTGGATCCCTTCATAGATGGTGGAACCTGGAAAATAAGGTATAATAAGGAGCTGTATAATGTCTATAAAAAAACTTTATCTCTCGATGGGCTGGATATGTTGAGAGAATGCCGTCATCTCGGGCAACAAAGAGAACTCTCGAGTGACATCTGGGTGGAAGAAGAAGGATGAGGTAAGGAAGGACGCTACAGAATTACTGCAAATAAGAGACTGATTTCAACATCTTATGCCAAAATATGTTTTCCTAACCTAATCTTACTTAGCAATTTAAGTCGCAAGGGTAGAGCCCCGCAAATAACTGAAAACAATCGTTAACTTGTCAACGTGTAAGCGACAAGCGGGCGAAAATGCAGTGCCCAGAGTTACGAATGCCTCGTATAATATCAGTATATATAACGTCCGGGCAATTATATTAAACAAATACAAATTTATCAAACTTCCCAATTTTTAAGGTCAATATTTATTTTATAATGACCAAGCATTATGAATACTGCCCTGAATAATCGAATTTCCCGTAACATACTATATAAAATACTATATTATAAATAATATAATAAAAGTTTAATTACAGTTTTATGGGATTGGCGTGTTTTACCTTGCTAGGACATGATTATTTTATAAAGTCCTACCAATATGGAACAAGATTTTTTAGATAGAGAATACGATGAATAAGTTATTAAAGCGCTGTAAATTTCAATAGATTACAAAGACTGAAAAAAAAATTCTAAACTCTAATATTTGTTTTTATAAAATCGGTTTTGTCATCTTACATACTCATAAAAGCGTAACAAAATTTTGGATTTTTGAACTAATTGAATAGAAAAAATGCCGAGAAGCTTTCCGTTACGCAGAAATTTCTTTTGGTATCGCAAGAGCAGCTTTGTAAAACAGACAACCAACGAATGTTTGTCTGGAGTAGCTTTTAACTTCACTGTACACTCAGCGCACTTGGAAAAATGATACAACGAAAATAAATTATCAACGAATATATAAAAAAGTTAAACCAATTATCTTTTTATTTTTCTAGACGTTGTATTATATTATGGTATATGGCAATTAGATGTTTTGCCTTGCTAAGGGATTATTAAACATGCGATAATCCCTTAGCGTAGATAAATATAATTTCAATAAAATATATTGAAACTTCTAGAAAACTAACTAACTAAAACTAACCATCACGCCGTCTCCCCGGATAGGTAGGCAGAGAGAATGGACCGCCACACTGTTCTGTCCTGACATACTTCTCTCGATTCCTCTACCTTCATACATCTTGTCATGCACGCACATCGAAAACAGACGTACTTATTCGTATTAAATCCCAATGTATTATAATTGTTCATTAGTGGTGTTCTTTAATAAAAAAAATATAAGCATATTTACAATGGATTCAGCATTAAGATAAACGACCTTCGTGGCCGAGTGGTAAGTGCATTTACTGCCACCTTGAGGGTTCCGGGTTCGATTTCCGTGGAGGGCAGAGTAATTGTTACACTGTACCTGGTCTGGTGTAGAGTTCACGTGACAATAAAATGGCAATAAATCAGCTACCTATCAAATGTCCCGAGAATCACTATGATAGCTATAATACCCTTTACGTCGATTTGGCTCATGCTGTCATGATGTAAAGAGCGATTTAACAACATAATAATAGTAAAAACATATTATACGAGTATAAGAAGTGTTAGAATAAGTTATACTTATTCAACCAATACGATTTTAATAATTTAGGATATCCGTGAAATACAAGAATGTCCAGTTCATTGACATTCCATTGTGATTTGTACATATTTTTGTATCAATAGATAAAAAATACTTGTATCAGAATTTGTATTATTTGCTGAGATTTTTTGCCACAAAGGGTTTCGGAGAAACACATAACCATAGAAAAATCTTTCGTAAACATTTTTCCACGAATACAATAATATCTGTCTCGCGGGAATACAGTTTGCTTAACATTTAAGAATTACTGTACAAATGAAATTCTTTCATAATTTTAAGCAATTCAGTATAATTGAATTCAAATATTGTTTTAAATAATGATACAAAAAAAACTTTATACAAAATTTCTTTATTATTGTATATTAAGTGTGCTTCCACTTAAATAATGAAGAATTAAATGAAATGAAAATAATGAAGAATGAAGTGTTAAATAATGAAGAATTTGTGTAATTAAAGAATATTTGTGTTTAATAAAGAAATTGTATTAAAATAATAAAGAAATTTTGTATCAATTTTTTTGTTTGCATTGTTTCAGATGAACTTCTACCAAGAAATTTCAATGAAAGGTATTAATTATTTAAATATTGTTTTCTTAAAATAATTTTAATATTAATTCGAGAATATCTTGTTTACACAAGTAATTGAAAATCTTTCGAAATATGTTAATAGTTAAATTGGTAATTCAATATTTTTATTTTTCTTCTTCTTCTTCAGCATATTGTGGCTGTCCACTACTGTACTTGATGACGTCAAGACTTTTGTCCTGTCTTGTATGTCCTGATTCCTGACTGTCCTGCAAGCCAATACCCAACATGGCTCTCTCCGTTGGTCTCTGTGTGACTCTCAGCTTGTTGGCACATTTTTCTGACATTGTGACTGTCTCAATACCATACGTAAACACAGGTATACACTGGTATAATTAATACCATATGAAACACAATAATTCCTACAAAAAGAATTACATTTTTATGTATTGTTTATTGTGGTTGATACAAAATTAATACATATGTATTCATAAAGTACTTAGGTGTTGATGTATCAAGCAGCAGTGACCTCTACGGAGAAGTAAGTGAACTTACAAACAGGCCCGCCGTTGTGGCTGGTTGCTTGACGAATGCTGTTTGGAAAAATAAAAATATGCTTAAGGAGAGCAAAATTTGAATCTACAAGTCATTAATGACATACGGAATAGAAACGAGAGCTGACACCATCAGAACGAAAAATCTCCTAAGGACTACAGAAATTAAGACTCTCCGATCCGTTGCAGGAACGACACTCCGAGACAGAATAAGAAATTCTGAAATAATAACGATCTGCAATGTGGAAGATGTCGTACTATGGGGAAGACTGAGAAGACGCTACAGGAGAGATCATGTGGAAAGAGCATATTCTGAAAGAGTGATAATATAGTCGCAAATAAAGTACCAACAGGAAATCGACCTGCAGGAAGACCACCTAAAAGATGGCAAGACAGTTGGACATCTGCATCCCAAGAACAGGCTCCGAGAAATAAGAGGACACACTCCTAAATAACGCAGAATATGAAGAAGAAGAAGAAGAAGAAGTATTCATAAAAATATGATCTTTGGAATGTCATAATGCTCGAGATGATTATTGTGGTTATTTAGTCAAAGTGCGAATATCTGCATTTCCGCAGCGCATACATTAAATTATCCAAAATTAGCAAGAAACGTTATTTGTATTTTTCTTTGTTTCCGGTACACACTGATTTTATTGGGAAAGCTATTTTTTTTTTCAAAAAAATCCGATACGCATACCTCCTAAATTGATTATACTTGACCCTAAACGTTTATCAGTGAAAAAATGTCTCCCTGGAATACTCGTAATATTAACTCATGCCCTAGAAAAAGCATCTCTTATCGTCTCTCCGCCCCTTTGGACCCCGGTGACATTCTTTACCAACATACGAGTATATTGTAAATAAAATTGAGGTCTTTGTTAAATGCTTTTGTAAATTTATGGTGAGAGAAAAAGCATATTGTTCCACTGTAATCAGAGAATCAAGTATTGCGTCAACTTTAGACATTTTTTAAATATGTTTTATTGTGGCACTCATTTGAATAAACTTGCATTATTGAGATATTCAACGACCAACTTTTAGAAATGAGATTCTTCATATATCTTTATACAGGTATTTTTGGTCATACCAGAGATATTGCGAGAAAAAAAACAGGGATTTTCAAGCTCCTTTCGAACTAAATTCCTTCTAAGATATCCGACACTGCGTGGTTCACATGGTATTTCAACGTAATTTTAAAATGTAATTAAATTTTTGTTGTAAACTGGAATTTTTCTTAATTTCTCTTATCCCAACCATCAAAGGGCATTGTTATTAAGTTTTAATAATAAAAAAATCTTAAAATAGGAACGAAGATCATTATAATCTAGAAAATTAGATGTGAAAAAGATTTTAAAATATCTCTAACAAACAAACTAACTAACCATCACGCCATTTCCACGGAGGGGTAGGCAGAGAGGATGGATCGCCACAATGCTCTGTCCTGGCATACCTCTCGGGATTCCTCTACATTCATACATCGTACCATGCACGAACGACGATTATTCCGACTTCGAATGTGGCCGCCTTTTAGTAATTGATTAATTTGGTCTTGCCATGTTTTCCTCAGTCTTCCTCGGCTTCTTTTTCCACTCACGCTGCTTGTGTACAACTTTTTAACCATTCTTCTCTCATCCATTCGTTCCATATGTCCAAACCATCTCAGGGATCCTTTTTTAATTTTATCCATGATGCAGTCATCTGCCCTACTTTTATCTTATATTTCATCGTTCGGTATTTTATCATACAACGTTTTTCTGCACATTCTTCTTAGTGATCTCATTTCTTCGGCATTTATCCTGCTTTCGTCCTTCTTTTGCCAGCTCCAAGCTTCACCTCCATACATCAGGGTTGGCACTAGAACTCCATTGTGTACTGCCATATCTCACACACATTGAATATCACTTTATACGAAATGTTGTCTTCATTCATGCTTAATATAATAGTATCCTAGAATTCAAGTCTGGTCCATTCATATACGATTTAAAGCTGCGCGCTGCGTCAAATATTCATCACATTAGGTATCAATTGAATTAAGGGGTTATATCACTATAATTTTTATAAAAATGACTTTTTTTATTGCTTCAAAATATACTTTGAATAAAGAACGAAGAGTTGGTTACCTTTTTTTTCATTTAAATTTTGAAGTGAAAGTGAAAAAGAAATGAAAGTAATTTTGTATTTTTATAAGTCTCATTCCCCAAATATTTTTCAACTAGTAACTAGTATTTCTTTGTAATTTTTATTAATTAAGAATACAATTCTTAAATTATTGAAAAAACGATTTTATAAATTTTGTTTTAAATTTAAAACGTCTCACTTTCCAATTCTTTTTATTTAGGGCTAGTAAGTGACAGGAAATTTTATTGTGATTTTTATTTAATAATAACACGTGCCCCAAATGGGGTGAAAATTAAACAAAAATTTGTTAAATTCTGAAATTTTCACAAAAACCAATGTATTTTATTAATTTTGTTTCAAATTAAAAGAAATTTTTAGATGTAAAATAACTCAAACAATGCCTAGAACTCCTAAGCCATAAAAATACGTTTTCATTGTAATATAAGATAAATTTTTAATTTTCAAGATTTATGAATTTACTGATAACGCAAATATATGCAAAATGGACCCGATATTAATTACAACTTGCAGTAGGTATTGCTTTTATTCCTCATCTTGTATTACGATATTGCTGTATTCTTACAAAAGTTTCACACCTATTTCTGCGACATCGTTTACTACTGTAAGGCCATGTTGACAATGAAGAGAATTCCAGGGCGCAGGATCACGATCAGTAAAATCGGATGATATTAAACTAATTAACTAACCATCACGCCGTCTCCCCGAAAGGGTAGGCAGAAAGAATGGACTGTCACACTTTTGCTGATGCGGCACTCCATCCTTCTCTTTTCGCTCCGCGGGAAACGCGCTGTGATGGGTTGCGAACCTCATCGCCACCAATAAGCATCTCCCGCGCACACTTCGATCGTCCAACACCCACAAAATAAATCTAAAATAAATAATGTAAAATACAATGATATAAAATAAAACAACAAAATAAAAATAATTTAACACAAAATGTTATTTTTAGATGGTGCACATATTATCTAATTAATTTATGTTCCATGAATCCATCGTTTTTTAATTTAACACATAATGTAATTACAAATAATGTTTTTTTTTCGATGTTGCACATGTTGACATGGACGATCCGGACTTTTGTGTTTATTTAATTTATGTTACACGTATCCACCGTTTTTTTTAATTAGCTGTAATTAGGCACTTAAGCAGCAAGAACTTTAAAATAATATTGAAGAAATTATTCAAATTGTCATTGGAACAAATGAAAAATTTATTTTTACACCTGTCAAAATTCTTTATAAAAACGATAAAACTAATATAATTTTAACAGCAAAACAATACAAACGTATTACGTGTCACAATTAACTATTATAAAGTGCGGCAACAGTTAAATTGACCAAAACAATTCACTTATACGCGAAATATCTCCAAATTTACAGGAGCACCACATGAATCAAACCAAATTTTCAAAATCAAAATAGAATAAGTTTTAAATTTGAACGATATTTTAAACGATATTATAAGTTTTAAATTTAAATCAGAATATATTTTATTTAACATCTGTCAAAACTGACCACATTTGTAAATTTTTCTTAAATTTTTCATTTATATTTAAATAATATCACTGATGAAGGACTGTTTAACCCGAAACATATTTGGTATTTACTTTTGTTTTTTTTTTAATAAAGTGAGTTATGTGTACTAAGTATATAAAAAAAGAGATACTTTAAGACGCTAAAAAAAATTATTGCGCTTTTTGACACAAAGTCGTATAGTTATTTATGTGTTAATTCTTAAATCAAAATGTAGACGCTTGGAGCCAGAATTATTTGATCATTTTTCTTCGGTCATTTTATATTTTTGTTCAACAGGAATTGTATCAACAAAAAATTCTAAAGCCACGATTTCTACTCTATGTCTTTACCAATACTTGTAACAATACTAAACTATAAATTGATCCATAATATCTCCATTTCTGGATGCAGGCTTCGTTAAACATTTTCCATTTTCCTCAATCCAAAGTTGTCATCGCAAACAAAAACCTATCAAAAAAAGCTAGAATGGCAGTGCACAATGGTGTTCTTCTTCCGACCCTTATGTATGGAAGCGAAGCATGGAACTGGCAAAAGAAGGATGAAAGTAGAATAAATGCAGTTGAAATGAGATCTCTTAGAAGAATGTGTGGATACTCTGTGTATGATAGAGTGCCGAATGAAAATATAAGAAGTGAATGCGGTGCGAATGATAGTGTCATGAACAAAATAATGAAAGGATCATTAAGATGGTTTGGACATATTGAAAGAATGAATGAAGAAAGAATGGTAAAAAAATTATATGTTAATGATGTAAATGGAACCAGAAATAGAGGAAGACCGAGGAAAACGTGGCACGATCAAATAAATCAAATATTGAATGTCGGCCATGTGAGGAGTCAGAGAAATCGACGAGCGTGCATGACACGATGTATGAATGTTGAGGAAGCGAGAGAAATATGTCAGGAAAGAAAAGTGTGGCAGTCCATTCTTTCTGCCTACCCCTTCGGGGAGACGGCGTGATGGTTAGTTAGTTAGTTTCTCAATCCTTTGCGAGTCTTATTAATCTTCATCCCCGACTGTTATAAGGTCGTCAGCCCATCCATTGTGGAGTCGACTGATGCTCCGTTTTCCCTCTCATGGTATTTAATACTCTGGGTGCACAACTATCTGTTCCCTGTCCAGCGACATGTCCTGCCATTTTCCACTTGGCAACATGGTCCACCACATCGACAAGCTTTGTCCGGCGTCTGATTTCGGAATGGTGTATTTTGTCCCTCAGATTTACGTTAAGCATTTGTCGCTCCAAAGCCTCAGCTTGCGCGTGGTATTGTCTATCCAACGGTATGTTTAAAAAAATCTTTTTTGGCTCAAGCTTGTTTAAAACATTGAAATAATACTGGTTCGTGTCCAGACAAAAAACAATGCATGCTTCATCGGTTGACACCAAAATGGATACAATGACCTAACTCCAGTCGGGGTAAGAATGCGAATGAGAGTAGCATATGATAGAGAAAAATGGAGAATGTTTAAAAAGGTTTACATCCAGCGGTGAAGATGTAAATGATCAATTGGTTTTTAAGGGTATTAGCAAGAATAAAGTGGACATTCACCAAAAAAGTCCTATATAAAACAACATCTTAAATAACTCAGTGACTTAAAAGTCTAGAAAGAATCCAGTATAAACTCTGCTGGACAGTCTTCAAAGCGCTACATGGCACCAAGTTATATATCCGAACTCTGTATAACGGATAGCCTAAATCCAAGGCAATCTACACTTCGCTCGGCAAACTCCTCTGCAATAGGAAGATTAGTTGTCTTAGTACAAATTTCAGGGATCGAGCAATTGTGGTAGCTGGCCCATCAGCTTGGAACAATCTACCTTCATACCTTTGGTGCATAAATGATCCGACAGATTTCAGGTCAAAGCTGAAAACCCATATTTTTTATATTTCATACCTAATTTAAAACTTATTATAATTTTGAACCGTTTGCGAATATCAGATGCGGCGTTCATATTTAGATTTTTAGATTTAAAACACATCTTAATGCGCCCTTGAGGTGATTACATCACAAAAACGATACTATGAAAGTAAGAATATCATTATTATTCTTATTATTATTATCTACTGAAGCAATAGTTGCCGAAGCATTTTTTGATGATACAATTCCTACCGAAAAAAAAACAAAGAAGACCAGATCATTCAAAGAAAAAGAATCAGCGGGTTTTGGCTCCGGGGATCTATATTTTTATTTAAAGATGTTGGAATTTACACACAAATAGCTATATAACTTTGTGTAAAAAATCACATCCAGTTTTTTTAAGTAAGCACACGATTATAGTATTATTTGCCGTTTTCTTTCTCATTTAGCAACACTAAGTGTAAATCGTGCGATTCAAATATCACGTTTCATGAAAAAAGTTCTCGGAACTAGGCTTCAAATTAGTTATATATTACATTATTCTGATATTCTTCTGATATTATTATATTCTACGGATTGTGAAAGTTTTTAGAGATGGATATTAGTGTCCGATTTTTCATTTTTTGTCTTAAAACCGATGTTAAACCGATCAAATACGACGAGCTGTTTTAAAAGATGCAACAAAAGAGGCTCACTCAAAAAAAAGTTCGAGAAAAGAAAACGAGAAAGAATAATTATAAGTGAATAATCCATTCTTTTACCGAAACACTATGATACCTTAACATTTTAAACTGTCAAATTAAATTACTTTATTTTTTGTATCACATTTGTATTTTATTTGACATAGGAACAAATACACACAAAGATTCGAAAAATCACAAAAATTTGACATTTGATATATTATTGTAATACCTAATGATGTCAACATAAGTTGATGAAATAGCTGTCGCGTAAAATAAAATAAAATTGTGATACAAAAAACAAAGTTATTCAATATAACTGTTTACAATATAAGTGTATTATACTCGTATTTTCGCTGATTATAATTGTTTTTTTTATTTCTTCTATATTCGCCATAATTTTGTGTAGCGGGTGTTTAATGTTTATTTTATATACTTTGTATACAATACACACTTTATTAAAAAATATTAAAATTATTTTTTATTAATAAACTCTAATTATTTTCCTTTTGGTAACTCTCTATCTCCTGAAAACGGAGGTACAGTATTTTCCAAACATGAAAATATTATTTTTTAAACTATTTTTTTAAGCTTTAAAACTATTTACTATAGAATTGGAGTGTTTTAAAAAATAATAAATTAGTTTAAAACTGATTTGTGTGAGAAATAAAAACACAAAATTTGAATTAAAACGATTTACAACATCAGTTTTCTAGAAGTTTTATTTTATTTTTTTGGGAATGCTACATTTCGCCCTTCCAAGGCATTGTTCAAATGAATAACATGTCATTCCCATAAAATAAATTAAAACATCTAGAAAGCTGACGTTTTCGATAGTATTAATTATTGATTATGGAGTTTTATATCATTGTTCAAGAAACAAAAAGCAAACTTTGAACGTAAATTAAAGATCTCTCTCTTTGTAATTTGTGACGTAGGCAGGACCTCGACGAAGGTAATTAGAAGACAGTAACGACCAGTATCGTTGATTGTGATGTTCCCTGGATTAGCAAGCGGCCTACTCCCGAGGGCGGGGGTTCTACCCAGCTCCAACAATAGACTACACACAATAAACGAGAACGCTATCTGTCTCCATTGTTGCTCGGAATTATAGGCACGCCTCAACTGTTGAATGCATAATTTCCCCCAAACACCGTGTGAACAACATCCGGCATTCTAGGACGCATTTGTTTGGTTACATCCTACTCACCTATTTATATAATACTCTGTTACGCATACCCAAGGGCAGGACTAATTTTAACCCTTCATAGATTATACTAAAATTAGAGCACAATGAATGTTGGGAGGTAAAAAAATCATAAGGGAATGGCCAAAATAGCTTCTTCAAAATGAAACCGGTGTTATGCAACCCATCGAATGGCGAATCAGAATAGTTTTATTTTATATGCTACCCGTCTTGTTCTACGGTATCAAAACAAGGATATTGACAAAAGCTATCACTACAAAGTTGGATGCCTTTTATATAATAAATGGATATAGAGTTTAATATTTAAAATAATTTTAAATAAACTTGTTAACACTGTAAAATTCCATAATGACGAATTTTTATGAATTGAAACACTGTTTTTTCCACTTTTGAGTTTATTTTTCTCGACATGTTTCGAAAGCTTACACCTTCATCATCGGGAGAACGATATAAACTCTCCCGATCATGAAGGTGTAAGCCTTCGAAACATGTCGAGAAAAATAAACTCAAAAGTTGAAAAAACAGTGTTATAATTCATAAAAATTCGTTATTTTAAATAACATGGACAGACAGTCATAAACGAGGTAGTACTGCAGGGAAGAAAGAAAAAGAAAATGGCATTACCATAAAACGTGGGAAACTGGAATACTTCGGGCACATTATGAGAAACGATAAATACAAAGTGCTGCAACTGATTGTCCAAAGTAAATAAAACGGAAAACTGTCGGGAGAAGAAGAAAATCCTGGAAATTTTCTTCGACAATGGTTCGGTTGCAACATCCCTGTTTAGAGCTGCCGTATCAAGGGTAGAAATAGACTCGATGCTTTCAACCTCCGATAGGACACGAAAAACAAAATGAAGAAGAAGTTCTTTAATGTTTCAATCCTAGGAATTGGTTTGTATCAAAGTGTATTTACATCTTTGCTAGTTCTTGGGATACCATTTAGGTATTTTTAATGTAGTTGTATCCTATTACTTTCCACATTTTAGTAAACAACCGGTTATTTGAACTCAATTACTGGATACATTTTTTTTGTAATTGGTTAATTCTCATGTGGTATGGTGTCTATAGACCCTTTTAACTGTCACGTGACAGCGTAAGTATTTTTTTTCACACTGTCATTGCCAAGAATCAAACCCAGGAACTTCAATATGACACTTATTGCAGTTGCCACTCTTCCACGAAGGCAGCCAATATATAATACGAATGAAAACATCAGTTTTCTAGAAGTTTTATGTTATTTTATATTACAGAAATAACATATTTCACCATTCTAAATCATTTGATATTTCCTTAGCATGACGAAATATGTAATTCCAATAAAATATTATAAAACTTGCAGAAAACATTTTCATTCGTATTAAATAATGAAGATCAATATTCACTCTTTTTCCAGCACCACTTTTTATTGAAATTTATTTTGTCCGACTCTTTTAAACATAGATAAGTATTTCCCAGATATAAAATAATCGATCCGAAGAAATTTCAAACTGTTAAATTAAATAACTTTGTTTTTGTATCACAATTGTATTTTATTTTACGCGACAGCTGTTTCATCAACCTATGTTGACATCATCAGGTGGTACAATTGTGATACAAAAACAAAGTTATTTAATTTGACAGTTTAAAATGTTAAGGTATCATAGTGTTTCGGCCTAAACAAAGGACTATTTAAAGAAATTTCACTTATAAAATATAATAAATATATTAGTATGAAGCGAGTTTGAATTAAGAAAAGAAACTTCTACAAATATTCCAAGGGGTATTTTTAAGTATAAAGCCTGGAAACAAACAGTCGCAGACGTCATTATGTAGCCACCCTTATTGTTTGGAAGGATCTTAAATCACGCTTGAGTTTAATTAATTTAAAGCCTGCCCTGAATAACTGGAAATGTGTTCATTCAATTAACAAGATAAAGGTTATAGTGACGGATGATAATTAACTTTTCACTTGAACGCAACACAATTAAGGGAATATTCGTAAATCCCGGCACAAGTTTATCTCAATGCCGGCTCTAATCGTTTTCGTGTTGGGAAATTTTATATGAACATTGTGGTCAACCGAAATATAATATTTGGAAGGGGATATATAAGAGACTTTTCTGCAAACCAATCTCTAGGGCAGAAACTAAAAAAACAGTTGATAAATGATTAAATATAGAGTTTTACAACAATCAACATATTGTATAATAAATTAATTTCTCTTAGAGTATTTAAAAAAATGGATCCCTGAGAATTTGTAGAATCTAAATTGTTTTATCGGTACGAAAATATTGAATTTAAGAAAATACAATAAAAAGATTAAATATTATAATATAATTATATTTGAATAACTTCTCGGAAACATTGTATTATCAGAAACCTTTTTTGCACTTTTCACAAACATGTTTCGGAACACAAACTTTCCGTCTTAGGTGTAGGTATGAATTTAAACAGTTAAATGAAAGAGAGTTATAGCATAAATATATACTTAATAACTAGTGAAAACGTGTAGGTTGGAAAAAATAAATTTAGCGGCAGGGTAAATTGTTGTTTAGCTAGAATTATGAGACAGAGGAAACAAATCAATTATGGGACTAAAAGTTAAGTTTAGTTGGGTGTTTATAATAATCTTCGTTGTTTTTAATGACTTTTTTGATTTCAAAAATTTCTAGTTATATTTCTTTTATTTATGTGTAAAATTTCAACGTCATCTTTATAAAACGAATAATCTCTTTCAATGAGATGATTTGCAAATAGTGAAAAATTATTATTGAAAATGAAAAGCTTCGCTTCCGCCGGAGCTTCGTCAGGGTAACAGAATATACTAAGTATATTAATTAATATTATCAGTAAAACATAGTATTTATTAATTAATTAAGTATATATTTATTTATATAAAAGTATCATATAATCAGTATATTCTGTCACCTGACGAAGCTCCGGTGGGAGCAAAACCGGTTGGTGTTTATAACGAATAAAGTAGATTATATACAAATTTTACACGTGTATTATGATGTCACACCACAAATTAAGGGTTTCATACGAAAGTGACAATAACATAGCACCTATCACATTGGCTACCTATCACATGTCATGAGAATCAATATAATAGTTAAAATAAATTGTATGCAGTAATTGGGTTCAAACGACCTGTTGTATACAAGGGGGGAAAAAAGTAATAATGAGATTGTTATCATACGAGATATTTCAATTAGACGTACACCTGTAGTTATTATTTATCTAAACTGGGACAGAATTCTGGAACAGGTTGTAAAGTTTAGATATCTGGGAGTGGATCTGCTCAGTCAAAATGATCTTGTCAGTGAAACAATAGGACAAATCAACAAGGCTTCGGCGGTATCAGGTTGTCTCAAGGATATAATTTGGAAAAACAAGTATATGAGAACTGACAGTAAGGTCAGAATATATAAAACATGCGTAAGGCCTATACTGACATACAGCATTGAGACCAGAGCGGATACCACAAGAACGAAGGCTAAAGTACGGGTGGCAGAGATGAGGACGCTGAGGATGATAGCAGGAAGGACTATTCGCGATAGGGTGAAGAACACGGCCATCCACGAGATCTGCAAGGTGGAGAATGTCGTGAGATGGAGCAGACTGGAATGCGCACGTTCAGAGGATGGACCCCACCAGAATCCCACACGCTGTGGCGCATCAGATTCCTGCCGGCTTCCGTCCCCCCGGAAGACCGCCGAAAAGATGGAGAGATAGCTGGGAGTCAACCTCCCAAGAGAGGCCAGCCTGATTTCAGGAACAGACCAAAGGTCTATAAGGAGAAGAAGAAGAAGAAGGAGTGCAATTATTTTACTGTCATCATTATTGTTTAATACGATGGTGTTAAATGTATGAAAAAAGGTAAAATAGAAAAATTAAAATCGAGAAACTAACATGCATATATTATCAAAATAAAAAAGGTCGAAAATTCTCCCACTACAATCTATTGTAAAATTGATGAAACTTACACACTGAAAACACATTAAAAAACTGAGATATTCAGCTCTTATGTTATTTCTGGGAGAAAAAACCTGTATTTTACTTTCAATATTGATATCGTGACTGTATTTTAGTAAATTTAATAATGTTTACTGAAGGTCGAAATAAAGAAAATCAATTGGACGATTTCTAATGGGCAGTTTTTAGTTGTTGAAGTACCAACTTTATTTATACTCGTATTTAGTGGTTGTTACAAGACTTGAAACCATAATTAATGTAATTATAACTTTTAAATTTGACTGCCGCTCGTATTTAGTACTCATCCATAATCATGAATCGACCCTAAGAATATTAAAATATTCAACCATTAGAAAAGTTTTGATTTTAAGTATTTCCTACTCGCTTTAAGTATTTCCGTAATACGCCTGATTTAAAAGAAGCAGTAGATTGTTTTTTTCAGTTTTTTTTTCCAAAATCAGATTTATATTACAAAACCTTAACAAAAATGACAAAACGATGATAAAAGCGGATAGTGAGCTCATTAAGGAGACACTTACTATATAGGGAATCAGACAGGGCGACAGTCTCGGTCCGTTTCTTTTTAATTACATCGTGGACAAGATCATAGAGGAGGTCGCATCTCTTAAGCTCGGATATGGTATGCGAGAAAAGCTCATCTATGTGGTATGCTATGCTGACGATACAACGATACTGACAGAAAATGAAGACGATCTACAACGAATGCTTTATCCCATCATGGATTTGAGAAATATAATATAACGATATCCGACAAAATGTCTAAAAATATCTAGCACAACAACCTCTCAGATGCAACCTGGTTATTGATGATAGACCCATAGAACAGGTCATGTCATTCAGATATCTGGATGTGGAGATATCTTGTTGCAGCGATCTGTATAGTGAAATTAAAAACAGTCTAATAAACCAGCAGTTATCTTCGAATGCCTGAGAGGCACTGTTTGGTAGAATAAGCATATCCTTGTGCAAAGAAAAGTCAGGATATACAAAACATGCGTCAGGCCCAAAATGACTTTCGGAATCAAAGGAAGAACAGACACTATCAGAACCAAAAATGTCTTAAGTGTAATAGAAATGAAAACATTGCGACATATTATGAGTTGAAACCTTAGAAAAATGATACTTAACGAAGAGATTTGCAGATCCTGCAAAACTGATGACATAGTGAGATGGATTAGGCAATGAAGACGATTCTGGAGGGACCACATCGAGAGGATTTACCCGGTGAGGGTTCTCAAGATCTCGATGCGCGAGACTCCAGAGGGCCGCTGACCACAAGGACGACTGCCAAATAGATGGAGAGAAAGCTGCACGTTACAGGACGAATTTTTATATTATTTGCAAGATCTACACTAAGAAGAAGAACAATAAGGATTTAACATTTCATTAATTATTTTAAATTCAAAATCAACAATAATAAATGCGTAAACATTTTTTTTGATAATTCTGATAACAAAATATAAATTTTGTCGTAGCAGGTAATTGGCTTAACTTTATTTTTTCATATATAAATAAATAAAATTACAATATCAGCTGTCGAAGTTGTCGAAATAATTACAATATAGCTTAACATTATTTTCTTCTTCTTAGTCGTATTCTTCATGACTGAGGGTCATGTTCATCCCATAAACCATTCACCATGAGTCAGACTCCAGGGTGCACCAGTCAGTGCCCCGGTTTGATCTTACGAGTGAATCGGTTGCCGTCCTTGTGGCCCTGGTTTCCTTATACTTTTCCAATTATTATGAGCTCTTCAAGGATGTTTTAATATCTCCGGGCTATATCACCATATTATATAACACTTTCTGGGAGCACACCCGTGAGGGTCTAACCCTAATACCCAGCTCGTAGACTATCGATTGGTTCGTTCTTTGCGTCCTCCGGGGCATCCGCAGCATTTGTCACCAGTACCACATCGCGAAAGCATCGGTTTTTCAACCTCTCTGATGCTCGCATAGTCCAAGACTCCCACCCATATAGAATATGAAGAATAGAAGGGTTTGAACCTGTCTCATCTTGTTCTTCTTAGAGATATTTTTTTCTTGCTATATCTTGGTTTGGTTTGTCATGGCAGTTTTAGCCATTTGGTTTCTGCGCAGGATCTCCATCTCGCAACTCCTGGTTATTTATCGTGATCCCAGGTAGATAAACTCATTTACAATTTCTTAGTCTGAGATAGACCCCGTATTTCGAAGTGGTTAGCTCTGTATATTCTCATGTTTTCGATCTGTTGATCCTCAGTTCCGTCAGTTCACTCTCCCTTTCGATTCTTCCAATAAGTTCTGTGTTTTCATCATCTGCCTACCTCAAATTGTTAATCCTAGTTTCACCAACCGATATGCCGTGGTCTCATCCCTCCGACACTTTTCGCATTATATATTCGCTGTTTTACCATACGGTTGTTTCACTATACGGCTGCGAGACTTGGTGCCTGGGCGAAAGAGAGCGCAAAAGTCTGGAGGCGTTTGAAATGTGGATCTACCGACGAATCACCCATGTTTCATGGAGGGAACACGTTACACATAAATAGGTTCTCAGCAGATGTGAAGATATTAGGCACATGTTGAACACCATAGCGGAGAAGCGCGCGAGATGGATGGTCAAGTGTAGCGACACGAATGTTTCCTGCATTATGTATTGGACGGAATGGTCGAGAGATCGATTGGCCAATTGGCAGAGGACAACCTTGCCAAGAGTACCTAGACCATATGGGCTGCACCTCTTATGCGGAGTTAAAGAAGTTGCCGAAGACCGAGCTGAGTGGAAGAGGAGATGCATCGCCTTGCTGCAGACCATTCTTTAGATTGAGACCGGAGATTAAGTATATTCGACAAAATAGATATTAGACAAAAATTATACCATAGACAACGATAATTATACGATGCCAACATCGGTTGGCAAAACAGCTGTCGTGAAAATTTCATTAAAATTGAATAAATAATTCGTTATAAATAATTTGATAATGAACAAAGTTTTAAATAAATCAATAAAAAGTGGTTTGTTAAGGTGTCCAGCGTTGAAAAACTTATTTTTCTGACGAGTATTAAGGTTTGACGTGGGTTTAAGACATTTTACCACCATCACGAACTAAAAGCACCCACTTAAGGCTAAAAAGCCTTTTTTGTCATTTGCGACGATTTTCAATAACCGGGTAAATGAGTAAAGCTTACAAGAAACTTTGCCTCTAACTCCTAAAGTTGACATAGATTTGGCGCCTTTGATCTTTTGAATTGGAGAATCTCAATTATTGTCGTGTTTATAAATTAGAGGGTAATTCATAACTTTTAATATTCGAAAAATTTGTTACGCAGAAAAAAAATCAAAGCAAACATATTTTTTTTTTTTTAATTACCACAATATTAAAACGATTATATTATAAATGAATATTTATTGTCATGTATCGAAGGTTTTATACCACGATCATTAATTTATATTGTTCTGCTAATGATTATCTTTTGTTGAGAAAAATAATCTTAAAATTGGGGAAAGACTATGTTCTGATTTATTAAAATTCATTATTATGGAATTCCAGAGAGTTTAAGTCTTAAGTTTTAAAAAATACAGAATAAATAAATCCATAAAATTTTATAAACGTTATTTCACAGAGTACATTTTAAATAAACAAAATTTTAATAAAAAAAACTATTGAATTTCTAGACGTTGTATTATATTTTATGTAAAAGCCACGATTCGCCTGTCTGAGGTAGTATCAAATGGCAAATGTTTTACTGGATAATGCCTTATACAGGCGAAACTTGTCATTCACATGAAATATAATAAAACTTTTGAAAAACAGGCGTTTCCATTCGTATTAATTATTAAATATTGAGTTTAATATGAGTCTTCAAGGCTCAATAAATATATTTGTCATTTCACCTACATAAAAGATTACACACTTTTAAATTTTTGATCAATATTCGGTTTTTCTATAAAACCATTAGTATAGGTAATATAATTATATTTTTTTAAAAGTCATCAGTGGAAAAATGAAGATATGATGATTATTTTAACTATTCAATCAAAATGTGTTTTCCACTTTAAAAGGTGGAAAAATAGTGTTTTTATTTATAAAATATTTAGCTTATTTTGTATTACTGACATGACTTTAACTAACTAACTAACTAACTAACCATCACGCCGTCTCCCCAAAGGGGTAGGCAGAAAGAATGGACTGCCACACTTTTCTTTCCTGACATATTTCTCTCACTTCCTCAACATTCATACATCGTGTCATGCGCGCGTGTCGATTTCTCTGACTCGTCATATGGCCGATTTTATTTTTATTGTCTCGATAATATTTAATACATAAACACATTATTAAAATATAGTACTTACCCTTAGTTTTAAACTGCAATATACACAAATATAATATTAGGTCCTTACATATGAAATTGGCGTTTTGTATGGGAGGAACATAAAATTGATTTTTTTTTAAATATAATGTATTTATTTAATCAAAGTATGTACCATTGCTATCTATGCACTTTTGCCATCTCATAGGTAGTTCATCGATCCCTTTACTAAAAAAAACATTCGGACGGGAATCAATAAAATCTTTGAAGTCGGTTTGGACTGCCCCATCGGAGTTGAATTTTTTCCCTTGCAAGAAGTTATCCAAATTTCGAAAAAAATAGTAATCTGTTGGGGCAAGGTCCGGAGAGTACGGTGGATGTCTTAGACATTCCAATTGAAGCTCTTCTAATTTGGTAGCCGTCTGTTGTGCAGTGTGTGGTCTAGCGTTATCATGAAGCGGCAGTGGCCTAGAGCGATTAACCAGCCTCGGTTGTTTAGCAGCTAGCTTTTCCATCATGTTTTGCAGTTGCTGATAATAGACATCTGCCGTAATCTTTTGGCTAGATTTAAGAAAGCTGTAGTGAACGACACCAGCACTAGTCCACCAAACGCTCGCAAGTAACTTTTTTGGAGTCAATTTTCGCTTGGGGCATGGTTTGGCTGGTTCGGCAGGGTTCAGCTATTGCGATGAGCGCTTCCGATTATCATACAGGATCCACTTTTCATCACAGGTAATGATTCGATTCAAAATCCCTTCATTATTGTGCCGGTTGAGTAATGCAACGCAGCAGTCAACGCGCGTTTGTTGATTTGCTTCACTAAATTCGTGAGGTACCCACCTTTCAAGCTTTTTCACCTTTCCAATTTGCTTCAAGTGGATTAAAACAGTTTTATCACTAACACCGCAGCCTGCAGCTAGTTCGGACGTGGTTTGCGATGGATCCGCTTCCACAAAAGCCTTCAATTCTTCATTATCAACTTTGGTCTCCGGACGTCCACGGGGCTTGTTCTGCAGGTCGAAATTTCCAGAACGAAAACGTTGGAACCAAAAACGCACTGTGTTTTCTTTTGCGGCACCGTCGCTATACACATCATTAATCCTTCGAGCCTATTCTGCAGCACTGGTGCCACGGTGGAGCTCGTACTCGTAAATAACGCGATATTTCAAGTTTTCCATTTTGTAAACTGAGTGACGTAAAGAAAAAAAACAATTGAAGAAAAAACAACTGAATTGTAATTTTCGAAACACAAATACTTGAGTAAATAGCTGTATAAATTTGAATTTGGAATTCCTAACCAAAAAGAAAATATTTGAGATCAAAGTTGCCAGTACGGCAAAACGCCAATTTCATATGTAAGGACCTAATATTAAAACACAGAACTTTTTAAATAAAATAATTAGTACGAAGCACAAATGCACTAAAAATTTCACTTGTCTTGTACGCATACCTTTATGACTCATAATTGAAGAGTTGTTGGGCAAAACATTACCTGTATTTCTTTTGATGAGGGTCTTTGCTACCTATTGTGATAAGAAAATTCGTGGAATTAAAGGGTTGTTTTTGTCTAGCTAGCTTGTACTAGGCGAATCATAGTGCGATGGTTCAAAAATTTAAATCTGGTGATTTGTGTTTGAAAAATGAGCCTCGAAGTGGACAACACCATGGCGGATGAAGCAGCCATGAAGTCTGGAATCAAAGACGACCCGATGCTGACCATTGAGAAATTATTGGAAAATATCGGGACATCAAAGGATCCTTAAGAAGTTGGGCAAGAAAAATAAGGTTTTTGGGTCCCACACGCATTAACCGACCGCAACGTGGCTCAACGGCTCAGCAACAGCAGATTATTGCAAGAAAAATAACAATAAAGCCCATTTCTTTGTGACTTAGTGACTGGTTATGAGAAATAGTTTTTTTTTCAAACGAAACGAAAAAAAATGGCTTAAATGCGGACAAAATGCCGTTTCAACCCCTAAACTGTCACATTCTAAAAAAAGGGTTATTATGTGTATGGTGGGATTCGAAAGGAATCATTTACTTCGAACAATTGCCACAAGGTCGGACAGTGTCGGCAGAGTTATACTGTCAACAGTTGGATATCTTAAATGAAGCACTACGCCAAAAGAGGCCAGTTTTGGTGAATAGACGCACCATTGCTCTTTAGCAAGATAACGTGCGACCTCATGTTGAGAAATTGACGCGTAAAAAATCTTAGGTAGGTCACCCTGTTGCATTTTCCATACTCGCCGGATCTCGCACCATCTGATTCTTATTTATTTCATTCTATGGAACATTTTTTATGAGATCAAAATTTCAATTCCTTAGAAGAGGTGAATACAGCCCTATCAGAATATTTTCAGTCGAAATCCGCTGAATTTTACAAGAAGGGCATGGATGATTTGAAAGAAACGGTGGCAGAAGGTTATATATAATATGGGGAATCATTTTATGTTAGAAAAATTAAATAAAGTAAAAGAAAATTTGTTGAATTTCATTAAAAAAAACGACATTACTTATGGGTACCCCTAATACTTATCGATTAATATTAATATACACTAATGAAATAAATATTAATTACAAACATTTTCACTTGTAATATAATTACTTAGATATTATTAAAATGTATGAGATAATATTTGTTTTTATTATAACTATTCCGTGGTTCAATATTAATGAGTAATATAAAAGAGCCTAATTGTTTTAATTTTATTAAGATGGCCTGCGCATAATCACAATTAGATCGGAGATTCTATGACAAAAGATTTGGTTAACATGTTTTAATTTTGATTAATATGTAGAACAATTATTTTTTTATATAAAAATATCATAATTATTTTAAAAATTAACAATCTATGGTAAACAAAACAATTGGTGAGGAATCGCTTCTTTTATATTGGAAGTAGAATGTAAAGCCTATTTTTCAAGAGAGTAATCTGTATTGTTAACACAAACTTACCAATGAGTGTGAATTTCGATAAAGTACGCAATAACTGGCCAATGTATGCACTATAATCAAAAACAGGTAAATAGCTACGGAGATATCACATCCCCTTGCCTGACTCCCCGTCGTAGTTCAATCGGTTTGGTCTTCTGGTCTTGGATTTGCACGGACATTGTGGCATTAATTTAAAGGCATTTTAATACCTGCACGTAATTCCAATCAATCTGACTTCGCTGCAGAGACTCCAGAACAGCCCTAGCCTCGACAGAATTGAAGGTCTTCTCATAGTCCACAAAGGCAAGGCATAGGGGCCGATTATATTCTTCTGTTTTCTCGATAATCTGCTGGATAACTATAAGTTTTTATTTGAGATTAAATCAACTTTAACAATGGTGTGTATTTAACGGTATCAACGAAAATTCTTTTAGAAAAATATAAAGGTGAAAGGCCGTTCTTCGTGCTTTTATTCATCTAAAACCTTTTGATGTCTCATTAAAACCTTTAACAGATTTTTTGCGGCAAAGCTCCCTCTTTTTCCGTGCCTAATTAACAAAATTGGAGTTGATGAAACTATTATTCATCAGCCATCTACCACCGGGCTTTTCATCCTACCTTTCCTAACGTTACAGCACTAACGAGTAATGAGGCATCAAAGACGCCCGACTATATACAGATGTTATGTGTATTCACACGTAATCCAATGTTTTTTTTTTATATTTCCTTGAGTAATTACGAATGAAATTGGTTCTTTACCTGTGGTGTCGGATTGATAGTACGACGAATACTGTTGTAGAAATAAGGTTCGTGGAATCTGAATTTATTCATTAAGTATTTATTAATATTCATCATTAAAAATATTTATCAACAATTAAATTAACAGACATATACCTGGAACACTAAATATTATAATAAAATATTGAAAATATAAATATTTAGTATATTGTTTAATCTTCTGATTTCAGAATATTCCAGTGAACTGCCGAGACATTAATTAATTTTATATTCATTATTTACAATGATCTTCTTCCATCAAACAAGACAACAAAATTATCGAAATATTAAGGAAATAAACCCTGTAAAATAACATTCTTAAATTAAAATCTAGCGCTCATCTAGTTTACTAAAATACTTTATAATTCGGATTACTTCCACGTCAATTTAATTCAATTTTGTAGGTTAAAATTAATTTTTAAAAATTAATAAATGTTTTAATGAAAATGAATGAAAATTCATATTTTCTAGAACATTTATTATTTATGGAAGTGGCGTGTTTCGCCTTGTTAAGGCATTTAAAAATTAGACATATGTTTCGCTTTGTAAGATATTTAAAAATATTACATGACATGTTTCACTTTGTTGAAACACTATATTTTTCCATATCTTATGTTAATCAAGTGAGAAAAAAAATTATAAAAAATATATATATTAACGATGTAAACGAGATGAAAACCAAGGAAAATGTGGCACGATCAAATAAATCAAATATTGAATGTCGGCCATGTGAAGAGTCGCAGGCGGAGAAATCGAAGTGGGTGCAAGACACTATGAATGAATGTTAAGGAAGCGACAGAAGTATATCAAGAAAGAACAGTGTGATACATTATTTCTGCCTACCCCGAGAGAGACGGCGTGATGGTTAGTGAGTCAGTTGTTATTTGAACAAGGCAGAACACGTCAATACAAACCATGATATTAAACCTTCAATAGATTTAATATTTTCACTATTACTATTTCTATTTTGTTGGATCGCTCTACACAACATAACAGCGTAAGCCAAATCGATGTAAAGGGTATTGCTATATCATAGTGATTCCCGGGACAGTTGATAGCTAGCTAATCTATCACCATTTTATTGTCACATGACTTCTTCACCAGACCAAAGACATTGTGACAATCATATTGCCATGAATCGAACCCGGGACCTTTGGAGTGGTGGTCAAAGAACTTACCTCTCGGCCACAAAGGTCGTAATGATTAAAATGTATTAATGGTTCCATATTTTATTTATCTATTACATGATTATTTTCAAAATAAACGCTTAACTCATCTAAAAACTTATCAAACATTTGAGATATCGTATATAACCTAAAAATATGGGAAACTTTTGGCTTACATTTTAAATTAATAATTAAATTAAGCGCTCTTTTATTATTATTTCTAATATTGAAAAACTGGTTTGTCGATGCGAGCGAGCCTGTCAAAATTGGTTGCTGTTAAAATAAAGACAATGGTAGAAGTAGTTCTTAAAAAACATAGTTTAATTTTAAATAATAATAATAATAAACTTCCATCAAGTTCTGTAAAATAATAAGATTATCTTATTATACATTTTAGATTTCGAGAATGGGAGTTACTGTTTTTGTATTCTAAAAAGCAGTCAATTTTCTTTTTGAAAAGTTAAACAGAGTAAATCTGTATGCCGAAATATGTTGGGAATCTATACCTAAGATGTTCAAGCATCAAGTTCATACTAAGATATTTCGAAAACAACAACGCCTCTTTCATAAATTAAGATAAAGGATATCGGTATACGGAATATCAGGCCTCTCGTACGTGAATTATAATAATTAATATCGTTAAAGTTTTTGATTTCGGCGCCATACAGTTACGCCGGTGAGACCTGGACTGGGCCAACCGACGTGAATCAATTTAAATTTCGAACTCGCTGAGGTCCGGCGGGAATGGAACTCTATACGAACTTAGACACCCCCGCGTCTAACGAAATTAAATCATCAAAATTATTCATACATTTTACGGAGTCCCTAATTTAATTTATAACTCATGCCAAACGATTTGCGCGACGAGAATTTAAAATTACTTAAATAGTTTTAAATTTCCCCCTCGTTTCACTCAATTTAGTTTCTTGTAACATGGAGGAATGTTATTTTAAACCCAAAATGCTTTATATTTTATTTATGTTACCTTGATCTTTGTCGTCAAATTATACACAATTAACCTTAGAAGTACTCTGAAACTTAAAGCTGGCAAAATAAAGATGAAAGCAGGATAAATGCCTTAAAAATAATATATCTGAGAAGAATGTGTGGGAAAACGATATATGATAGAATAAAATGTTCATATGAAACACTCACTTTGTGGTTAAACATTTTAAATATAGAAAATAAATAAAACACATTGTATTTAACCAAGGTATGGTTATTATATTTGATGCCAAATAGTTTCGCTTGGACCCAAGTTTCATCAGGCAGTATAACAGCTAAACAAGAACACAAACTTTACATGTGCATATAACAAACGGTGGTGAAATCAGAAGAGGGGGTGCGAGAGGGAGAGGAATAATCAAAAAATTGTTTACCTTTGGAACAGCATAGCAATTTTCTAAGAAATTCAAATTAATGTAAATTTGGTAAAAATAAATACAAAGAATGCGAAGTCAGGGTGGTGGGGGTTAGAGAGAGAAAGAAAGAGATAAGAAAATATATTGATTATCCCTCTCTCTCTCTCGCACCCTTCATCTGATTTCACCACCGTTTGTTATATGTTTATGTAAAGTTTGTATTCTTATTTATTTGTTATACTGTCCTGATGAAGCTTGGGTCCAAGTAAAACTAGTTGGCATCAAATATAATAACCATACCGTGGTTAAATACAAAGTATTTTATTGGTTTTATATTTTTAATGACTACCTTACGACAAAATAGGAATGAAAGAGTTAGGCAGATAATTGCATCATAAATAAAATTTGGAAAAGGATCCCTGAGATAGTTTGGACATATGGAACAAATGGACTAGAGAAGAATGGTTTTAATATTGTATTTATCAAATAGTAAGAGTTAAAAGAGTAGCCAGGGAAGACCAAAGAAAACGTGTCATGACCAAATTAATCAATTATTAAAAGGCAGCCACATTCAAAGTCGGAAAAATCGATGAGCGAATGTAGAGCATAGGTTTCCAACCTTTTCTGGACCACCACCTCCTTTACAAGAAAAATAAATGCTCAACGCCCCACCTCCCCTAAAAGTTATCCCAAATATTTAGAATCTCATAGTTAAATTTAAAAAAAAAATCGTATTATTGAATCTATTTTAAATTTATCAGTAATAATTTACTCATGAAAACAGTAATTTCAAAGTCATTATTATTATTTTCTAAAATAAGTTCCCCACGGCCGCCCCCCTTGAATGCTTTAATTTATTTCTAAAAATAAAAATATTCATGTCATCCAATTTTATGTAGGTATATCTGAATGGAATCTTTCAATTAAGTTTTCATCCAGTTCCCGAACTACTGAAATATGTGATTTTTGCCCACGCGATAAAAATGATAATATCAAAGATTAATTTGCTTTTGTGGTACGTGATTTACGTGTTTTTTATTTGTCCTTTTTAGACTGTTTTTTACCTGCCCACGCCCTCAATGTGCCATCTCAACTCCCCCTAATTTTCTCTCCCCTGAGTCTTCTACTGCTCCCCTGAACAAGGGAGGGGGGGGGGGGCTATCGGCCACGTTAAGATACTAGGATGTAGAAGAAGTTCGAGAAGTATATCAGGACAGAACAGTATGGCGGTCCATCCTCTCAGCCTTCCCCTCCGGAGGAATGGCTTGGTGGTTTAGTTAGTTATTTAGTTGTTTTTGACACTTACCCATTTCATCACAATTTCTTATATTTATATCCACCGTATAAATTTTTTGTCGACAATGGAAGTTTCTTGGACAACGATCTGAATTTCTATTAGGTCCGTTTTCCTGTAAGGCAAATTAACAAATTCAATATAATAAGTTTTGAAATCGTCATGTAACTTTTAATGAGGAGTCACATCCAATCTTTCATATTTTCACATAATGCTCACCCCATAAAAACATACTTAAGAAATGATGAATTCCATTTAATAACTGAAAATTCAGTACATTTGACTCTGCGAGTCGATAAAGAGTGATTCATAAGAAGACTTACGGTTTATTATTAAACTAGTTTGAAAAAAAAAACATTACGTAGTTTCATACTTATTAAAAAAAGTCTTGCGATGACTGTCCTTTTATAATCTCGTGTAATAAAGATATTGATAAAACGAGTTTAAAGAAGGAAATCCTATACCTTTGTATCTTACAAAGCATAGATTGTTTTATCTACCGGCCACAATAACGACCCTAACTCCGATGATGCAGGTACACAAAACACTCAGTCTGCTAAAGATGATCACCTCGAAGGTGGACGTCTTTCAAATTAATGAAAGTATGTTCGGAAGATAAATACTCTTGAGTTTGGAGAGTATTTGTCTTAAATTAATATAAATGAAAACATCTGTTTTGCAGAAGTTTTATTATATTTGAATGACTTGTTTCGCATGTCTAATGCTTTCTAGGATTATGGCATTATCAAATGGCTAACTTTAAGGCATTATCAAATGCCAAAAGACATTTGATAATGCCTTAAAGGGGTGAAACGTGTCATTTACATATAATATAATAAAACTTCTAGAAAAGAAATGCTCTTCTACGTGGGATACAAATCTTTTTATGGATTTTAATCGTCTCAAGAGGAAGAAACACAGTCAGGACCAAACAAATTCTGAGGATTTCCGAGATGAAGAAACTGAGGATAATATCATGTAAGGCACTAAGAGATCGTATGAGGGACACCAGAACAATATAGGTTTTGTGAGGCTAAAGATATTATAAACTGGATAAGACAGAGAATGAGAACTAGTAGGGTCACGTTCAAAGAATAGACACCACCAGAATCTTCTATACTGCACTACGTCATCAGCTTCACGGGACTCGTCCTCCCGGAAGACCTCCTAAAATAAGGAAACATATCTAGGATTCCACCTTACACAAGAGGCAACCCTCTAGAGAACAGACCACAATGGTCACTTCACACAGAAAGGAAAAAGAATAAGAAACACATTAAAAATATGCTTTCCAATATACTTAAGTCGGTAACGCTGTGGAATACCACAATGATATATTATTTTATGGTATAAAGTACTGTTTTTCTACCTAATAACATCAATAATGAGTTATGTAATTAGCTAACTAACTAACCATTACGCCGTCTGCTCGGAGGGGTGGTAGGCAGAAATAATGGACCACCACATACTTCTATCTGACAAACTTCATTCTGAACACGAGGTAGGTAAGAATGACATTTCATATTTGATTGATTTAATAATGCCAGGTTTTCAAATCAAATCAGTTAATTTTCTCAAAAAATATAATATTATTAACAAAATTAAAGATTAAGAAGGTTTTTATTGAGAACAGGTAAAATATAATAAATCTATAATACCAGGATCGCATGATATATGGTTTGACGTCAAGAGTATTTGTCTTCTGAACGTACTAATATGAAAGACGTCGATCTCCGAAAAAAATCGTGTTCAGTAGACTGATTGATCTTCCCAACGGTGTCACCAGAGACAGGGTGAATCTGGCGGCCAGTCTTCCATTTTTTCTAGTTCAGTTTACGTTATTTAACTTATTTAAAGTTAAGGCATTAACAATGTAGAATTCCATAGTTATCTACTTTAGGAATTAAAAAAGCCTTGTTTAAACCACTTTTTTATAAAAAAATATTAAAATACACGACATGTTTCAGAGGATACCTCCTCCATCTTCAGGTGTAAAAATATATAACAAAAAGTAAACAAAGAAATACTAATACACAGCGCATTTAAAATTCGATACAAAAATTAAAAATTAAGTAATTAATTAATTTAATTTTTAATTTTGAATTTTTGTATCGAATTTAAATGCGTTTTTTATTAGTTTTTCTTTGTTTAGTTTTTGTTATATATTTTTACACCTGAAGATGTAGGAGGTATATTTAATTTTTTATTTATTAAAAAGGCTTTAAACAATGCTTTTTTAATTCCCAAAGTAGATTACGTGATTTACATATAATTTCATCACCATTAAGTCTTTATTCATTCCTTTGATGTGTTTATACCATATAATGACCTTTTCTTCGTGGATTCGTGGACGGTGGATTCGTGGAACATAAATTAAATACACAATATGTGCACCATCTAAAAATAATATTTTGCGTTAAATTATTTTTATTTTGTTATTTTATTTTATATCATTGTATTTTATATTATTTGTTTTAGATTTATTTTGTGGGTGTTGGACGATCAAAGTGTGCGCGGGAGATGCCTATTGGTGGCGATGAGGTTCGCAACCCATCACACCGCGTCTCCCGCGGGGCGAAAAGAGAAGGATGGAGTGCCGCATCAGTAAAAGTGTGACAGTCCATTCTTTCTGCCTACCCTTTCGGGGAGACGGCGTGATGGTTAGTTAGTTTAGTTTTTAGTTATGACCTTTTCTTCAGATTAATTAGAGGATACTTCGAGAACTCGGCCGTACTGGGGAATGTTGGTCTTTTTGTCCCCGATAGATATCTCCGACAGCGACAGCACATTTATTGTTTTACCTACCGGCCGCCGAAACCAATCTGCCTCTGGTGACACCGGTGGGAAGAGCAATTAGTCTGCTGAACGCGGTCTCCTCGGAGATCGACGTCTTTCATGTTAGTGAAAGTACGTTCAGGGGCAAATACTATTGACTTTAGAAAGTATCTTGTCTTCCTAATATCGAACCATCTCTAATGCGTTCATGGTACTTTGTTGTATTTTTATAATATTTTACCTGTACTTAATAGATGCCTTAAACATTTTGCTGTTTGTAATGTCTATTGAGTTCATAAACTGATTTGATTTGATTTGATTTGATTTTTATTATTTTGTTACACTGTCATTCGCACTGAATTCATGGCAAACAAAAGCCTATCCAAAGAAGTTAAGATGCGTTCTTGTGCTGACTATAATGTATGGAAGTGAAGCGTGGATATGGTAAAAAGGAAGGAAATGCAGATAAAATGAGATATTTTTATCTAGCGAATGTGTTTTAAATATGTATAAGATAGAGCGTCAAATGCAAATATAATAAGTGAATAAGTTATGTAAATGAAAATTTTAGTTAAGTTATTTCGTAGGTAAAAATTCCATCAACCGCTCAAACTCCGGGCAATTCCGAACCCTCAACCGACATTGCAAGCGAATCATTTGATGACCTCTAATGGCCGATCTTCTGATAATGAAATTAATGTTAGGACCAAATAATGAACGCCGGTCATAATTCTTGTCACATGACTCAACTATTGGACGAAGTATTTTGGGCGAGCTGTGATTAATTACCATATTGGAGTTTTTGGTACAAAGCCAGATACTTAATTAATCATGTTCTTCGAAAAGTCAGAGTCGAGGCCAAAACAAACACGCTAACAGATCGCCTCTTACTTACGATGTTCCTCGACAAACAGTCCGTTTTGTAAGATATTAAATTACATACATAACTTGACAAGATATATGAAATCATATTTTAACATATATTTAATAACCAAATAAGATTATTAATACGAATGAAAACGTAGTTTTCTTGGAAATTTATTATATTTAATGGGAATGAGATATTTCGCCCTGTTAAAGCATTATCAAATAACACTGTCAAACACGCCATGATCAAAAAATATAATGAAAATCTAAGAAAATAGACGTTTACATTCGTTTTAATTAATTAATTTGAATAATAATTAAATAAAATGATGTTTTTTTAACTAGACTGGTCTGTCGATGCCAGCGAGCCTGGCGAAACCGGTCGCTGTTGAAATAAAGACAAAAGTGAAAGTAGTTAAAAAGCATCGTTTAATTTAATTATTATTTAAAATGAACTTCCATCAAGAGATTTCAGTAATAAATCATTTGATTATCTTAAAAAAAAAAAAAATTGTTTTAAATAATTGTTAAAGAAAAAATAGATAATGTCAGAGAAGTCCACACTACATGCCATTTTAAAAACAAAACAGGGCTCAATATTTTAAATAAAATTTGACGCTAAACGTCATTCCATCAATATAGAGGACTGCACATTAGGATCCATTTCATAACGATAAAGAGTCCCACAAATGCACCTATTTTCTAACGTGATGGGATTCAACCATACATTAGTTGCTTATTATATTTTAAACTGTTTTATGTATCGCAATTGTATTTTATTTTACGCGACAGCTGTTTCGTCAACCTATGTTGAGATCATCAGATGTTACAATAATATATCAAATGTCAAATTTTCGTGATTTTTCGAACCTTTATGTGTATTTTCCTATGTCAATTTGAATAATTTTTTTGAATAAATTTTGAAGTTCGTGCTGGAGTTGAGTTAGGTACCTAAATATTTAGGTACCTACATAACTCGACTCCAGCAAGAACTTCAAAATTATATCAAAGTTATTATTCAAATTGACATGGGAACAAATACACATAAAGGTTCGAAAAATCACGAATATTTGACATTTGATATATTATTGTAACACCTGATGATGTCAATATAGGTTGACGAAACAGCTGTCGGATAAAATAAAATAAAATTGTGATACATAAAACAAAGTTATTTAATTTAACAGTTTAAAATGATAAGGTATCATAGTGTTTAGGCCAAAGTTATGGACTTGCTATATTAGTAACTAATAAAATCATATTTTAATAACTACGGCGAAAAGCCTTTGGTTGGGTACTCCTCAAAAGTAAGCACGCTGCTATCCTGTACAACTGACGAATCCGCAATTCTCACGATACCAAAACACCCCCCGCGTCTCCCCGCACTTCCTAATCGAACATTATTTAAATTGTAAAACGGAAATCTGCCGCTGGACACCTTGTATATGTGTTGTGGTGAAATCTTCAACAGTAGACACAATTAAGACTTCAAAACCACCTTTAATGACCTTATTTCGCTTCATCCAGATAAGATATTAATGTTTCGCCAAAAAAATATAATATTTTCGAAGTATAGCGATATTTTTTTAAATAAAAACATGTAATTTCCAGGAGACTTTTGCTTCATTCAATGGTTTCATCCAAATGCTTGAAAAAGTATTTTGTTGCAAACATTTTGATATGACAAACCGTAAATTGCAACCATCACTAAAGGAGAGTAGGTTTTGTTATCAAAATATTATAAAGGTTCCCTTGAAACCTCTAGCATTTACATTTTTACGGGATGGTTTTTCCCCTAAACGTCTTTTGGGCTTAGCCCAGTTCATTTCGACTGGGCGTGTTTTTCCTACTCCTAACGAGATGAAAATACTGAATAAACATAAAAAAATCATTTTTTTTTTAATATGTCTTAGTGATCTATGTATGAATATGTGTATTTATACTTTTTCTGATGAATTGATGACATCAAAGGAGAGGACTTATTTTTTAAATCTAAAAGTTTCCATAGTGACAGTTTTATAACTAGTACACTTTGCTTCTGACTTTGATGTCTAAATAAGTGAGCTTGAAATTGGACATACCTACAAAGCATATTTTTTCCTGAGCTTCGCTTTCAAAAAGAAGATGTTTTTTGTGTTTTGAGATCTATATACCCCCTTTAACCTTAATTATTAGGGAATATAAAAGCATATTTTAGGGTTTAGCGAATATTTAAGAATATTTCAGGGCAGAGAGCAATTAAATCAACACATTTTTGCCCATATTGTATGTACTCTCCCTTTCGAACATACGAAAACAGAAAAACTGGGAATGGCGACGAAGATACGCACACTGATATGAGAGAGTGCAGTCAATATGTCGAAAGCCGGAGACTGTTTAAACATATTTTATATTAAAATTGTGGAAGTTACTTGTTTACTCACAGGGTGCATAGGGTTGCTGAAAAAGTACGAAAAATTTCACCTGTGGTGAATGATCTAGTGACGGTTAGCAAGGAGATAATGTTTCAAACGCTTCCATTGAACCCTATTGTCTCACGGTGGGGTAATTTAAACATGGAGAAAAGGTAAAGGACGTGATCTCTGCTTTTGATGACGAAGACATCCATGCCATTGACAAAGTCAAAACGGCGCTTAACAATCCGAAAACCTTCATTGAGTTAAATTTCATTATGGCTCATTTTCACAATTGTCCATCGATGTTTGAAAAGCTGATTCCGCGGGCGCCGTTTTGACTTTTACGGTTATGGAAATTGTTCTTTAACTGAAAACCAATCATTGAGGTGACCAAGAGAAAGGGGAGCTTAACCAGTAAAATCTGTACACTGTGATGAGCCAACATCCCGCCTGGGAAGTAATTTATAAAAAACATCCGTAAGAAAAAGTGGATGGCGCCATCAATGATTGCATAATCTACAAGCTCTTACCGATTATCTTGGCAGATATCGAGATTTCGTTCTCGCTACTAAACAAAAATCTTGTAAAAAAATCTAATGATCCCCGAAAATATAAAATAATGTGTAATTGTACGATACAAAAAATAATTTTTCAGAAGAAATATCTTGGTTTTTTTTCAAGTTAACATTAAACATATGGTAAGAGGATATAAAAGAATATTTTAAATATAAAATAATATTTTTACTTTTTTAGCGATTATAAATCCGAGCCCTACTCATTACTATGTTAAAATCTTATGTATAAAAATCTCGTGTCGGGTGTTAGTGGTCGAACTCCTCCGAAACCGCTCGACTGAATTTTATGATTTTTTCCATGTGTATTTGGTAGGTATGAGAATCGATTGTAAAGTATATTTCATATCGCTAAGTGATTAGGGTGTCCCTATCCAGATTTTTTTTTTTCTATTTTTTTACAAAATATTTTTTTTGTATTTTTGTTTTATTTGGCATTAAAAAATAAATATAATTCCAAATTTTCACCCTCTTACCCTTACCCTTTAATTTTTTAATCGCAATTAAGTATTTTTGTATGATCGTATTTTAAACAGAACGAAATTATTTATTTTGTTGAATGACAGATGGCGCTGCGTCCGCCTCATAGAACTTTCATCCACGCATGCGCAAGTCATTCACGAGAAGCGTCGCATCATTTCGACATTTCATTCGGCATTTGTTTTGTATCACAACGCAGTGTTATCTATTTGTGTGCGTGTATTACTGTGAACAATGCCAGCAAGACACAAGGGGGCCAATTTGGCTGTCGAACGAATAAAGCAACAAACATGCGAAATAGTAGAGCAAATAGAACAGACAAACAAATCCAACAAGATAACGAAAATATGCGTGTGAGCATGTTGCAATTGCGTGCATCTCAATCACAAGAGGCACGAGCTGAACGAAATCACTAACGACAATTGGAACGGATACAAGCGCGCCGGTTCGTAGTTAACACACGCAGAGCAAATGTCCAACAACGCCAACAAGTAAATCGAGCATTTACATCCGCTTCGTTCCTTCGTTTCGCATTCAAGTACTAGCCAGATATTGAATATTCCGCTCATCCGAAAGTGCTGATTGGTGCTATGGACAAAGAATGTCCCCATTGTCATGCGCTCAAATTTAAACACGAGTCAGCCGGGATGTGTTGCGCATCAGGAAAAGTGCAACTACCAGAAATTGAGACACCATCAGAACCATTGAACGGCTTGCTCATCGGCACGGATCCAGATTCCAACCTATTCCTGAAGTCCATACGCACATTCAATTCATGCATCCAAATGACTTCGTTCGGAGCAACAGAAATAGTTCACAATACTGCGGCAAATGGTCAACAATTCAATTCAACGTTCAAAATCAAAGGCCAAGTGTACCACAAAGTAGGCTCATTGCTTCCAATGCCAAACGAACCACACAAGTGTTTACAAATCTACTTCATGGGTGGTGAGGACACTAATCGTGTGCGACTTGGTATCATACAAATCGATCGATACAGTTTGCGATGCCAACGAAGTTGTAAATTATCCAACTGAGTTTTTGAGCTCACTGGATTTGCCAGGCATGTCACCACACCATCTACGACTGAAAGTTGGATCTCCGGTTATTTTACTTCGGAATTTGAATTCACCACGGCTGTGCAATGGCACGAGATTGGTCATTAAAAAAATTATGAAAAACATTATCGAAGCCATTATTTTGAATGGAAAATTCCGAGCCGAAAATGTTTTGCTGCCACGAATTCCGATGATTCCCACAGACGTGCCAATTGAATTCAAACGCGTTCAATTTCCTATTAGATTGGCATTCGCAATGACAATTAATAAGTCGCAAGGTCAAACGATGTATGTTTGCGGCTTAGATTTGGGCACACCATGTTTTTAACACGGACAATTATACGTGGTATGTTCTCGCGTGGGCAAACCATCGAGCTTATTTGTGTTAGCTAAAGACGGACTGACAAAAAATATCGTACACTTAATTGCTCTTCGAAATTAATATTGAATTTTTTTTTTCATTTTCCTACTTTAGGATAAAAAATATATGACTTTTATTCACTCAACATTTAACTTTTAAGAGACATAACAATGAATATGTCCGTTACTTTAATGAAATACGTTGAATTGAGAAAATGAATGGTTGGTGTATTTTAGGTTTTATCGGCGGTCATCGTCTACAGCGCTCCATTCCTCTTTTTGTCATAGATCCCATCCCCACACACATACAATACATTCGTTATTTTTTATTTAACAACCATAATATTCACTAGAAATAATTTATATGGCAGAACAAAGTTTGCCGGGTCAGCTAGTATATAATAAAAAAAATCGTAAATTTAACCGTTAAGCGTTTTAGTATTCAACTGTTATACATTTACATTTTGATGGGAATAATAATTAATTGTGTAATTTTTAATGTTAGTTGAACAATGATACAAAACTCCTTTAAATATTTATTATATTTCATTAAAGGTTGATATTGTCTTTGATAGGTGATACATTTCATTCACGTAAAATATAATAAAACTTTTAGTAAACAGATATTTTTATTCGTATTAATTATATTTAAATGAAAACTGATTTATGATTACTTTAACATTGTTGTAAAACTTCATATTAAATAATTAATACGATTGAAAACGTCTGTTTTCTAGAAAAAGACACTTGACAATGCCTTAGAAGGCGAAATATGTTATTCCAATAAACTTGAATAAAATTTCTATAAAATAAGTTTTCAGTCTTATTAATTAAAAAAAAACTTAAGCACATAATAAATAGGAGTTCTTTATAGGGGTGAAGACCAGATAATTACTTCAGAAAATGAAATTTTAAAATTAGGCTATTTATTAAATAGAAATTTTTCGTACAGTGATTTATCAACTAATACAATTCTGTGTTGGATTCTATTATATATTTTGGTTTTCTTCTTTCTCCAATAAAACATTTGTTTTCGGAACGTGTGCTCTTTCGCAGTTTTGTCTTAAATATAAATATTCTTTGTCAATTGAATTTGCGTCTTACACCAGTCCCAAGAGCCATGTGCTCGATGTGTCAACGCGCAGCCAGTTGAGATAGAAATTTCCTGTTTCACGTGTGTCGACGTGTTCTTTAATGAATTCCATTCTTTATCTCAAGTTGTTCAGTTTTTTGATTTTTCATTTGTATGAACTCTTTGCCCGCTACGAGTGACTTTAGTCAGATAAATCAGTTGTACGCATCGGAATCTCAGTTATTTGTTTATTGAATCTTTGATATTCGATGAAGATACGTATTTCTATAATGATTTAGTACAAAGAAATAAAAGTTTAAAAGTGACATTTTATTCAAAATTCGTTAACAAAGAATGTGCCGCGTAGCGAGGAGAAATTCAGTAACGTTTACTTAGTTTAATTATAAAATATGGAGTTTTACATCATTGTTCAAGAAACAATAAATTACAAAAACCAACTGATTATGCTTAAAATATTTTCAGTAAAAAAATTATTTCCTACATATATAATATTAATTTACAAACCTGCGGATTGTAAGATAAAAAAAATATCGTTTACTTTATTCAGAAAAAATATATGATCGTTTTAAGATTTTTTACGATATTATCATAAGCTCGTCTTAAATATTCCGGTTTATTTTAGAACAAGCGGCTGTTTGAACTTTGCAGCGATCCCAATAGTGTGATTAGAGGATTGTTTATGAATATGAAGTTCCCGCCGCTTATGAAACAATATTTATGCTCGCCCGGGCCATAAAAAGGTAAAATAAATAAACGAATTTGCACCGAGACCCTTTTAAATGCTTTCGATAAAGACCTTAAAATGGTCGTGTTTATTTTCACTGTTATAACAGCTTACTGCAAATCCTATTAGTATAAAGTGCTCCGCTAATGTAAATGTGTTACGCTTTATTCTAGCACTGTAAGACCTTGGATCCGCTTTCGGGAGCTCAGATGGAAGATAGATTTCTGCGAACCAATATCATTTGTGTCGATACAATAATCTTGAAACGAAATATATTACACAATACGCTAACCTTACCTATATGTACGACTAGTTGTGTTACTAGAACATAAATTGGATGTGTGATGGTTGAAGGCATATTTCTCTTTTTTTAGTTTGTTATAAATCTCTCAAAATAAATTAACGTTTACGATTTGAATGGAGTAAGGATTTGAAATAGACCAAGGAAACATCATCAACATAAGCGCTACAGCCTATAATGAGTCTTGTTTGTGAATGAAAATGTTTCTCCAATTTGCAACTACAATCGCCCTGATACCCTTCACCACGCCATCCATCTGCCTTAGTTTGGGTTTTCCCATATCTGGGCTAACATCAAGGAAACATTGCACAAACAAATTCATTAAATTTTAAAGGTCATATAGGAAGAAGGAAGAGTTGACGCGACAGCGTGACTCACTGTGTCCGCGTTTCCAATCTGAATGGATAAGGAATGAAACAAGACAAAAGAAAACACGGCATTACATACTCGTATATGTAGATGAAGCTAAAGAGTTTTATCAGCATAGATAAGTAAGTAGATCCATTCAATCGCTTACTCCTCCGATGAAACAGCTCTACAGGCATGATGGTTCTTTGTTTGTATGTTTAGTAGCAACAACAACAACAACAACAACAACAACAAACCATTACGCCGTTTTCCCGCAGGGGTAGGCAGTGAGAATAGACCGCCACACTACTCTATCCTGGCACACCTCTCTAGTTTCCTCCACATTCATACAGCGAGTCATACACACACGTCGATTCTTCCGACTTCTAACATGACCAACCTTTAAAACTTGATTAATTTGGTCATGCCATGTTTTCCTCGGTCTGCCTCGACTCCGTACTCCATTTACATCATTAACGTATACTTTCTTAACTATTCTTTCTCCAACGCAGCGATCCTTTTATAATTTTGTTCATTATACCTTCTTCCGCTCTACATTCCTTTCTTATATCAGCATTTGAGATTTTGTCGTATATCGTTCTACCACACATTCGTCTAAAGGACCTCATCTCTACCCCATTTATTCTGCTCTCATCCTTCTTCTGCCAGTTCCATGCTTCGCTTCCATACATTAGGGTTGGGACCAGAACTCCATTGTGAACGGCCGTTTTCGCTTACATTGATAAATTATTGTTTCCAATAACTATTTTTAAAGCTCCATTCACTTTGTTACCCGCACCAACCCTTCTTTCAATATCACCATCCGTTCGGCCATCCGCTGTGAATATGCTACCTAAATACACAAATTCACTCACCTGCTCCGAATTCTCTTCGTTCACACTTATTTTACAAACTGTCATTTGCTCTTCTCTTTCAAAAACCATCTCATTTTACTTTCCGACATTAATCATTAAATCATTTGACTTGCATACCTCACACATTCTCGACACCAAGACTTGTAATTCGTCCGCAATATCCGCAACGAGAACGACATCGTCCGCGTAAAGCAGACAATTTACAGACAAATCACTCATCTTAGCACCAGCATTTATTTCTTTCAGTTCTTTCATACACTTGTAGCAATACTTAAATAAATAGAAATGTGTTACAATATCTTGAAAATTCATATTTAGGTATATAGCGAACGGTAGTATTTTAAAATGTTGATAAAATTGGTGTACCTGATCATTGAAGGCAAAATAGAGGGCTGACGAGGTGTTGGCTTGAGGTGAATATTCTGGCTCCACAACATAATGGACTGGACTGGTTTAATAAACATTGAGAAGCTGCTTCGGGCTGCCAAGGATAGAGATGCTTACTCCTATGTGATAGTCAACGTCGGGGAGACCTGACATGATACAGAAAGAAGAAAATGATAGTAAATGGGTTTAAATGTAAACATGATTTTCTCAATCATTTAGATTGTACTCGCATGTTACATTTATTTTTATTTTATCATTTCATATTTGAAATTTTATTTTATAATAGCTAAAAAAATGTGAAGCGTGGTGCGACATTGTAGCATATGTACATCTTCCAAAAATTGGTCAGACGTGGTGGTCGTAAGAAGGGCGTAATGGGGAATGTTGTATTACATAAAGCGTGCGCTTAACCCAACCAATGACAGGTCATAAGTCCTGTAAACGCCTCGACCTCCATATTCTGTTTCCAATTTGCATCTTCGTCTCTATTTAGATACAATTAATCCTTAAAAATGATAACTCGCAATGGGTAAAATCCAGTATTCGTCTACAAGTATTTGTATACATTCAAAATATTTTAAAATATTTGATTTGGATATACGAACATAATTTTTGTTATTCTGTAACAATTCATATGAGTGATAATCTATTACCATCACGCAGGTCAAAAATAAGCCTTGACGAGAGTTATTGTCACATTGATATGTAATACCGGGCACCCTGGAATCGACATAAAGTCGGCCAAACCTTCTACCTCAGTGAAAAGGAAAATAGAATAGAAAAGACTTTTTTAGCAATTCTGTAAAATATATAGAAAAAGACGAGCTTGCCATTGACATACAGAAAAAAAATCACATGAACGATTCGTATTGAATAGAATTCGATTTTACATATAGATATCATTCTGGAATTCTATTAGTCTGACAAATGATTATATTTCAAATTGGTGTAAAAAGATATTTTTATTTTTCATAATCGCATTTACCGCAATTGGAATTATAAACTTGATTTATTAGTGAAATAATCTTTATGTTGTGAATTCTTTATGCTAGAGCCAGAGATGCTGACTAATCTTCCGGTCCCACGACCCATCGCACTTCCGCCATTTCCGGTCGCGTAAAGACATTCCATTGCTACTTGGATTGGGAGTGGTTTAGAAACCATCCACCGACATCACGCGATGTTAGAAAACGTTTTATCACAGTCGTTTTGTTACATTATGTATTAGGAACATGAGATATAAACTATATAGAAAGTACTTCTTAAGTTTCCATTTTAATTCATTAATTTTGTTATTTGAATTTTCACGGCAGAAGTTTATTGTAAATAATGAAAATAAAAATAAAAATATTTTTTTAAATGTAAATTTAGTCGAAAACGTACAAATGTTTGCGTATTCGAACAGATTCGGCGGTTCGATGCCATCTTCTGGTACCTATAAAAAAAATTGGCTCATATATGAAATAAAAATGGTCGGGGGTGAAAGTTTTACGATTCATATGACACAGGCAAACCATGTCATTCACAAAAAATTAATAAAACTTCTAGAAAAGAAATGTTTTTATTCGTAAAAATTAGTAATTTGGAGTTAAACATCATTGTTCAAGTAACAATAAATTATTAATTTTATATATTTCAATTTTTTTTAGGATTTTAAGTATATCATTCTTCCTAATATTTTTTTGAAAACCGTTTGTATTTTCACAAAACATTTTTACACTTTTAACAAACTCGTTTCGGGATACAGATACTCTTCCTAAGAGCAGAAATACAATGAACCGGCTAGAGACATTTGAAATGTGGCTTCACCGAAGAATGTTCAGGATCCCATGGACAGACAGAGTGACGAACACAGAAGTCCTGAATCTTGCAGGATAGAAATAGAGAGCTGCTGACGTTAATCAAAGTCCGCAAGATTGCATATCTGGGTCACGTTCTGCGAGGAGAGAAGTATCGCCTGCTGCATCTAATATTGACGGAAATAGAGGGCCGCAGGGAGGCAGGGAGAATGCAGATCTCTTGAAGAAGAAGAAAATCAGAAACTTTAACGGTTAAAATTTAATTGACACAACACTAAGTGAATATTTAAGAATATCTTACTTCCATTCTGCGTTTCTTAGAATCAATTGATGTATTCTTCTCATCTGTATTTGTTATATAAAAAAAGCACAATGAAGAATCGGGAGTTTGAAGAATGTAATTCGATTTTAGAACTATATTTAATAAACCCAATGCTGATGCTGCTGGTTCCACTCAACTTCGAAAATTGACTTATTGAAACAATTTATCAACATGCAACCACTTAGCTGTATTTTGCAAACTTACTGTATGAACTAATTAAGCAATTGCCAAATGAAATATCAAAATACCAAACTTATCAAGAGAATCTTAAAAGTTTATCTCAAGTACATTCCTAATTAAAAGTAATTTATGACAGACCCGAAGAAAGTTGTTCAAATCGAATTGAATTATATTTTCAGAGAAATTCCCTCCGAACTTCGTTATTCGATTTATAAATTATAGCGGGGACCAATTGCTTGTTTAACTTTGGCCTACCTCGCGCTCATATCGCTGAGAAGCAAACAAACACATGTCCATAATAGTAAATGGGTCTTATTTCACAGCTTCATAGAGCATAACGGTGTTCTTATTCCAACACTTAATGTATAGAAAGAAGTAAAAAAAACTGACTGATAACTAACTTATCATCACATCGTCTCTCCGAAGGGGTAGGCAGAAATAATAGACTGCCACACTTGAACCGAT